>NQII01003932.1:162860-232083 GCA_002778355.1 Clitarchus hookeri
GAGTACCTAACTCTACGGTCTCAAATCCCCGGCAGACAGTGGATGGCTGTGACGATGTCACGTGCCAAGAGACCTCGAGGTACGTGAGCGGACAAGCTGCCGCAGTGAGCAGGAGTGGAGATCCACCCTATATAGTTTAAGGGTGTTGGTCAGCAAACACTTCCTAGGCCGAGGCCGTAGATCGCGCACAGGGGAGAGTGCGGTGTTGTGATGTCGGTCCGCGTGCACGTCGATCACGCCGGACAGGCACAGTGGGAAGCTAGAACAACCAATCAGGACCCGTTCTTGCCAGAACAACCAATCAGGACCCGTTCTTACTAGGACAACAATCAGGACCCGGTCTTGTTTTCCGTACGTGACGCGCCAAAACCTCTGCTCACCGAGAGAGCAGACGTCGTCCATATTCCCCACAAGTCAGTTGGCTCGCACATTTTACATCGCTAATCACTTAGATAATCGACGCGTATTGATGTAATAAAATGTAGGCTGTTCGCGGTAAAGTCAGCACTTTTCAGGCCCTAGTTACTCTTTCCTTTCAGCCATTTTTTTATCCTTTTGCCACCTTTTAAATAAATACAGCCATGCTAGTAATAAACACAGTGTGTGGATTACATCGCACTCGGAAGTTAACGTCTAAGGTTAAAATAAAAAAATTAAAAATAAAAAATATATATAGACTTTTATTCAAAATGAGAGGGCTTTCAAAAGTACTCACTTTACCATGACTAGCCAATAGAATAGTTCTATGCACGTATTTGTAATGAAATACGTGAATATCTCATTACTTTCATTAAACCCTTGTAGAAATAAATGTAGTTTGGAAATTAACCGATGGGCAGCGCTAATGAGTAAAGAATTTTCGGTATTATAAAACCAAATTGCAGTGTCTTCAAATAAACTTAGAAAATGTAATAATCCATCGGAATAAATAAAATTAAGTAGAAACATGCCAGCGTCTAGTTTGATGTCTGCCACTTATTTTGATATCTTGGTATTGAAAATAATGAACGAAGGAGTGTGGTCATGAACAACATAGAACGTCTGCTCACATGTGAACAACCATAGGTTCTGTCCGCTCTGTCTGTGTGGCGTAATCGGCGTAGTTGTGAGTTCAGCTTGAAGGGGTTTACATAACTTAAGACTTAAGTAGGATATAACAATGAGCAGTAAACTCATAAAAGTTAAGTATACATAGCAGTGATTCATTTATATTTGCCTACCGCTAAAAAAACGATCGTAAAAACAAAAATTGCAAATAAGTAAACGACAATTTCCATTTTAAGTTCAAGCAACGCACATAAAGATGCGCTTTCATTGCAAACTTAATTTTTGTCAGGTTACTGCTCCCTGCGAGATACCACTGCACACTGCTTAAGTTGTGAATTGTGTTAGGCCCTAAACAGAGGTTGTACTGCAGAGCTGCCAACACTGGTTCGGAACATTCCCAGCCATCAACCCTCTACGTGACAGTGTCCTCTATCTGGGACGTTGCATATGAAGTGGTGCGGACTGTACACAGCAGGACTTTCCGTCCAATGAGAAAGCTTCCCTGCGTGCGGGAGACATCATTCGCTGCCGAGACTATGTTATGTAGCCTCACAAACCACTGCTGCCAGTAACATAAAGCACACATCGACTTCTATTGGTCCCGATGTGGGACAAATTGCTGTCTGGGTATCAGTACAGTTCCGAACAAAAGATGTGTTTGTCGCAACGCCTGAAGTTATATATTTGTTTTTGACTGAAAGGGTTAAGGCCATATTACACGGCACCATACTCCCCTGAGCTTGTGCAAGGTCTCCCGTAGCGGCCATTATACTAGCTAATACAGCACTCATGATGGCATTTACCGTCTTGTGCGGCCAGATTCCTTACCAGGTCCTATTTCCCGTGGTGGGTTCCATGCCAGCCAATCACAGTGCAGTTACAGAACGTAGGTCGCCCCCCTATGGTCACTCCTTGAAACGAATTTATCAATAAACATAAAAGGATGTCTCCATCTTGGTAATACACCCACGAGGTTGAAAACCATTCTCATGTCTTTAAAATACAAAGACAGTTAATATTCACGACAGTTTTTAATTCTTTTGGGAAGCTTATCAAACATTAAAGACATTACCTAGGCAATAAAAAATATTATAATAAGAGCGATTTTTCGAACGTCGTGTATCAATCGCATTTAAAAACGTTGGTGTTTGTATGCATTCGTGGTGTAGTGGTAGGTTTTCATGGATAACGCAGGAATGTGGTTTTGGGCGTGAGTCCGAAATTCTGTCGGGCGTGATTTTTTATCTATTGAATACGGATGACACATTTACGTTAAGAAATAGCTGTGTAATTCCAAATTTTTACAATTACACCATTCTTCAAACAAATGCTATTATGGCGTAATTTTTTGAAATTTAAATTACTTCAGAAAGCATTATATACTCTTAACATCCAAGAGTAATCAAGCAATATTGATATATAATAGTATTTTTACGAGGTATACGCAAGTTCGTGGCCAACAGAACCACTTCACTGGGTTGGAGTAGCACATGGGAACATCTGACACAAACACCTGGTGTAAGTTTAGCCGCACACGCTCATGTTGTCAAGTTCCGTGGCTCCGGCGTCGAGTCAGCAAGTTGAGCAAGCGAGCAGCGTTGTTTGTAAGCGCGTCGACGTCGACGTCCGCTCGCCTCGCATTGCCGTCTGGCGTGTACAGGGTGTTAAACCATTCCACTGTTGAACTCCCTGCCTCGTCACCCTGTGCTGCTCATGGGGGTACTTAAGTAATCACACGCAAGCACTCGCACTGCGGCGCTATTACAAGATATCAGCGGGATTCCTCTTTACAAACTGTTCATTTACGGCAGTGATATTGATTCCATAAATGTTTAAATATTATTGTATGACGTTATGGAAACAATCATTAATTTATGTAATATTTTTTTTATTATTTTCTGTTACTTAAAGCGAAATGTAAATTAATTTTGTTTTCGCAATATAATTATTATACTGAGCACAAACGAACAATGAAAAAAAAATTCAGATTTTTATCCAACGATTTTAAAGTTTCAAACATGATATGCAGGGTGATTATAAAAGAATACCCCAACTTTGAAGGTCTATCATATCAGAACCAATCAACCTACAACCTTGATTGACCAATCAAATGAACCGTGGAACCATGAAAGTTGTTTACCATACATTTACAAATGTTCAATGTGACGACAATGAGCGGCCCGAACTCCATCCACGCGATAATCAGACTCGTTCCACGCTCGTGTCATCATGTCCAGTGTTACTGTTTGGATGGCGTTCGTAACTCTCGGTTTGAGGTGGTGAGGGGGTAGCGAGCTCGCATTCAACACGTCAATGCGAAGGGGACGGTCTGATGTGTCCTTTATGTGCCCAGAACGAGGTAGGCGTTGCCTTCAAGTCTAAGCTGGTTTTAAGCGATGAAGCGACGTTCCATACAGTTTGTAAGGTGAACCGGCACAACGTGCGGATATGGGGTCAGGAGCCTCCACATGAAACCACCGAACACGAGCGCGCTTCCCCCAAAGTGAACGTGTTTTGCGCTGTATCCAAAGACACTGTTTTCGGCCCTTTCTTTTTTCACGAGCCCACTGTTACTGGAATCCCTTATTTGGACATGCTAACAGAGTAGTTGTTTCCTCAGTTTTTATAGAAGAGGCGGCGGGGGACTTCATTTTCCAGCAGGATGGTGCGCCACCCCATTGGCACCTAGCTGTTCGCGGATACCTGAACGAGACGTTGCCGCAATGCTGGATTGATCGAGGAGCAGCTGGTGACCAGGCTCTTCATCACTGGCCCCCAAGAAGCCCGGATCTTACCCCGTGCGATTTTTTCTATGTGGGTACATAAAGGATCAAGTGTTTCATCCACCATTTCCGGCTAACATTGATGACCTCAAAACGAGAATTACGGACGCCATCCAAACTGTAACACCAGACATACTGACAGGAGTGTGGAACGAGTTTGATTATCGCGTAGATGTCGTTCGGGTCGCCCGTGGTGGTCACATTTAACATTTATGAAGATATGGTAAATAAACTTCAGAGATCCATGGTTCATTTGATTGGTCAACCAAGGTTGTAGGTTGTTTGGTTCTGATATTGTAGACTTGCAAATTTGGGGTATTCTTTTAGACTCATCCTGTATTATGTCACTTTGAAGAGTTGTTGGGAAAATATTGCAATTCTGTAATTTTGTATCAACATAAACAAAAATTATAACTTTGCTATTTATGGAATAGAGAAATGATAAACGAATCTAGCTCTAGGAAAATACACTGAAGAGAAAAAAAAAAAACTGGTATAGGCGTGCGTATGCAAATAACAGATGAATGGAACCAATCACAGTAACGCGATGCGGTCGGTAGCTAGATCGGTTACTGCTTCTACAATAGCAGGTTATCAAGATTTAAGTGAGTTTGAACGTGGTGTTATAGTCGGCGCACGAGAGATGGGACATAGCATATCCGAGGTAGCGATAACATTTGGATGTTCGCGTACGACCATTTCACGAGTGTACCGTGAATATCGGGAATCCGGTAAAACATCACATCTTCGGCATCGCTGCGGCCGGAAAAAGATCGTGACAGAACGACGACTGATGATAATCATTAAACGTGACAGACGTGCAACCCTTTCTCAAATTGGCGCAGATTGGATTTGTGGACTGCCCTGCAGGATTCATGGTGTGAATTGCCTCCTGCATACCTTCAGACATTAGTTGAGTCCATGCCACGTCGTCTNTGCGCGCTCGTAGGGGGGGGGGGGCTACACGATATTAGGCAGATGTACCAGTTTGTTTTGGCTCTTCAGTGTAATTTATAGTAAGAAAATTTCCACGAGCTATCTCCAGAAATTTGTGTTACCACACAAAGAACGGAATTTCACTTTTATGTGAACAAAAATGTAAATCATTGTTCAGTGAGCACTTTCAAAACGAAACAGTTGAAAAGTCTTCAAAGCAGCGAATTTGAGTGCAGATCTGTTGAAACTGTTCCACATGAATCAGTAAAATTCTACTTATCACATTAGTTGCTGGTACTCACTGATCAAACAGTGATTCCTAGTGAATCGCACTGGTCTGACAGTAAAGGATTAGTGATCGCCAATATATGTTAGCTCATTAAGTCAATGTTCGGTAAAACAATTCAACTGACTGAAATCTCTGATTCAGATCGAGTGTGTGCAGAAGAGGCGAGTTCCTCGATACTAGTCAACAACTGACGCCAGCGCGGTCCAGATCACGTGATCAAGTAGTGGCGTTCCGTTTGCTTACACATTGTTTTACTTATTACCGCCCATTTACGCAAAAAGTTAACATTTTGTGTCGCTCAATTACGTCGCGTTTGCGTCACAACTTAGTCAAAAGTGGTGTACTAGAATATAAAAGCACTTGTTTAAGTAAACAGCACGACTACCTTAGTGGAAGTATCATGGTATCGACAGTTGCATAAGATTAAAAGTAGTTGAGCGTTGGGAGCGTAGACTAAAGATGAAGGAGGCTGATTTCCATCTGCACATGTCCCTCACATTGAGTCACCCATCTCCAATATAACTTTCTTGGTCAGCAATGATGAACGCGTTGTCTACATTTGGTTTTAGAAAGACCCACTCTTTAAAGTAAATAACATATTTTGACTTACTTGAGTATATTCCATTTGCATTAAAACTATCTCAGAGGAAGTGCACAACTGAAGAAAGTTTCTTACATAACGAGTGCTCTAACAACAAATCAAATCCACGATGGTTTCGACAGTTCTACTGGCAATACAGTAGTCCGTTGTTGCGCTCTCTACACGATGTTCGTTGCACAGCTGCCTCTGAGCCTGCACGGTCTATACAGTGCTCAGCCGTGTTGCGAGGTTTCAAAGGCACGTGACAGAGTGTTGAGCGTCCGGCGGAAGAGCAAGTAGGGTGTTGCAGATGGAGCGCCGACGGAATGCACGGGTGGAAACGTCCGCTACATTACCCACACTTCCCGGCCGGGAATAGAGCCCGTGTCTACATGGCGAGGAGTTGTTGAGTCAAGGAGAACTTTTCCACGCAATATTGAACTCTTGGTTTATTTAAGTTGCAAGCATTTTAAAAAAAGAAAAACTCCACAATTATCTTTATAACCAACCAGCTATAAACCTTGCACATCAGTACAGACACGGCAAGAAAATTAGGAACTCATAATTACGTCTCAATTTTAATTTAGCCAAAATTTGGCAACCTCAATATTGTGACATAAATACGAGTTCGTAGCTCTGTTGTTAGGCCTGTATTGCTCTGCAAGATCAATAGTTGGTTGGGTACAAAAGGTACCTTCAACATTTTTTTCTTAAATATGTAAACAAGCTAGAGAAAATCAAATTCTCAGATATGGCGGGGGAAGTTTTCCTTTAAAGGTGGCCGGCTGGTTGAAGGAATGTTGCACGTCTGAGGCCTATCAGCGCGGGAGCGCTAGGGGCGACCGAGACATGCGCACCAGCTCTCTCATCGCCTCTACGCGCATAGAACTGAACTGGCGTGCAGTCTTGCCGTCGATAACGCGTCTCTACGAGACTTTCAGCGTAGGCCCTACCATTTCATGACGTAATAATACAAATAAAAGGTATGATGCACGTCCCTATACATTCTTTAATATTTCGTACCGGAATGTTTATAGCTAAAAATGGCCGTGAAAACAATCACTTGGGCTATTTTCACTATCACAAAAACATGCTTTAGAGAGAAATGGAGGAACTGAGAAATGTATAGAAAGGCGTACCGTTTCTTAAATGCTATTCGTAAGCAGACGTCACTCAGACACGTTAGACTGCTCCTGCTGGAGATCTGCACACCGCTCGGCGGCCTATCCAGGCGTCCACCTTAACACAGTAGCTGCGACCCGCACACTAGCAGCTTCAGAAAGCTTGCACACTCCAGAGTGATGCTGCAGTGGTTGGAGGTGCAGGGACGCCTGATCTTCATTCCATAAATTATATTTTAAAAAAATTATGAATCTACTTTTCTGAGAGAGCAAGCAAGTAGTATGATTATGACGAGTCTTGGGGCATCAGTGTCGGGCGTAGGAGCTAAGCGCCGGACGGCCACCATCTTAAGTATGTGACCTTGACCTTCATATTTAACCCAAAAAAAAAAATTCAAAAAAAAAAAATTAAAATTTTTTTTTTATACTAAATTTTTTTAATAATTATTAAAAATTATTATAAAAATAATGCATTTCTAGGGGTCCCCTACACTCCTCTCCTCCATACTCATTCCGTTATCTTGTTAGGTGCAGTCCACCAAAGACCTACTAAAGGTGTCTCAGCCACCATACACCATCTTGGTAGGTGACACAGCCACCCCATTTTGGTTGGTGCAGTCCGCTATATTGATAGGTGCAACCATACATCATCTTGGTCGGTGCAGTCCGCCATCATGGTAGGCATGACAGCCACCATCCACCATATTGTTTTTCTTTTGTTATTTGTTTATTACTGGAGTTTGTCTCTCACCTTTGTTCGACAAATTAGTCGTTTCCCCTTCACCCCCTTCCAATATATTTGATTGCTCCACCAATGTTTCTCATTGGCTAATTACTAGGGTGTTTTCGGAAACCTTCGTTCCGACCAATCGGCGGCCTACTTTAATAGCGAGGTCAGTCTATTTTTTCCCCAGGCCCCCTTGGAAAAGCAGTCATTTTTCTCGCATTTTCTCACCATCAAGCAGATTGCCATCTCAGTGACGAAGACGAGAAAACTAAAGTTTTAACTTTTTAACCGCCTTGTCCATGGAAGCACATCACAACAGGCGTATCGCCTAAAGAAACGCACGGACTAAGGTGGAACGAGGGAAATATTCCATATGAGCAAATTCTGAGAGTGTTGGACTCTGCCATAATTAGCGAGTATACTGTGCATGTGTTTGGAAGACGCCAAGAGTCAGCGATTCACAATGTGTGCCCATCGGAACGAACTTTGTAGACCTTCACAAGCATTACCGCTGCCCGCCATTTTGACAACTCGTCAAGACGTGTGTCACAATACTACACGAGTGCAAAAAAATGCTGTGGTCCATGCAACGCCGAAGCCCTAAGATTATTGAGTTATGATAACCCGTGGTACATAAAAAAACTATGAGGAACTCATGGTACATTTAAAAAATATATTATATGTCTAATGCCACACATGACTCAGATAAGAAACTCGTTAAAAAAAAGAGTATCCCTTGTATTATGCAGAAGAATAATAATATAGTGATGCGTGCATAAATAAATGTGTTTAAAAAAATGTATGGTTTTTTTTATCTCGAGTTATGTCCTGCTCGCGTAAGTTAAAAAACTCTGTTGGTAAATAAAATAATAATTAGTATATATCAGTTTTGTTATAATTTCAAGAAACAAAAAAATTAAAATATTTAACGAGACTCTAGCCATCACAAAAATAACACACGATATATTTTATGTGTATGAACATAATTATTCATTTAAATAAATTAGGATTAGGTGTACAAAACTTTGTAAATAAAGACCGTCTCAAAAATGATCTCTAGAGGTGCCGTGCACCTGCTGCAGAGAGCCAGAGTTAAGGTTGGTACTGCATGCAGTATTCGCGAGTTGGCAACTGTGATATGGACTGTGCCCTTCCTGCTGAATGTCCTGCGGCGGGCCAGGCCGCCTGGGAACGGAGGCGGCCGGCTCGCTCGTCTACAGGGGCGGCTTCAGAAAAACATGCACACGCCCCGTTAGGAATATTTATCTATGAAACGCTTTATATGGATAGAAATCAAATAACGAGCTTCTCAGCACACATGTAACCATTTATTATATTTAAAATTATTAGTTCACATTAAATGAGGTATTCAGCAGGGTTTTTACGCCAAAATGTCTTTATCGGCGATCCAGGAGTCATCACGTTTGGAATATCCCAGCCACCGCATGTACAAGCGATAATTATGTGGTTTCAGCACATTCTCCACCAAATACACATCTGGAAACTGCGTAGGCCATATCTCTTCGGTGTAAAATCCGCCAATGATGGGTTCGCCGCGTAGGTTCTCGAAGTAATACATGCGTGGGTACGACTGTCATATACCCCGCACCACCTTGTACAACACTGCAGGCCAGTTCTGACGGAAGCCTTTTTGGAAAACTCCATTTTTTCTAATTCCGCACCAAGTTACCGATCTTGGCTTTAGTCTTGCATGGGTCCCTCCTCTTCTAAACAGCATACACGGTCGTAACCAGGAAGCCGTTTCTCATGTCTTCGGGCTTCATGTGAGTGGTTGAATAAACGGTAGAAATGTTCTCGCGCCCGAGTTTTGGGAGTATATTCCACCACTTTTAGTTTCCGTTCGCCGTGAAATGTCTCCAGTGTTTAGCTTTGGGCGTCCTGTGAAAACGCTTGACGATGCGGGCCTTGATCCCAGAGTACAATGATTTGTGCCACACTTTAATCATATGTGTACGAAAAGTTGCATTAATATATTCTCTACCATTGTCGGTGTGGACATTTTTCGGCATGCATCCTTCGCGCAACACATCCGCCACGGCTTTCGTGACGTCACGCGCATTATTCGACATGAAAGGCCTGGCCCAGGTATACTCGGAAAAAGTATCGATTATGGTCAAAATGTAGCGGCGACCTTTATTCACACGAGCAAAGTCTTGCATTTTGATCAGATCAGATTGGAAAGTATCGTCCAGCCCTTTCATGACGTAATTTTGGCATTGGTGATTTGACGTAACGTATTTGTGCAGCTCGTCAACAACTGCATATTTTCTCATTTCGAAATGTAGCCCACCTCCACGAGTTCTTCGACGATGGAAATTATTTCGTTCGTGTGCGAGCGGTTTCCTGCTGCCTGCGAAGCAATAAGAAGTCTCAGCGTATCTACTAACTCATTCGGATCATCCCAATACTGATAGTCGATTTTTTCTCCGCTCTCAAATTTCTGAGTCGAACCCGAACCACCAATTTCACGAACCCTAGCAAACAATCCAGCTATAATAGGGAATTTTTCATGCACCGTTTCTTTAAATCAATGTGATGCAGGGTTATTCTCGGCATAATATGCGCGACTGTGCTTTAACAAAGGGTGGTATTTGCGCAAATTCGCTTCGGTGTAGTTTCCAGGGTGCCTACGAAACAAAAGTTCGCTCAATCCCTGCATGATTTTTACCTTGCGCTTGCCGACATGCAGTACATCCCTTGGGAACAAATAAAACTTCCTTATTTCGAAGGTACCATTTTCCACCACTTTTCTGCTTGCCACAAGTCTTGTCGGCAGTACGGTCAGAGTAGGAAGCGCTGTAAGAGATAGAAGAGTGCCCACGTCGGGTCTATACTCCCGTGTTCGTTTCCATTCTCGTGCACACAGCAACTCGACCAGGGGCAAATCGTCTTCGTCGCTAGTGATGCCACCTTCCGATTCAGGCAATTCCGGGCTTCTTTTCCATTTACACTTCTGGGTTGGTTCTTCGACCTTGATTTCACATCTGATTTCAACATGGGCATCATCCCTGTCAATCAGTTTTTATTCTAATTTTGTCTAGCCAGAGGGCAATAGCTTTGCGAGCCTCTTCCCTTCGATTTTCCACGGCCATTCTGTTGTTTTTCGCGAGTAAGTATTTAGTCCGTACAGTCTCGATCACTCGCTGAAGCTCGCTCACCAATGGTTCGGTTACCCGTCGTCCACGGAGTGGAAAGGGCGTTTCGTACATGTATATATGTACATCAACCTCGCTTTTTTGTAGGAATAGAACAAGGCTAGCTGAAAGGCTGTGAAGCAATGCGATGGGCATAAACGCCCTGGACGAAGCGTGCAAGCAGAACGACATCGCCTATTCCCAGTACAGGGATCAGCAAGCTAGGCGCCAGGCAGACAAGATACCTAAACACAAGGCCGACGAAATAAGAAAATCGGCAGCCGCCGGGCTCGGTGAAAACGTAGCCGCCTGGGGCACATCCAACATCATGAAAGCCAATGTCAAACTAGGCATGGGTGTGCAAACAAAAGACAATCGCAGCGACCTTGAAGGACCAAGAGGAAAGGGAAGGACAAGATAGGAGGTTCCTGCCCGCACTGATACCTGCAATTAGTACTCTCGCCGGTATCGCCAAGGCAGTCACGAGTATTGCGAGCGCTGTGAAGCGGGCTTAGAACGATCGAAAACAGGGTAGAGGAAATCCACTGCCATAACGGAAATTGAAACTATTGCCATGGGGAAAAAACGGCCAAGGGCTCTACATTCGTCACCCGTATCCAGGAAGAAGGGGATCAATTGCAGGGGAGGGGGGGGATAGGAAAAAACCTAAGAAGGAAATCGAATAGAATGAATGCTTACAAGTTATACACTACTGGCCCCAACCAGCACATATATTTTTTTTAATGCTTAGTGGGAAAAAAACCTTGTGTTTAATTCATTTGCCTAACTTTTTTGTACATGCAAGTGTTTAACCTCTGTGCTACTGCAGCGCCAATGGCATGATTGTGACGTAATATTTTCCCTCGCAGCCTCGACGGAGGGAGGGTGAGGGGTGGTGGTGCCAACAAGGCTGCAGCCCAACTCTACGGAGGGAGGGAGGGAGGTTCTAGCGGGCTCGACGGGGGGAGAGGGCATCCAAAATGGCTGACAGAAAAAAATTTCATACATTTAAAAAAAAATTAATTTACTGGCTGGCAAAATGACTGCCATGGAAAACAAAAGTGAATGTCATGGAATGTTCTGTACACTGGCTGCAAAGAATGACCGCCGTTGAAGCAGAATGCAAGAGCATGATTTGGCCAACGGCGGCCATCTTGGGCTCTCTGGCTCCCCGCTGCGAAGCTGCGTTAGAACATACATTATACCACTACTCGCGTCTCTTTGCTAGCATTCGTATTGTGGTATAAATTTGCATGGTGGACTAGCATCTCGGGAATAAAACTACGCTTTAGCGTACGCCTGAAATCATCACTAACGAAAACCACAGCGCTAGCGTCAACACACTGGTATTACTGTGTACTGTTGCGTTCAAAGAATTAACCTTGGCGGATAATACCTGCGCGAAATTTTTTTTCCAAGTCCATTACCTTGAGATGAGTGTGCGGGAATGTAGCCGGTGTTTGAGAGAGTAATCTTCCTGTACACCGCATCTCGACCTTGTCCACTTCCTGTAGCTGGATCCAGACGCAGCACACCCGAGACTCTGCACTGGGATACGTGGAGGATATTGCTCTTGTCTGGAGGGTTTCCTCCCGTCTACTCTGTCCTTGCTCATCCGACGCCATCCTTCAGAAGCCCAGAGGGACCGCGGCGGTGCACTTACATCCCACTTAGGCGAACCGGGTTCAATTCCCGGTGGGGTCGCTCCCGGATTTTCGTACGTGATGATAGTACAAGACGATGCCGCTGGTAGGCGGGTTTTCTCTGGGATCTCCCGTTCCCTTACATTCCGGCACTGCTCTATACTCACCTCACTTTAACCTCATCGGCTGTCAAGACCTCGACGTTAAGAGCCCAAATCTCTCCACTACATTACACTTCTACGTCTTGAGCGGGCTGAAAATACGATCCTTTCAACACACGCATCTCTTTGGGGAACTGGCGGATATAGCGAATATGAAGGATGCTTGAACACAAAGCTACGTGTGTCTTCTGAAAACTGCTTCTCAGAGATCGCGTTATGAGCGGGTGCATCGTCCGTATGTAGAGTACATTAGTTTCTCTCCCACATAACTGGCCTTGTCTTTCCCACCGGCATTAGTTGATTTTTGTCTCTAAACATTCCTTCAGCAACTTCAATTGGGAAAACTAATTTATTTTAAAGAATCGAGTTATTATTTTTACTTTGCCTACCGATACCTGAGAAATATTCTAATAATCGCGAGTCTTCATCTTTCCTGGCTGATTTAGCTGAATGCTACGAGGTAACTTTAATGTACTTACTTGTACTTCCGACTTGGAAAAGTAATTTTATACTGCAGGGGCTAGTGTCGCACGTCATTCTATCAGAATTGCGTTTCTACCAAATGATCCGATATTATTAGCCTACTTTCCAAAAGAAAAAAAGGCGTATTAGATCACTTTCCTGTGTGTGTGTGTGTGTGTGTGTGTGTCTATGCGTGTGTGTGTCTGTGCGTGTAAACCGAATTTCACCAAACTCGGTACACATATAGCACTAAGTAAGGACACATGACTTTTATATATTTCGATCACGCCAGGCACTTACTTTCAAAATGGTGGCCGTTTTAAAATTTAGGACCCTATATCATATTTCAGAAACCGTTTAACTGATTTCAAACAAATTTTGTATGTTCACATTGTAAGTTGTAAGCATTAAATCCAGAGGTGAATATTGTCGTTGGTCAGCCATTTTGTAAGATAGCGCAACATGAAAAAATTAAGCTTTTACATTATATCTCGAAAACTACTCAACCTATTTTTGATAAATTTAGCATGTAAATAAATCTATGATAGGTCAAGTAAGTAAAAGTAAATAAACTTTATTATGCACTTATTTTCAAAATAGCGGCCATAAAAATATTATAGGTTTATTTGGTATTACTACCATACAATTTGACCAATTTCAACCAAATTTTGTACACTGGCAGAATCTAATACAAGCATCATATAAGACAAACAACCACATTTGTCCGCCATTTTGGAAGATAGTGTTAAATGGAAAAAACTTCTATATTGTATTTCAAAAACTACATAAGCAATTTTCTTAAAATTTGGCAAGTAACTAATACTTTAATAAGCCAAGTAAATAAAAGTAAATAATTTTATCATGCACTTATTTAAAAAATGGTGGCTATCTAGATATTTTGGCATAGTATGATATATCTTAGAAAACATTTAATCAATTCCAACTTAACTTTGTATGCTCAGTATATATAACAAACATCAAATGTGTCAACCCGGAGCCTCTTTTTTCGTCCATTTTGTAGGATACTACCACACAAATAAATAAAGTTTTTATGTCATACCTCGGGAAACAATTTCTCGATTCCTACAAAATATGGCAAACAAGTAATACTGTGGTAGGCTATGCAAACTGATACGTTTTAGGTTTGTCAGACACTTATTTTCAAAAGGGCGGCCATAGAGCTTTTTTAGTTTTACATGTTATACCATCGAAACCATGTAATTAATTCCAACGAAACTTTGTATGATGGCTGTATATATTACAACAATAAAATGTGTACACAAAATCTCTTTCCGCCATTTTGTAAAATAGTATCCCTTGACAACTTGAAATTATGTGATCTCCGAAAATACAACATTTTCTGCAAAATTTGGCAAACAATTAGCACTATGGTAGGCTGTGTAAGCTAATGCATTTGAAATGCCAGACACACATACTTTCAAAATTATGGCCATATAAACATTTCAGCTCCTAATATTTCATCCACGAAACTGCAAAACTAATTTCAAATTATCCTTTTATGCTGACAGTATAATTTATATCCATCAAAACTGTCTTTGCAATGCCTCATTTATCCGACATTTAGTAAGATATTCCCACATGAAATAATATAGTTTTCATGCCGTATCTCGGGAAACAATCAATCGATTTCTTTCAAATTTGACGAAGTAGTTTTACTGTGGTAGGCCATATTAATTTATATGTTTTAAGTATGTAAGTCTCTTATTTTCTGAATGGTGCGTATACAAATCTTTAGCTTACTGTGCTATATTTACAAAACTATGTAACATATTTAGATTTAACTTTGTATATTTTATATATGACAATAATCGTATGTGCTCATATATAAACTTTTTGTCCTCTTTTTATGAAGATCGTCAAAATTTTGTATGTAGATATTGAACAGTAAAAAATCGCACGTGGAAGCCTCTTTCTTTTTTGGAAATTTTGTATGATAGCTTCAAAATATTAAATAATGTTTTTTATGGCATATCACTAAATTCTTTAGACGAGTAGCGCTACGGTAGGCAAACATGCGTGATTTATGTGGCTCAGTCACTTGTTTTCTAAACGACAGCCCTCTTAATATTTTAGGTTAGTAAACCCTTCACCTAATTCGAAACATTAAACTGATTGAATACGACGTTGTTGCTCCGAATCAGACCTCAATAACACAGCGCATTGCACACTAGCTTATTGTACGAGGGTTCCTGGGTTCAAGTCCCGGGTAAGGCATGCGTGTATTTGTAATTGTGTCACTACTGTTGCACAAGTTTCTGGTTTCATTTCTAATTGTATTGCTTTCAAAGAAAAAAACATGTCCTATCTACCAACTCAGATTTTAAGATCGTATTTAAAAATTAATTACACCCATGCTGAGGAAAGTAGGCTTATAAGTTATATCAGTAGCTTCTTATTATTGTTTTCGTGACTAAAATAGAGTGTATTATCATGTCTGAGTGATCATAAAGAAGATCTTCGCAACAAATAGAACAGTGTTGTTTGAAATAGTGTAGTCTAGCGTGAAGTATGGTATGGGACAATCACCAACTTACTCAAACCACGAAGTCCTGCCCTTCACACTACATACCCGGGAATACTATCACACACAACGTAATTTTATGTATGACATAACGTTGCTTACATACAGTTCAACACTATTTATTCCAAGTAACCATGCAAAATTGTATAGAAATGAAAATTAAATAATTTTTTTGGACGACACTACAAGTTTAGAGCACTAATAACCAAATGTTTAACAAATTATCGTATATCAACTTTCGGGTAGCAGTACAGTTTTATTAATATCAATGCAACCAATAATACATCAGTAGAGTAAATGCATGACTTACTAAAGCAAACATTAAAACCAACCAAATTGTAAGTAGCATTTGAAAGAAAAATGTATGTATTTTGTAAATTTGTTAAATATTTCGTTACAATGAACCTACCTTTTTAAGGTTAAAGCAATTAATAAACAGAACTGCCTTTCTCATGACATTTTAGATGTATTTATCACTTAAAAGATCGAGAAAAACATTGTACAAATAAACCTAACTAGACTTAAGCATTAATTATTTTTATAAATACACTTAAGCGCATTTATAGAGTCAGTACAAAGTTATCTTAGATAGACACAAGGCAAATACGTGAATACCCTGCCTAACAAAGTTTACCTCCCAAAACGGCATTAAGAAAGATCCAGAAGATGAATACATTTAAATTGTGGCAATAAGTGCATTTCCATGAAATATTGTATAGCGCTGTTGCGCTATACAACAGAGCTCGTGCTTCTGTACATTTTGGTAGTTTATGTCGAAGTTATGTATTGACTGTGCTGATGTATTTTTGATGTAAGGCAAATAACTTTACGTCCGCCTCAAAGCAAGTCCCTAGTCAAATGTCGACTGTAAAGTCAAGGTTCGCACATATACTCGTTCCTGAGTATATAAATGTTCTGGGAATACGCCAATTAACTACAGCCGCCAATCTTCACTTTAATTATGAAAAGTATGTCCCAAGACAAAGTAATAGTAGTAACGAGGGTTCAAAAAATATAATTTGTGGACTTCCGTGTGCAGTTAGTGTGTACAAAGTGGCATTGTAGTTCAGTCCATTGTCTTGCATGGTGTGTGATGATATCCTGCTGTTAAACCGCGTTGGGAGAGTCCACCGCAGTGCCTCGTTGTAACGAGACGTGGCCTTGAGAAGTTGAGAGTGGTTTACTAGTGATTCCATCAGGGGAAGGCCTACAAGATATATGGCGCTTACATACCTTGTATGGTCGTACTGGCTGTTTCTTGCCAGTCAACGTGCTAAAGTCTATTCGCAGTTCCTTCACACTTTCTGAATCCGACATTTGAAGAATCGCCCCAAACACGACGTGTTGTCTTGTTTCCTCAAATAGTCACGAGCGAAGAGATTTGGGCGGTTCTTAACATCGACGTCTTGGGAGCCGATCAGGGTGAAACGAGGTGAGTAAGGAGCAGCGCCGGAATGAAATTGCGGGGGGAAACCAGAAATCCCCGAGAAAACCCGCCGACCAGCGCCATAGTCTGGCACGATTCTCACATGTGAAAATCCGGGAATCGAACCTGGTTCGCCTAGTTAAGGGGCATGTAGTCTGACCACTACACCACCGCGGCCCCGGAAAAAAGTAATGTATCACAAGAGTTCCATGCTTCTGTTCCAATAAAAGTAAGTTATTTTCGGTTAAACTAAACATTAACATACTTTTTTATGTATACGTTGTAACATTTTATTTATAATTAATATGAACAATAACAGAGGGGAAATATGTATGTTGGTAACGCATAGTAAGAAATAGTTCATGTGCANTTTATAATTAATATGAACAATAACAGAGGGGAAATATGTATGTTGGTAACGCATAGTAAGAAATAGTTCATGTGCACGATTACATAACATTGCGTGCGCACGAATGCGGTTCCTTGTCACGTTGCTGTCATTTTCTAGACTTAGTTAAGCATCGTTTGTCCAAAGCGGAGTAATAGCCTGAAAGCAGCACGTTATCGGGGCTTCAGAAACGTTGGAAGTAACAATGAATGCACTATACGCCCATGTGTGTATACCCCGTACTGCCTGGGTGGCCAGAAGGCAACGTGTGAGATGAGTGGTTGAGTTAGGCCCTTAAGGCGGTCGCCTACCTGAATAGTGTTGCAGCATGCTTGTAAGGCGTATTTATTGACGAAGCTATTAAACGTCTCGTCCAATATGTTTACCCACGATAAGAAAACATACCCCACACGAGGAATGAACGGCACTTGTAAGGTATCGTGCAATATATAGTACATTCACTGTCACTTTCAACTTGTATGACGTCCTGCTGAGGTTCTACTTTCATGATATCCCTCCGCCTCATGCTGGCAACGCTTAAAGAACCCTAGACAATTACACAACAGGGACAGCGCACCGTATTCGTGCGCATTCACTGTAATAATATTTTGCATAAGAACTACACTGAAGAGCCAAAAAAAACTGGTACACCTGCCTAATATCGTGTAGGGCCCCCGCGAGCACACAGAAATGCCACAAGACGACGTGGCATGGACNCCTGCCTAATATCGTGTAGGGCCCCCGCGAGCACACAGAAATGCCACAAGACGACGTGGCATGGACTCGACTAATCTGAATGTATGCAGGAGGCATTGAAATCTGCGCCAATTTGAGAAAGGGTTGCATGTCTGTCACGTTTAATGATTCTCGTCTGTCGTCGTTTGTCCCGTTCGTTCACGATCTTTTTCCGGCCGCAGCGATGTCGAAGATGTGATGTTTTACCGGATTCCCGATATTCACGGTACACTCGTGAAATGGTCGTACGCGAACATCCAAATGTTATCGCTACCTCGGAGATGCTATGTCCCATCTCTCGTGCGCCGACTATAACACCACGTTCAAACTCACTTAAATCTTGATAACCTGCCATTGTAGCAGAAGTAACCAATCTAGCTGTCGACCACATCGCGTTACTCTGATTGGTTCCATACCTCTGCTATTAGCAAACGCACGCCTATACCAGTTTTTTTGGCTCTTCAGTGTATTTCTTACCAGGCATTGCTAACACGCCTGTTTTTTCTCTGCTCACATTCATATTAATTATAAATTAAATATTATGATTTATAAAAACAATGTAAGTAAAGATATAGTGGAATAAACAAGGAACTTGTATGCAAACACAAGTATGAACCACCTGTGACACATAGCATACTAAGAGAGATTTCTAGAAGGTTTGTTTCAAAACGTCTAAGAAACCGCGAATAGACTATATAAATATTTTATGAGAGCCGAGCACTTTCGAAAGTCCTGCTCAAGATCTACTTGTATTCATCTCGTGTATTCCTCCGTTGCATGTAAAACTAACGTTGCCATGTGCCTTATCACTTTATTCATGCGTTGGTCAAGTAAAGCTNTCATGTGCCTTATCACTTTATCCATGCGTTGGTCAAGTAAAGCTGTGATACTATCATAACAGTAAATATTTTTAAAATGTTCTAATTATTACTCTTATATGAATTAAAAAACAGAAAGTAAAATAATAGTTTCTGTATTTACAAATGATTACGTAACACTTTTAATTCAGTGTTGAGATATGGAACTACTCTCTCTACCGACTTCATTGGGCGCATGTCTGTCAGCAAAATATTCGCAGGTAGGGACAGTGACATTTCTCAAGGGTTGGTTTCAAAAGTGCTCACTTTATCGTANCTGTCAGCAAAATATTCGCAGGTAGGGACAGTGACATTTCTCAAGGGTTGGTTTCAAAAGTGCTCACTTTATCGTAAACAGCCTTTACAAACTTTACATCTAAAAACAGATGATAGGTTCACCGCTTTGGGCGCCACAGATACACGCAGCACAACGAGAACTCAGCCTTGCACGTAGAGGCGAAGATACACATAACGAGCGTGGCAGTGTGACCTCTATCTTCCCGCGCGCAGGTGGCTCGAGTGTGATCTGGCGTTGATATCGCGCTGTACCTGTGCTGACTTGGCCGAGCTGTCTACAACATTGCAGTGAGCAGCGAGATATCACGAGCTTCGTCTAACCCACACTTCCTNGCTGACTTGGCCGAGCTGTCTACAACATTGCAGTGAGCAGCGAGATATCACGAGCTTCGTCTAACCCACACTTCCTTTGCCACGATTACTCGGAGTAACAAAGGAGCCACATCCTGGAAAAAAGGCGAACACACCTCAACCACATTGCTCGATATTTCTCACGGAAGAATAGTAAAGATTATAATCCATTTATCCAGTGCATATCACCAATGACAGTGAGAACATGAATGCGAGATATTGAATTTACTCTATAAAAAATATGTCAAGGGCGCGGTTACTGCAAAGGCTGACATTTTTACTGTAAATACTCTACGTTAAGGCAGGCAAAAATAAATATTTTTCAATTAAACAGAGACCAAAGTGAACATGTTTGCGTAGTTACACCTCAGTTATTGTATGGAAACAAAAATCGCAATCTCAAAAGCATGCTCTGTAATCATTGAAGAGTATAATCCCTTCCAAATATAAGTTTTGAGTTTTTTTTATTTCAACACAGTTAAGCTTAATTTGACTATGACGGCACAAAGAATGCCGCTATTTTGACTTGAGTTTCTATTTATTTCAACGACTGAAGAAAATACCGTGAATCTCCACGAACATAGTACAACTTAGTTTGTCGACTTCGTAACAGCCAGTCGTTCCGGTGTATTACGCAATCAGTTCACTTCAAACAAGTGGCGAGTTTGACAAAGAAGGTACTGGAGTTTAATTTCACTGCAAATAAGTGGTTTTCTGCTAATTATATTTTAGTGTGTGAATCTATCATGATGGCTCGCATAGCGGCTGGTAAACCGCACCTCGTAAAGAAAAACTTTAATTTAACCAAGATTAGGAACTTTTATGTTAAAACTAGTATGCGATACAATACACATTTATAAAGTAACCAATCACGTCATACATGGTGTGTTTTTTCAAAGGTTTGATTGAGAAGGTGTGAATGTACGGCGGACAGACTATAGCGGGTATGGCGCCGGGCAGCGACGCGCTTCTTGCAAGGCTCGCAGGTCAAGGTGCGGGGGCAGGGATACTTCATATCTGGGATTTATTGCGTGCGCGCAATGCCGGCCCACAAGGCCGCTGCTGCCACCTCGTACGTCCTCTAGTGACGTAGCCGCTTGAACGTGTGAGGCGCCCCTCATTCCCTGTGTAGTGACGTCACCGCATCACCGTGTGAAGCGCCCCTCATTCCCTGTGTAGTGACGTCACCGCATCACCCTCTTTACTACAGTCTATTTGCACCAACTCCACACTTATGAAGCAAACCTTTGCAAAATCACCCCACGTGTGGCGTGTTTGCTTGTTCCGCCAGTGTGCCATGTATCACATAGTTCTGTTAACATGATTACAGTATCTCACTATTCATCAAATTGAACTTCTTCTTATATGTTATTTGCAAGTTGTATTGTTTCATTTATAATTAATATGAATAAAAAACAGAGAGAAAATAGGAATGTTGGCAATGCCTAGTTAAAGAAAGTTCTCATCCAAAATGTATTGGAAATGAGTGCGCACAAATGCGGTAAGTCGTTCCTTTGGTGTAATTTCCTAGACTAAGTAAAGCTTTGTTTGCACGAGGCGGAGGAATAGCATGGAAGTAGAACTTCAACAGGGCTTCAGACTAGTCGGTAGTTACCATGCATGGGCTGTTGGCATTCTGTGGGTTATTCCAGTTTTGGAATTGTTTCCTTTGATGTCGTAGGTCGGATGTGTCTTATGCGTAATGGTGCACCACCACATTTGAACTAAATAGCAATATTTCCTTGAGCGAAACTTTTCCGAACAAATGGATACGTCGTGCAGGAACTATTGGCTGGCTTGCGCAGTCTGAGAACTGAGACCCATTGTTGTGTGTTCGAGTCCCCTGCAAACACTCGGGTATGCAACTCCGCTTCTCAACATTAACAAAGCTTCGCCAGCGTATCCCAGAAAGCCGCCATANGGAATTGTTTCCTTTGATGTCGTAGGTCGGATGTGTCTTATGCGTAATGGTGCACCACCACATTTGAACTAAATAGCAATATTTCCTTGAGCGAAACTTTTCCGAACAAATGGATACGTCGTGCAGGAACTATTGGCTGGCTTGCATTGTTGTGTGTTCGAGTCCCCTGCAAACACTCGGGTATGCAACTCCGCTTCTCAACATTAACAAATCTTCGTCAGCGTATCCCAGAAAGCCGCCATATTGTAATTCTGAAATAATACGACAGTCAACAATACGAAGACTGCAGACGTGCATTCTGGCTAGAGGTGGCNAGCGTATCCCAGAAAGCCGCCATATTGTAATTCTGAAATAATACGACAGTCAACAATACGAAGACTGCAGACGTGCATTCTGGCTAGAGGTGGCCATCCTGAGCACCTCCTATAACTATCAACAGCACCGCATTAGAGCAGCAGAAACATCATTATAACTCGGAAGCTAGGTCACGTGCTTGTATGCACATTCTTATATTGTTTTCGTTTCTTCGGTCGAGTGGTGAGGTGGGTCCCACTTGTTATGAACAGTTCTGTACATATAAACGTGATGTCAACGTGATTGCAACAAACGTCTAAAAGTAGCTAGAAGGGGAATATTTAGTTATTTCAATTAAACATATCGCAAATTTCTAACAAATATAGCATATGGTTTTGCCGACTTTAAGCGCACTGCCCACTGGAAGAACAAAGTTCCAATACGCGGTATCCTCTCAGGCTAAGGGGCCGCGGTGGCGTAGCGGCTGGACCGCCCGCCTCACACCAGGGCGAACCAGGCTCGATTCCCGAAGGGGTTGCTCCCAGATTTTCGCGCATGGGAATCGTGCCGAACGATGCNGAGGTACGTCGCCTGAGGTATTCAGATACTATACGTGGAGATATGCCATCAGCTCTAATGCGGACCACAACACGTTCGCAACTGTGTTAAACGTAACTAATTATGTGCATCAGTTTTTGCTGTGGAACAGAACACAAACTGGATATGTTTTTATATGATGTGAACGAGTTGATTCTATATACAGTGCCTCACATTAATATTCGGCCAACTCTGATTATTGCAGTTTCATGGCCTTATGATACATTAGTAATGAAGATAAACATAAATCATATTGCACAATCGTTCTTGTGTGCTTTAAATGAAATATAGCGGTAGCCAATAACGAAAATGAGAGATGAAACTTAAACAATATTATTTTGTCATCCCATGCTGCTTAAGTACGCCACTTTAATATTCGGCCATCATTATTCAAACACAAACATAATCCGCTTTGCAAATTAAACAAACATTAATTAGAATCTGGTAGCATGGCCATTTTGTTTAATTACTTCTCGCAGGCGTTGTGGCATATTAGCAATTATTTTCCTGGTACATTCGGAGCCAATTTTACTCCATTCTTCCTTGAACCTTTTCCCTAATTCCTTTGTGGACCTAATTGTTGTAGTACGCAGTCTTCTTTTGAGTTCATCTCACAGATTTTCTATGGGATTCAGGTCGCGTGATTAAGGAAGTGTTTTAATGACTTTGGGACAGTTATACAAAAGCCAGCTCTTGACAATGTATGACTTTTGTTTTGGGTCATTATCTTGGTAGAACTTAAACGTGTTCCTAATGCCCAGATTATCAGCCCTCTTGTGTAGGTTTGCTTACAGGATGTTGAGATCGTCTTCCTTTTTCATTGTTTCATCAACGTACAGCCTCTCCAACACCTGCTGAAGATATACAACCCCAGAACATAATACTACCTTCACTGTGTTTCACAGTAGGTTGTATGTTCCCAGGTTTTAGCTCCTGATTTGACTTCCACCATACTGTTACCCTGCCATCTGAACCAAACACATTCAATTTCGTCTCATCAGCAAAAATAACATCATTCCACCAATTTTCATCTTTGTCAGCGTGGTCTTTTGCAAACGTAAGTCTTTTCTTCTATTTGCCTCATTAATGAAGGGCTTCTATCTAGATATCCTGCTATTATATCCTGCTCTTCTGATAACTCGTCGTATGGTTTCTGGATGGACGTTCTTTCCACATTCATTGAGTACATCAGTGGTACGTTTGCAAGTACTAATTTTCGATCTTTCTTTATTTTCCTGATTACTAGACGTTCTTCTCTCTCGCTTAGTTTCCTTGGCTGTCCTTTTTGAGGTACCGAATATATTCTGTCTTACTTCTGAAACCTTCTTATGATGTCTGCGACAGTGGAACTCGGCAGATTCAAGTGCTCCGCAATTTCTTGTTAAGATTTTTCTTTGCATGATGAAAAATGACCACCTGCCGCTGTTCAAACGTTGTATTCCTGCCCTACGGCCCATTTGCCTGACTGACGCAGTAAACAGAGCTGCCCAATACAATCTCTCAGTCAGAGAGCGTGCAGGGAATGACACGGGGTACGAACGCAATGTGCATCGTGCCTGTGCCACGCGTCCACCACAACTGGTCGAATATTAAAGTGACGTACTTATGAAGCACGCGAGGACAAAATATTGTGTTTCATTAACTTACACTGCTCATTTCAGTTATTGGCTACTATTGCATTTCATTTAAAGCACACAAGAATGATTTTGCAATATGTTTTATGTTTATCTTCATTTCTAATGTAATATAAGGCCTTGAAACTGCGATAATCATCGGTGCCCGAATATTAATGTGAGCCACTGTATATAACACACGGAATTCAGCCCTATCACATTACCTATTCGTATCGAACCTAAAAAAGCAAATATTCTGTAGAATATTCTCTTTATTTTGTCAGTGTAATGATCATTCCTCAAGCTATTTACAACATTTATACTGCAAAGTATGCAATACAACAAAAGGTACAAAGCGTGACAAAGTATCAGTGAACATCTTCGCGCCATTACGTAAAGTGATTCAGCCTATTAAATGTTTTGCCACAGAAGAGCTAGGCATGTAGAAACGCAATTACGACGCTGTCGTTTTGTTCTCAATGTACTCGATAGCTTTAATATGAAATGCCCGTCGCCATATTTGTGGAGAGTACGTCGATTGTAAACAAATGATAGGTTGTGATGTAGTGCGAGAAGTACTCTGATTTAATATCCATTTTTGTCTCAACAATCGATCAAGTTGCATAATGCATTTGAGTAGACCACCGATGAAACTTGTTACTCTCTGTTCATTCCGGGATAATACTGTCGATCAGCAAGGTGAGAGAGTTTGCTTGAACTCAGCTTATTTCGCCTTCGGATACTGACATTTTCTGCGGCTTTGCCACTTGCAGACATACGAGTAGACGCTCCGTAGTGAAGTGAACACGCTTGAAAAGCCTCCCATAACCATGTCTGCATGTGACCTCTCAATCAACATTTTCCTTACTAAACTCAAAGTATTAATTCCTCTTTCAGATGATTAAATAAATAAGTAACAAGTAAATAATGTTGAAGTCAGTGGCATTAATACCCAGGTTTTCATTCTTACAAATAATGCCAGGTTTTGAATATTTACTTAGATTTACGATTTGCTATAAAAATTTAGTAAATCCCATCACTCTTGAGTTCCGTCCCTCTTCAGTCGCGGAAAAACTGATTTGTTATTGGCTACACGATCAGCTGATGTCACAGAATTATGCACAGCTGGATCGAGCGTAATTCTTAATTTATCCAGGCATTAACGAAACATGACATCAGAAAGAAATTCGTTTCAAAAACAAAAAAAAAAACAAAAAATTCGTTGAAATGTTTGTGCGAGCATATGTTAAGCAGGGGCAGATCGTGGTTTTTATAAAGTGGCGTTTATTTGTCTGTAGACAACGTGTTGTAACACTCACTGAAAGTCAGAAGGCCTTTTTTACAACATCACTACCGACAGAATCAAGGTCAGGGCCTTGAAGTGACGTGAATGCTCTTTTTTACTTCAGAAGAATGTTGCGTAATTCCATTTTCTTTTCGGCACACACAACATTATCAAGGACACTTCTGACACAATCAACATACCTACTGAAATGTTGGATACGTGTCATGTACTAATAACCGGCTAATTAGTAGGAAGTTGCAACGCACATAACGCTACGTCACAAAGCACTCAGAATAAACTGTCGAATGGAACGTTTTTGCGGGCAAAAGAGTGTCAGAAGAGGCGTCGTTTACAAGACATTACCTCTTGTTTTCTATGAATCCATGTAAGCTCTTCACAACCACTTAACCATTTGTATAATAACGGTAGATAAAAATAATGCAACGTTTAGCTTTACACAAGTCGAATAGGGAATATGTATTTTAAAACATAAACTAAGATATAACGTGGGGTGGTGTTCAGTTTGAAAGAGACACACATTTCAAACTGAACTGCACTGCACGGCGCAGCGAACACACGTGTAAAGCTACGCCACAGCGGGCGTTCGGAAGGTCCTGGGCTCCTTTCCCACCTCCTGCCCCCTCACATACTGACTGTGCTTGTACCCAACACCATTGCCAACACAACTGTCAAAGTCACATGGTCAGCACTGATCAACGTCTTTNATAAACTAAGATATAACGTGGGGTGGTGTTCAGTTTGAAAGAGACACACATTTCAAACTGAACTGCACTGCACGGTGCAGCGAACCCACGTGTAAAGCTACGCCACAGCGGGCGTTCGGAAGGTCCCGGGCTCCTTTCCCACCTCCTGCCCCCTCACAGACTGACTGTGCTTGTACCCAACACCATTGCCAACACAACTGTCAAAGTCACATGGTCAGCACTGATCAACGTCTTTNACTGACTGTGCTTGTACCCAACACCATTGCCAACACAACTGTCAAAGTCACATGGTCAGCACTGATCAACGTCTTTATTCTAAGTAGTATGTTTTGGTATGTTTTGGCACAAGGAGATGGAGGGATCGGAGTGTCTGAGCTGTTCATGCTCTGTCATTCCGGCCCTCCGGCGGCCATTTTCCCTGAAAATGTCTCCCCCCCCCCAAATGTAATTGTTTCCCCTTAAAANAGGAATAGGGTATGCCAAGTCGATACACTGGGTCCAGGATCCGAATTCAGTCTTAACCATCAGCCATAGTGGATCTGTCAGCCATTTTAACCACCATTTTGGATGTTGGTGACCTTGACCTTTAAACTATAAATTCCCAAATTATACCAAAAATTCCCCAAAAAATGAAAATATTTCCAAACAATTCCCAAATGTTTGTAACTAATTATAAAAAATTGTATTTTAAAAAATTATAAAATTAAAATTTGTAATGTTCGTTCTTATAGGGGACAGAGCCGACGAGCCACCATGTTATAATATCACCCGACCACCATATTGGATCCAAGTAATCTAGAACTTGTCCCCATATATATGACCTTGAATGAGTTTAAAATAAAAAATTGCCAAAATATATAAAAGTTATCCCGATTTTTTTTAAATTAATAAACAATTACTTTAAAAACATATTAAAAATAATATTTAAAAACGTATTAAAAAACTTACATTTCCAGAAATACCCCATCACACCCCCCAACAATCGGCAGGCCTCCACCCCCCTCCCCATCCTGTGTCGTTCTTATTCCATCGTATGCAGATGTCTTGTTTTTTTTTTCGTTTGTAATTTGTTTTCACTTTCAACACTATCTCTCGCCTATGCTCGATGCACCTTCTTAGATTTCACATAATTAATTTTTCATCACTTCGGTGACACTAGTGTATTAATTATCGATTTCGCCGCCAGAGGAGCTGGCACACTCTCTCGCATATGTTCGACATGCCATCTTGATTATTTTTTCGTTTGTCATTTGTTTACATTGTGGGAGTTTGTCTCTCACCTTCGTTCTCTTGGCATATTGTTTATTCGTTTGTCATTTGTTTGCATACCTGTAGGTGGTCATCTTGGATCTAGTTTTAAAGAATATGTGGTGCTAATTTATTATTTATCGATTTAGACCCAGGCGGCGCCCATATTCGATACTATTTTTAATGTATAGGCCGCTAGTGTATTCATTTTCGATTTTGTCACCAAGCAAGCTGTCGATTTAGCCACCAGGTGGCAGCCGTATTTGTTTATGTTTTTAAATTATGGGTGGTGATGTCTGCGACCGCTGTATTTAATTCTATTTTCGTAACAAGTGGTGGTAATTTCTCGATGTAGCCACCAGGCGAGCTGTAATAAACACATTTCTTTCATGCCCTTTCATGCGATGTTCACCACTTTTTATTTTGTTTTTCCTTAGTTACCTTCATTTCATTTTCTCTCATTCCTTCCTAATTTTGTCACCAGGCCATCATATTAGATCTTATTCAAGATCTGTCCTTCCAACTCGATTTAGTAGCCTGCTGATAACTCGGTCTCCTCGAACCGACATCGTGGGTTACATTACTTCCGCAATATTTGATTATGGCATGTGGTCTTGACCTTTAACTTTCGGAAGTTTCCATTTAGTTAGTAATTTGTGTTTGCTAGAAAAAATAACTGTGCTTATTAGACCAATACCAGTCATGCAGAAATTTATGTAAAACCTCACTTCGACATATACTGCACTGAAGCCGGTCTGGCCAGGCACAACTCAGCCTCCCCCTCTCCCCTCTCCTAGTCCCAGGGTCAAATTTCTATCACTCCAAAAGAATGTTTTCATGTATGTTGCGCCCAACCTGCTTAAAATGTATTATGATTGCAATCCATTTTTAGTTTCTGTACAGTTAATTTCAATAGTATACCTTTATTACCATATAATTGTTTGTGCAGATCCAGTGATGGGCCTACAAAGCAAATATTGAACTACTAACATTGAAATCGTTATATTTTGACATGTCAATTAATTTTTTTATCATGCTCACTTACAGTAACGTCGTGTAGTGACTGATTTGAAAACCACGTCTATAATATTACTTATATCAGCGAAGAAGGCATGCTAGTACAAGGTAAAACACCAGCGAAAAACTAAACATTTTTTTCATTGAAATTATATATAGACATACTTCAGACAACAATCATACAAAAAAAGCAGTATCTCTATAGTTTCCATTCACTCATGTAATGTATTTACTGCAGCATGCTCACGTTTCACGTAGTGAATACAATCAGCTTATATACAGCTCAAGACAGTATATGCTAGCAAACGTCCAACCAGAACCCTTGGCCGTATATTATTCTTCTTCGCAGCAAAGTTTTTCTTTTAAGGTCTCTACAGCCTCTGGGATGCTAACAACACTGTACAATGCTACGTTAGCAGTCTTGATTGCTCGCCGACTAACGGCTTTATCCAAAGGTTGTGGGTTTTCGTAGGTACACTCCAGCCTAACATTATATTTTATGGAATCTTCTTCAACTTAGTCTGTTAATTGATTGATTATCTTTTGCTTAATGTGGTCAAGATATTTACATATGTTTTTTTGTACCAACGAAGTTATTCCCAATCACAAAATCTTTTAAAGTACACTCGAAAGCTGATTGGTTAAGGTAGAATCCATTCGATGTGGTTTCGCCAACTGCTATTACAGATCGTTTCTTACCTGCAGGAACTCTACCTTTGCAGTTATTCTTATGTCTCGTTAGGTTATCANACTCGAAAGCTGATTGTTTAAGGTAGAATCCATTCGATGTGGTTTCGCCAACTGCTATTACAGATCGTTTCTTACCTGCAGGAACTATACCTTTNCCTCGAAAGCTGATTGGTTAAGGTAGAATCCATTCGATGTGGTTTCGCCAACTGCTATTACAGATCGTTTCTTACCTGCAGGAACTCTACCTTTGCAGTTATTCTTATGTCTCGTTAGGTTATCACCGCATTTGAACAGATGTTTGCCCTTGTTACATCGTTGCATAGCACAAGAAGGGCTCTCCTTCACAAGTGTTCACAGTCGTGTCTCAGTAAGAGCAGCGAAGCCTTGACGAAGTCATTTATGGCGACACTGTGGTAGGTGACCCATCCGAAAAAGTGGATGGCAGTACTTATGTAGGTGCTGTTGCCGGACCCGCAACCTTTGTCACCATAATATTTTATAATGGTTTTTTCTCGAGCTGAAACCATGTAACTGTCACTTCAGTCGCTGTAAAACTAAGCCTCATATCTGACGCCCAACTACTTATAATATACCCATCCTTCCGATGGATCTAAAAGTGCCTTTCTGCAGCTCGTTTATGCAGCGGGGTGATCGGTTCTTTTTTAAGTGAAAGAAGAGAAGTTTTTGAGGGAAAAAAAGAAATTTTGAAGGAAATTTCGTTGATTTTGAGAGGGGAAAGGGAAATTTTGAGGGGGAAAAGGGGAATATTTGAGGGAAAATGGCCGCCGGGGGACCGGAATAACATCATCAACAGCTCCGATGCTCCCATCGCCATCCCCTTGTGCCAGAACATACCAAATCACACTACTACTAAACATTAGAATTTTCAAACGACACACCTATTTAAATGCATAAAACACTTTTGACTATCTCGAATATTTTCTAGATGCATTAAAACAAGGTAGGTTGAAGAGCACAAATATCTCTAAGCATTTGCATGAAATTCGTTATAACCTCAAGCACTGGCCTCGTTTTTTATTGTGATATTAGCAGGAAGGCAGTTCCGTCTCGCAACACGGAGGGTGGCTACACTGCGCAGCTAGTATCCGCGCCTGCCCTGGTCACTGCAGGCGAACAACTGTGTTTGTTTCTTAATACTGCACTTTGTTTTAACGTCATCGTTATTTTTAACGTATTAAGAGATAGACGTATTGAGACATATAACGACGTTACTCGTACCAAAGTTGAATTAGTTATTGGAAAAGGCAGGTCCAACTGTTTGTCCGCAATTAACTATTGTTTCACGAGGACGCGTGTTCGTGCAACTTGGGTTGGGAAGACATTCCAGAATGCGCAGTTCGTCATTCATTTAGGATATTTAGAAGGAGATTGAAAGTTAGGTAGGTCGAGAGGCTCAACGTCTCGTCAACAGCGAGGCCACAGAGTAAATACAAATACAGAGGTGAAAGAGCTGCGAGCTCGGCCGCACGCGCCGCCAAAATGGCGTCACCGGCCAGCAACATGCTGGAACGCTGTTCGCCACTTGGCGCTTGGTGATTTATTTGCCAGCCAGTAACCCAGCCAATGGGGTGCATTCAGCATCTCGCGGTAGCCAATCAGACACAAGGCCCGTTCCTAGACTCGCGTGGCCAATCAGAGAACGAGTACGGCCATATACAAGAAACCGCCACCCGATGTCGTCTCCGTGTGTTTATTTACTTTGAGGCGAGGCCAAGAGAAAGGGTGCAAGTTGCTCAGAGAATGAGGAGCGGGGAAGGAATAGGCCACGACATTTAGTAAGGAATCCTACCATTGTTAGTCGGGGGGGGGGAGGGTTAAGGACACCCTGGAAAACTGAAATGAGATTGACCGGACAGGGAATCGAACCCGGTTCCTCCCGAATGCGAGTTCAGTGGTTGACCACTGCACCACCTCGCTCTGTAGGAAGGTATTGAGAGCCGATGTGGTTCAAGTGAGATATACGCAGTCGAATCACATTATCATGACCACCTGCTAGAATCCAGAGTAACCGCCCTTCACAGCACTGACAGCAGCTAGACGAGTTGGCAGTGACTCAGTCAGGTGCTGATAGTCTCCACGGGTATCTGGAGCCATGCTGTCTGCAGTGCGTCCCACAACTGATGAAGGCTGCGTGGAGGAGGAGACAGACGGCGAACACGACCATCGAGGTGGTCCCACAGATGTTCTATTGGATTGAGATCGGGGCTGTTTGGGGGCCAAGGAAGAACTTTGAAGTCTTGACCGTGCTCTTCCAGCCACGTGCGGACACTTCTAGCCGTGTGGCAAGGCGCATTATCGTGCTGGAAGATCCCATCCTCCCGAGGAAAGACAATCATCATGTAGGAGTGGACGTGATCGCCGAGGATAGGACATAGAGAATACCACGAAAACATTCCCCAGACCATAACACTGCCCCCCGCCGCCTTGTGTTCCTCCAGCAATGGATGCAGAGTGTCGATTATACGACGTTTGATATACTGACGTCCATCCGTTCTATGCAGATGAAGCCTGAGGCGTTGGAGAACGCTACCTGTTGCCAATCAGCAGCGGTCCATTCGCCATGCTGTCCAGCAAATTCCAGTCGTTTTCGTCAATGCACATGTGTTAACATGGATGCAGTCACACTCCATCTACTCCGGAGCCCCATTCGCAGAAGGGTTCGCTGAACTGTTGCGGTAGACACGTGTCTGGATGCCTCCTGGTTCATTTTGACGGCGAGCTGTTCCACTGTAGCCTGTCGGTTGACCTTCACGCACCGTCGTAGTCAACGGTCACCTCGGATATCAATGGCGCGTGGAGCTCCGCAGTTTCCACGACGGTTATTCCCAATGGTGCCATTCGTCCACTCNAGTTGGCCTTCACGCACCGTCGTAGTCGACGGTCACCTCGGACATCAATGGCGCGTGGAGCTCCGCAGTTTCCACGACGGTTATTCCCAATGGTGCCATTCGTCCACTCACGATACACCTTTACCACAGAGGCACGTGGACAGTTCACAAACGTCGCTGTTTCCAAAATGCTGACCCCCGTTGTCCCGAAAGCCGATGATCATCCCTTTTTGCAACTCGGTTAAATAGCTTCCCTTACCCACGACAGCGGGAAGCGCACTGTGTACTGCCAGTCTGTCGTTCTCAGTATATACCCGCTCCACCAGCCCACGTCACAGGTCATACGTCATGGGCTACGCGCTGCAGATGACACTTCTAGCAGGTGGGCATAATAATGTGATTCGACTGTGTAGATACATCAGTGACGGAATGCAAGTAAGAGAGTGCCCCGAGTAAACACGCCAGCCAACGCAACGTCCGCCACGTTTCCCACAAGTGTAAATGGGGAGTGACCTCGCCGGTAGCGGAACCCGGGTATCCACGGTGGGAGGGCGGGCAGCTAGCCACTTGCCGACCGCGGCCCCGCGCAGTTCTCAGGCGGAAGTGCCACAGCGCGGACCCGGGTCATGTCCTGTCCTCTGCGTGACTGCTGGTACCAGAGAACCCGCCATGTGATGTCCTGTGGCCCAACACGAGCGTCATTGCACTAAGGAGCAGAACAACCGCGCGAGTTTCCCACCATTCCAGTTAAACACACACGCGGAGATTGCACAGCGTGTTAACAAACTCTACGTTACTTCACGTAACTTACTGCTGTAATTATACCCAACACACTGCAAACTAGCTATTTAAAAAAGACTCACTACTAGTAGGTGCACACACAGACAATTAAGGCCCTTTCTGAATATCCTCAGCTCTCCAACCTCACTAGCGGAATGTTCCCCCCGACAGTTTGCGTCAACGTGACGTCAGCACAAGTGTTTCAGACCTGGTGCAGTTCATTCAGAAGACTGGCCGGAAGTCAAATCGCGTCACGAAGCACACCAACGCGCATGCAGCGAGATATCGGAACAACTTCCATGCGCATACTGCGTATTGTAGAATTATAATAACGTGTTCCTGCCGTTTCTCCAACTAACTACTGTAGCTGCAAACTATTGTAGGCTATGTATTTCTGGAAATTCTCGTTAGGACCTATTTCACTACCTGTTTGGTAACTTTCTACTCCTGTATGTGAAACTAACATTGCCATACATCCGACGAAACACAGAACTATAAACTGTCCACAAATTTAAACGTCTGGCTTTCAATAATTCGTTGAAACCGTAGAACGAAGACGAGGTACGCCGATTTTTGTCTTCAGCGCATGTCTGTCAGTTGATTCATTACTTAAGCAAACAGCTTTCAAATTCACGTAATTCAACAAGAATTTTACGCTTGTTTTCATCTTTGAAGCCACGCTTAGAAAAAAAATACATTTTTCGTAATTTGGTTTTAAAGTATTTGCTTTAGAACTTAGTCAAAAGGAGAGTATTATCATTGAAAAAACCACTTATTTAGTAAATCAGTGTGGCAAATCTTATTGGAGACCCCGTGGTTGGACAAGTTGTGCAGGAAGGAAAGCAGTTCAATGTCGGGACACGGAGATTAGTTACTGGACACTTGGCATGAGTATTCTATTCTATATTAGCCCTGTGTTTAAAACATGGAACAACTTTACTTACCGGCCAGATCAATCCCGGATTGTCGCATGTGGGAATCGCGCCGGACGATGCCGCTAGTCGGCCGGTTTCCTCGGAGATCTCCCGTTTCCCCTGCCCTTGCATTCCGGCGCTGCTCCATTCTCACCTCGTTTTCACCCTCGTCGGCTCTCAAGACCTCGTTGTTAAGAGCCGCCCATATCTCTGCACTCAACACATATTTACTTACATCGCCGCCAACTTGATCCGTGATTTCCTGTTCTAGTCAATTTTACAAGCGAGTAATTTCACCACCCGTTGACTTATGAAGTGTTCACTTAACTGCGAACTTGGTGTAGCATTCAGAACACACGCATGCGGAAGTTGACCGTCGAACGTGATATTGTCCATAGTCCGCTCTTAATTAAGTACCTCGGTTACGAAATATATTAATGAAGGCACTCTCTGGCAAAACTACAACAGCATCATTCTTCGTTATTTCTAAGATACCATTAAAAAAAAAATGTAATTTGTGACACTGGGTACCTGCCATATTATGTGAAGGCTGTTCGCGATAACGCGAGCTCTTTTGAAATCAATCTTTGAAAAAAAATCACTACTTCTACATGCATATACTTTAACGGGCGCAGTGAGTGATATGCGCCCAGTAAAGTTGGTAGCGATGGAGGGAAAGTAGTTCCATATCTTGTCGAATAAAAAGTGTTAGGTAACAGTACAATAATTATCTGCGTTTGGGCACAAGGGCGTGGAGCATCGGAACTGTTCATGCTCTGTCATTCCGGTCCCCCGGCGGCCATCTTGTCCACCATGTTGAATGTCGGTAACCTTAACCGCGGTAACCTTTAACCTTGAAAACCCAAAAACATCCCCAAAATCCCAATTTTGTTTTACAAAAATGCATAAAAAATGTATTATTAAAATTAAGAGAAATTTGTTATTAAAATTATTATTTTAACATTTATTTTAAAAAATATTATTTAAAAAAAACATACTTTCCGGAGGTCCCCCAGCGCTATGTCCAGTAGATGTTGACCCTCCTTCAATCACATTGTCTTAACATCCCCCTCCCCTACAAATGTTTATCATTGGTTAATTAGTCGGCAAGGCACCACCTATACTCATTCCGTCGTACGCAGCCATCTTGGAGTTTTTCGTTTGTCATTTTTTATACGTTGCTTGAGGCCGCCATCTTGGATTTCATATGTTTACTTTAACATCACCAAGGTGGCGTTATTTTCTCGATTAACCCACCAGGCGAGTTCGCGATTTAGCCACCAGGTGGCAGCCATATTTGTTTATGTCTTTAAAGTATAGGTTGCGCTGTCGGCACCCTCCATACCGGATTCTATTTTCAATGTTTAGGTAGTGTTAATTTCTCGATTATGCAGCCAGCTATCGGACTGTACCGAATGATGACTTTGGCCGTTCCTGCAAACAAAAACTGTCATATTGGTTTTGTTTTATTTTTCAACATCAGTATTTTTTGTTTAAAATAATTGTTAATATACAACAGGGGTATTTTAAAATAAATAAAACACAATTTTTTTTTTTTTAGTAATGTACAAAATGCGAAAACACTTTACACTTTGTTTTTGTATTGCAAGGTTCACTATTGTCTCTGTTAATGATGTGTAGGGATAAAGAGGCCACTCAAAGGTAAAAAGATGTGTAAATCCTTCTCTCCGCTCGACCTCTTCCTCTTCCAAGCAGACAGCAAGCGAGCCATCTTGTGCCCTTCTCACTCGGCACCAAAGATCTTGCTCTTGGAAGGAGGTCGCAGTAGGCATTTTCCTTTATGTACATCCATGTTCAACATCCAGGATCCGTCTTATTGGTCTTGTTCATACGGACAGTGTCCTGCGCGTAGCGTTTCTCACGTGCTGCACCTGCTGTCTGCGTGTACAGATCTCCCAAGCTTCTGCCGCGGTCTTTGAAATGAAAGCCACTCTCCCCAGTTGAAGGGCCATCTTGAACCACTCATCGTGTTCTTCTTCGCACTCTGCGCCGTGCAAGCTGCCCCTTCCTTCTTCGCCTTCAAGCCAGACGTCGAGTCCTTAGAGTCCTCTGCCTGTCTCTCGGGCGAAGCTTGCGAAGATCTCCGTGGTGCCCCGCCATCTGTGGACTTGCCTCCTGTCTATTTCAACCATATCGTACTCTGACAGCAGTTCCTTGGTTTAAATCCTCATGTCTGCAATTTTGGCACGTTCGTCAATTACGTGCTGAACCGCGTCCGGTCGATCACATACCACACACGTTGGAGATTATACCAGATTAAATCCATGCCGTCTTGCTGTGAAATTTCCATTTCCGGCGAGCATTTATTCTACGTAACGATTTGCGTTTATCCAGTCCTTCATCCGGTTGGTTACATCTGGAAACACCAGATGTGTCTCTCCCTTTAGTTAAGGTTTTTCCATCTATCTTGCCAAACTGAAAGGATTTTCTGTCTGACTTCCATGCGCTGTTCGGGAGTACGACCTCTTCTCCGTGCCGCCCCCGGGCCCAGCAGGGATTCCCAGGTCACAGCCTCTGACGTCACGAGCCTGCATCACGGCCACACCGTTCCCAGCGGAGTGGAAACTGCTGACCTTCCCCCCCTCCCCTCGAGTGACCGNCGGAGTGGAAACTGCTGACCTTCCCCCCCTCCCCTCGAGTGACCGGTCCTCGCACTACTCGCGAGTGTGGTCCAGATACGCTCCTCGCTGCCCGCGCGAAGTGTTGTTCCGTAACTCCGTCCGTGCGTGCATGGTTGCGCCAGGAGATGGCGCGGATACTGCGCGGTGATTACGGCACGTTTGTTGAGTGGAGTGGAGAGATTCAGGCAGCTCTTAACAGCGAGGTCGATGAGAGCGAAGTGAGGTGGGCATGAAGCCACTGCCATGAATGATTCTGGCTTGCGCAATAAAATTACTTCGTAAGTCTGGGTTTAACTGTAAGCGAAATAAGCACATCTCCATTAGTGTGCAGCAAATATTGTCATCGCGATGCAGGACACCGTGTAGACATGGTGGAAACAACGTCTATTGGTGGTCCTTGTGCGACTTGCTTGGCAGTTTATCTCGCACGCATTTTCTCTTGCATTGTTGAGTGATAAATATGCCCAGAAAATCAATGCTACATCATAACTAACTAATCAGGCAAAAAAGTCAAAAGAAACATTGACAAATTCATGTCCAGCTGTGTTATCAAAATAATGTAGGAAGTGTTATATACTGTCCATGGTAAAGTGAGCGCTTTTGAAAGCCCTCTCATTTGTAATAATAGTCAGTAAATATGTTTTGTTTTAGCCTTAGGCGTTTACTTCCTAGAAGGGAGTAATCTACACACTGTGTTTATTACTGACATGGCAATATTTATTTCAAAATGTTGTTAAAGAATAAAATATGGCTGAATCAAAAAAGTATCTAGGGCCTGTAAAGTACTCACTTTACCGGGAACAGCATGTAGGGGATGGTACCCTCCACTGAACCGCTCAGACAGCTGGAAGGCGTGGGTGTGGTGAAGCCTTGTAGAGACAGTGAAGGGGGGAGGGAAGGGGAGATCCACCAAGGAAGCTCACCGACCTTCGGCCAAGTTTCCCCTCGTGATAATTCCCACCTCTTGTTGTTTCGAGACGGCCGACGCGATTGCAGTGGTTGATGTCGTACTTGCTAACCACAAAGTTTATTGCTGGGAAACTTTTCCCATACATTATAAAAAGTTTACTGGCGAAAAAGTATTTAGAAACCCTCCAGAGATTACCGACACATAATTTCTTCACTAAAGAACTGTCCGCAAATTCGACGCAGTTTTCTTTAATTTCTACTGAGATTTATTTTTCTTTGCAGCGTGTGCTCATGACGTATGCGATAAAAAATGTAGACAGTAAAAGTATTTTCCCGTTCTGGATAGGATAGGGAAAGCGACGCAAACGTGTTGTAGATTAGCCAAAGACAACAGATGTGTATTTTTACAAACACCACGAAGCGAAAAGTTAATATTTGCAATGAAGCGGCGTGCGTCTAGAACATGTAAAGATATGACAAAACTCTATTTTCACTTTCGTGTATTGATGAAGCTCGTGCAGTGCGGCCGTTTTTTTTTTTTTACATGTAGTTTAAGTTGACTTCTGACGTTTTAGTGTATAATATGCGGCGTGAACTCCTGAAAAGTTAAACAATAATCACATCCGAATTACAGCGGCGAGGAGAGATATTGTCCCGGGCACATGAGGCTGCTGGTGACACGGAGATGCTGTGTTTTGTAAGAACTGAGAACAGTTTCATATTTGTCTTTCCGGGCCGAGTTTTCGTAACTTGGCTGTACATTTACGTAAAACGTCACGTTAATTCACGGTCAATTTTAACCCTCGACGAATTCAACGAATTTAACGAAATGTACACGACATGGTGGCGAGTAAAAATAAATAAAAGGCGTGTGGGGAGTGCACCCAGGGCAAGGCGACACCCTCCGGGTGACGGTCTTTCCAGCTGGGACCCGTAGGTGACCGTCATCCCCGGGCATGACAGAAATGAGACCCTAGGATGGAGCGGCGCTGGAATGCAAGGGTGGGGGAAACGGGAGTACCCCAAGAAAACCCGCCGGCAAGCGGCATCGTCCAGCACGATTCCCACATGCGAAGATCCGGGAGTGAACCCGCCGGGGATCGAGCCCGGATCACCGTGGTGGGAGGCGAGTGCCCTGGCCACTACGCCACCGCGGCCCCCGGTGGCGAGTAATGTTGTCTTTCTGGAACCTTCTGAATCGAGCTCGAGTTTCAATGCGACAGGCGAATAGAAAGAACAAATGGCAAGTTGTCGTCTGATGTTGCTGATAAAAGCGTTTCTAATTACACGCTTTTGTCTGGCTGATGGAGCCACTTATCTCATAAGTCAATTGTGGCGAGTAAAAACAATATCTACCTTGATACAGTTCACAGGAATTAAAGTTGCACGCGTGGCACAACTATGTTGAAATACTTATGCACGCGCGTTAGAAGTTATACTTTTTGGCGGGACTAAAATAAAATTTTATTGCGTATGTCACCATTCCAAGCTTATATTCATTCAGATTTTGTCCCATGTCATCATTGAATTCAGACTACATAAATGAAATCTTTCAATTTGCTTATTACATGAACTGACTTTCTGTCGGTTTTAAATATAACCACGTGCTATGTTGTGTACCTTGCGTGTGTATATAGCTAGACGATACGCGCACGCGCGTACTGTCGAATTTCGTTACACTGTGCGCGCGCAACTTCCGCNCGTGTGTATATAGCTAGACGATACGCGCACGCGCGTACTGTCGAATTTCGTTACACTGTGCGCGCGCAACTTCCGCTGCACACTAAACTTTTACCACCAAACGCGCCAAAAGACGTATAACCTAAAAAAAAAAAACCTTTTGCAACACGTTACAAATAACAGACGTGTAATAAATACCATAGTTTCTCCCTCAGTGTTGCCACATCTTGGAACAAAAATTCCTGTGATACGTCCTCAGTCACTCCAGATGCAGGAGCTAACAGAACACATTTCAGGGATTAAATGCTGGCAGAAAAACTAACAAAACGTTTTTAAGTATACTACCCANAACTAACAAAACGTTTTTAAGTATACTACCCAGTTAGATGAGATTAGCTACACGATTATTGAACAAGAAGTTGATGAGCTGTTAGAATAAAATACACCTCACAAAATGAGGACACCACCGCGGCGTGTAATCTGTAATGACGGGTGGGTACAAAATCCGATAACTCGTATATAAATGTAAAAAACGCGAGACCTTACGCTGAAACTGTTTCCCTGTTGTTTACAGCTCCGTGTTCCAACACGACACATCATCATTTTGTATTGGTAAATACCTAAGCTGTGTAAAGGCGTGGAATGTGCCCCGTCANTGTTCCAACACGACACATCATCATTTTGTATTGGTAAATACCTAAGCTGTGTAAAGGCGTGGAATGTGCCCCGTCATCATCTCAACAAGTAAGATTCCAGAGTCGCCCCAGCTGGAAACACGTTTTACACTTCCAGTTCCTCAACCACGCCTGGAAGAAGCTTCCGTCAGAGCAGTGAGTGTGAAGAGTATTGCAGGAGGAAGAAAGAGACTGCTCGAGGCAAGCAAGCTGCAGTGCAGCCTTCACTCATGTCGAGTGGCGTGAACCCCGCCTCGTCCCTTGCCCACTTACAGGCTGGCGGAGTGGAGTTCTCTGGGCGTCTCTTAACACCGAGGTCTTGAGAGCCGACGAGGGTGCGAGATGAGTATGGATCAGCGGTGGAACGCAAGAGGTGGGGGAAAACCGGAGATCCCAGAGAAAAGCGCAAGTTTGAGAATTCCTGTGAAGTTGAATAAACGTGTTTAGGATGTAAGTACGTGACAAACACGCCGGATACGCACTGGTTGACGCGCCAATGTACTTGGATGTTCCGCGCAGACCGGTTCACATGCACGTCACTTCTGAGTTTGAAAATAAAGACACTGGTGTAGTACGACTCACTCCGCTCCAACAGGCTTTCCCGGGGTTTTCCGGAGACGAGATATCTTCACGGTATTCCCAAGACTGTAATCAAAGCTGCACGAACTTCTGGTGAACAGAGATGGCGACGGCGGCCTGTGAGATGTTCAGAACTGAATACCGCCGATACAAAGCTCGTGTGGACGCAGCTAAGTGACGTGCAGTTAACACCAGCTCACAGTCACGCCTCACCTCGCAATAACATCCTCAAACCCAAGTTCGTCGTTCGAACACAGCTCCGGAAAAAATTAACTTCCGACATGCCATTAAAGCCACTGGCAAACTTCTCCTTTCAATACAGCACTTTATAAGGCAATGGCCTGTCTGGAGTTGTTTTATAGTTTGATGCTCAGAAGAGAAAAGCTNGGGGGGGTAAGGACAACACTCCCACCCACATCAAGTGCACCATTGCCGCTATGAGCAAGGCTTTGAACTGGCGTTAAGCATCTGCATCTTGTCGTGCGTACGACTGTAAGCCATGGCCCTGTCGTTTTATTGGTGGAACGTTTGTAGCAAGGTCCAATACAAGCTGCTATCGTAATTACACTCGTGTCCTGGTAGTTTGTTCCAACACAAGTATGTTTGACGAAAAAGNTCCAATACAAGCTGCTATCGTAATTACACTCGTGTCCTGGTAGTTTGTTCCAACACAAGTATGTTTGACGAAAAAACAGTATCTGACAAGGTTTGACGACTCCAAAATAACGTTTATAACATGCACGATATCTTCGGAATACTATTGCGCCCTCGTCTGGGGTACATGTTCTCTGTTCGTAGGTAAGCATNGCAGTATCTGACAAGGTTTGACGACTCCAAAATAACGTTATAACATGCACGATATCTTCGGAATACTATTGCGCCCTCGTCTGGGGTACATGTTCTCTGTTCGTAGGTAAGCATATATTATTGTCGACTCGCTTAATAGTTTCGATAAAGAACCGGTATTTAAAACATGTTGCATCACAACTCACGCGCCAGGCAGTGACTACCTTAAAACAATTACTTGAACGTCCTTTTTAGACATTTTAATTTATGAAAAATGCACATACGGGTGACGCTCCAAAATTTACTCTGTGAGTAAACTTTATGCTTTGGCTCCTCCAAATCACTGAATAAATGTTAACTTCCTTTTTTTTTTTCTTTTTTTTTTTTCCTCTCTTTTTCTTAGCGTTGTTCCAAAACTACAGAAATTACTGTAAGTATATCTATCACCAGAGTAAAACTTTCACACGCATTATTTCGGCGAGTAACAAAATAGCAAGGGAAAATGACCGCAGATTTAGTTGAAACGAACTAATCGAAAACTAAGACGTGCAAGCTCTGTTTACAGACAGAGAAAATTACAAATGACAACTTATATAATCCTTATTTTTCATTTTAAAAGAACGTTGTGTATGCGGCTTTACTTCTAGGCATAATGTACGTGATTAGAATACAGTCTTTTAGTGTAGTTTTTATGTATATATAACTTTAAACATAGTGTTTTTTTAAGGTAAACCTTGCATATCATAAGCATCGTTATTGTGGGTAGATACAATTTTTGATAGGAGCTAACGATTACATTCCAAATAAAAGATACCTTTTGTATTTATATTTACGTGTTCTTTTCAAGATAAATTTTACTCCAGTTTTACTCTGCTTTTACTTTACTCTCGGAGTATCGTTTTGAGACATGGTCTAGAGAGGCAAATAGCAAACAAAAGCAGTCTTCAGACATGAATTGTTTTTCACTATGCTATTCGGAAGCAAAGATCACCCAAATATATAGAGCAGTTTCTAACAGAGCCTCTTGACACCACATTGACGGCCTAGGAAGACGAGTTCTTGACCTCACACTACATGACGTTGCAGCGCTGTAGCGACCGGCGAAGTATAGTTGAAATATCACAACACAATCACCGTGGGCTTACATTTTAGCCTCAACTTCACTTCGATTAACTTTCCGTAAAAATAGTTAGCCAAGTTTAACTCTTATTTTCATGAAATCTCTTCTGTACTAGAAAAAAAAAGAAAACCTGATATTAAATAAATTTTTCTTGAAATAATAATTCTTTTGGTTATATAATTATTCAAATTTGATTATCCCGAGGAGAGATAAATAGCTGTTTTTCTAACTGACTTACAAATAGGTTTTTTCTAACTTTCCATGACTAGTAAGTACATTAAATCAAGTAAAATACATTGACTTTCATATGAAGGAAACCAAATTGAAATTCAATGATCCGGAGTCACGATAACACGTAAATAAGAAATCATTAGCACCTGTTTTTGATCCAATATGGCGCCAACTTGCTAAGTTGCCAAGGTCACTTTTTTTTCTTTTTTTTTGCGAATAGTGGCAAGGTCTGTCAGGAAAAATCAGTTTCTACTTGCGGCAAAGACGCTCCAGTAGTGAGTTGACATAATGTCCAGGTGTGTTCCCCCACTCCTGGCATCGACGTGCACGAAGCCACGGACGCTGGTAATGAGGCTAAGTGGCGAGTGTGTACCCAGCACACAGTGCGTTCAACGGAACTGTCAGCGCTAACATGTAACTGTCAAGCTGAGCAATATTAGTCCTTAGCACTTTGTTGCACGCTACCATTCCTGGGTAAACCATCGTGGCTCTGTCACAGTTTTCGAACTACTTGAGCTGACGTCAGTAGGACACATAACAACTAGATACTTAGCTCCCGCTGGGGACAGGTGCAGCATACCTCCCCCCTGGTCCATTGCAATGTCGCACCTTAAAACATACTTTAACATTTATAATAAGTACGCGNGTGCAGCATACCTCCCCCCTGGTCCATTGCAATGTCGCACCTTAAAACATACTTTAACATTTATAATAAGTACGCGAATTAATAAACAATAAATAATAAAAGGATGCTATACGATTAAAAAATAATGAATTATTTTAAAAACAAATGAGTACTGTTAAAAAATTATAAATACACACAATTAAATTTAAAAAGTGGCCCTAAAACACACTTACACTAACCCAAATAACTTGGAGTTTTTTTTTTAGGGGTTATAATACGCCAGATCCGTTTTATGAATATACACTGAAGAGCCAAAAAAACTGGTACACCTACTTAATATCGTGTAGGGCCCCCGCGAGCACGCAGAAGTGCCGCAAGACGACGTGGCATGGACTCGACTAATGTCTGAAGGTATGCAGGAGGCATTGAAATCTGCGCTAATTTGAGAAAGGGTTGCACGTCTGTCACGTTTAATGATTCTCGTCAGTCGTCGTTTGTCCCGTTCGTTCACGATCTTTTTCCGGCNGATTCTCGTCAGTCGTCGTTTGTCCCGTTCGTTCACGATCTTTTTCCGGCCGCAGCGATGTCGAAGATGTGATGTTTTACTGGATTCCCGATATTCGCGGTACACTCGTGAAATGGTCGTACGCGAACATCCAAATGTTATCGCTACCTCGGAGATGCTGTGTCCCATCTCTCGTGCGCCGACTATAACACCACGTTCAAATTCACTTGAATCTTGATAACCTGCCATTGTAGCAGCAGTAACCGATCTAGCTGCCGACCTCATCGCGTTACTCTGATTGGTTCCATACCTCTGTTATTAGCATGCGCACGCCTATGCCAGTTTTTTTGGCTCTCCAGTGTATAAATCAAATTGATGTTCGTGACGTCGTAAATTGGAAGTATCTTGCTGTTTATGAAGGTGTTACAAAGCAGACGGCTGTTATCGTTTGACGTAACAGATCGCGTGTGCAGGGTGTTTGTGATGTGCCACTTTGCAGTCAGCTCGGCTCTGGCGTCCAGGCAGACTGGCTACAGGGAAGTGGCGACTCCGGGCCTGTAACTGCCTGTCGGTAGTTCTCAATTACATGTTCCTCCTCGACTCGTAGTTGTAACTTATGTTCTCATCACCTCTAAACGGAACTTAGTGCCCACCACCTACCCGCGGATACATCTGACATTTATGAAGCCCTGATTAAGTTCTACTTTCGGGATCTCCACAACGTATTGTATTTTTGTGCTGGATACAGTCAAAAATAAATATTTTTTACACATGAAAATAATATTTTTTTAAATTGTTACCTGGGAACCTAACCATGGCAGTGAGAAACGCTTCCTTTAGAAACGATACAGTGAAACTCAGTGTAGTAACATTTCACAGGGTAACTATTTCTTACTAGCCAATGTCCACATTCCTCTCTTCTCACTGTTTTTAATTCATATAAGTTGTGAAATAAATATTACAATTTATAGTAAAACGTCAGTTGAATATTTTATATTACATGGAAATAAGGCACTTATATGCTCCCAGAATTTTCTTCAGTTTATAATAATGGTTGAGGATTTAAAGTGTTGGTAATTGTTACAGATGAAATCGTTGTTTTAATTTTATTTTCTCTAATATTCCAGAGTAGATTATTATTTAAATTAATACTAAAAAAACCAGGCACTCTTGTCTAAAAATAGTAATATTAAGTCATGAAAAATCAATAGAAAATATACTGTTTATTTGTATCACTGCAGCTCGGACTTCGAACAAAGAAGAAGCATGGTTACGTAAAAAGTATACAGCTTAGAGTATGAATAAAATAAGAAAATACAGAGAAGTAAAGAAATGTATCTTGGAGTAGATTAGCATACGTTAAAGGCGCCAGATTGCGTTGCTTTCCTTTGACATGTTCGACTGGCTACGATACACGGTCCAATGACGCGAGGTGGCTACACACAGCATCTCTGTAACCCTCAGACAACACGGGCCGGCGTCTAACTAACGGCAAGCCGCTCTTACGAGGCACTCACTCCGCGACTACTGGCAGCTGGTGGCCGACAAGGAGCGAGAGTGCACAAAGTAGCAGTGGAGGGAGCTCCCCGAGAAAACCCGTGGCAACGTCCGCCACAGCAGAGTTGCATATCCGACTTCGAGGCAACGTCCTCCATGTTGCGACTTCACCCGACCGCCATATTGGATCCAGGTGACCTTGAATGACTTTTAATCCAAAAGAATCGCAAAATTCTTTTAAAAAAATCCCAAATATTAAAAAATAGTTATAAAAAAGTCCAATTTTTTTTATTAAAAAATTAAAATTTTGATTATTTCGGCACAACGACACCCGGCCGTTCATGATCTGTCACTCTGGTCATCCAATCGCCAGCTCGCATCCAGTTGACCTTGATCCTATGACCATGGCCCTGGATAACCTTAAAAACCAAAAAAATTAAAAAAAAAATAAAAAATGCTTAAAAATTCATTTCGAAAAATGTTAAAAAATTAAAAAAAAAATACATATTGATTTTTTTTTTTTACCTACATTTCTGGAAATTTCTCCAGCACCTCATCCAGCAGACGAGTAACTCGCCTCCAATGTTTCTCATTGGTTAATTAATCAGCAGGCCTCCACCCTCGTCAACAATACTCATTTCGTCGTATGCAGGCATCTTAGAGCTGCCAGGCGAGCTATCGACACTAATTTTTTGTAGACATAGGAAAATCTGAACTTTGACTACCTTCACACATTATTAAAACTATAATTTATAGAAAAAAATTATTTGTTCAATTTTAAAAGGTTTTTAAATTTAATTATATAATTGTAATATAGTACAATGGTAATTTATACAAAACTTTTTAATTAAATTTACTGTATTTCTATGCCTTTTAAATTTTAGTTTTATTCTGGCAAATTAGGTAAACACAAAATAAAACACCATTTTATTCGCATGCATTTTTTTTTCAATTAATTTTATACAGTCGCCCATGCCCTCAAAAAAAATTACAATATCGTTCGATATACAGTGACTCACATTAATATTCGGCCATCGATAATTATCGCAGTTGTATGGCTTTATGTTACATTAGAAATTAAGATAAACATAAAACATATTGCACAATCATTCTTATGAGCTTTAAATGAAATGCAATAGTAGCCAATAACTGAAATGAGCAGTGTAAGTTAATGAAACACAATATTTTGTCCTCGCGTGCTTCATAAGTACGCCACTTTAATATTCAGCCAGTTGTGGTGGACACGTGGCACAGGCACGATGCACATTGCGTTCGTACCTCGTGTCATTCCCTGCACGCTCTCTGCGCTGAGAGGTGGTATTGGGCAGCTCTGTTGACTGCGTCAGTAAGGAAAATGGGATGTAGGGCAGGAATACAACGTTTCAACAGCGGCAGCTGGTCATTTTTCAACACGCAAAGAAAAAATCTGAACGAGAAATTGCGGAGCATTTGTAACTGCCGAGGTGCACTGTCGCAGACATCATAAGAAGGTTTCAGAAGTAAGACAGAATAGATTCGGTACCTCAAAAAGGACAGCCAAAGAAACTAGGCGAGAGAGAAAGGTCTAGTAATCAGGAAAATAAAGAAAGATCGAAAATTGGTACTTGCAAACGTACCACGGAGGTACTCAATGAATGTGGAAAGAACGTCCATCCAGAAACCATACTACGAGTTATCAGAAGAGCAGGATATAATAGCAGGGTATCTAGAAAGAAGCCTTTCATTAATGAGGCAAATAGAAGAAAAGAATTACGTTTGCAAAATACCACGCTGATAAAGATGAAACTTGGTGGAATGATGTAATTTTTGCTGATGAGACGAAATTGAATGTGTTTGGTTCAGATGGCAGGGTAACAGTATGGCGCAAGCTAAATCAGGAGCTAAAACCTGGGAACATACAACCTACTGTGAAACACAGTGGAGGTAGTATTGTGATCTGGGGTTGTATATCTTCAGCAGGTGTTGGAGAGGCTGTACGTTGATGAAACAATGAAAAAGGAAGACGATCTCANTCTGGGGTTGTATATCTTCAGCAGGTGTTGGAGAGGCTGTACGTTGATGAAACAATGAAAAAGGAAGACGATCTCAACATCCTGTAAGCAAACCTACACAAGAGGGCTGATAATCTGGGCATTAGGAACACGTTTAAGTTCTACCAAGATAATGACCCAAANGTATGGCGCAAGCTAAATCAGGACCAAAAACCTGGGAACATACAACCTACTGTGAAACACAGTGGAGGTAGTATTGTGATCTGGGGTTGTATATCTTCAGCAGGTGTTGGAGAGGCTGTACGTTGATGAAACAATGAAAAAGGAAGACCATCTCAACATCCTGTAAGCAAACCTACACAAGAGGGCTGATAATCCGGGCATTAGGAACACGTTTAAGTTCTACCAAGATAATGACCCAAAACACAAGTCATACATTGTCAAGAGCTGGCTTTTGTATAACTGTCCCAAAGTCATTAACACACCTCCTCAATCACCCAACCTGAATCCCATAGAAAATCTGTGAGATCAACTCAAAAGAAGACTGCGCACTACAACAATTGGGTCCACAAAGGAATTAAGGAAAAGGTTCAAGGAAGAATGGAGTAAAATTGGCTCCGAATGTACCAGGAAAATAATTGCTAATATGCCACAACGCCTGCGAGAGAAGTAATTAAACAGAATGGCCATGCTACCAGATTCTAATTAATGTTTGTTTAATTTGCAAAGCGGATTATGTTTGTGTTTGAATAATGATGGCCGAATATTAAAGTGGCGTACTTAAGCAGCATGGGATGACAAAATCANGTACCAGGAAAATAATTGCTAATATGCCACAACGCCTGCGAGAGAAGTAATTAAACAGAATGGCCATGCTACCAGGTACTAATTAATGTTTCTTTAATTTGCAAAGAGGATTATGTTTGTGTTTGAATAATGATGGCCGAATATTAAAGTGGCGTACTTAAGCAGCATGGGATGACAAAATCATATTTTTTAAGTCGCATTTCTCATTTCCGTTATTGGCTACCGCTATATTTCATTTAAAGCACACAAGATCGATTGTGCAATATGATTTATGTTTATCTTCATTACTAATGTAACATAAGGCCATGAAACTGCGATAATCATAGGTGGCCGAATATTAATGTGAGCCACTATATATGCATCTCAATATATGCGACTTTGTTGTAGGTTACAGTCTTCTATGCATCTCGCTATTCGCACTCGTGTTGTCATTGGGCGAAAATACCGCGACACTTACTACAGCAAAACACTTTGCAGGGCGGGTTATGTAGGTAACTGCACTTCTGAGGACATGTACCCAAGTCACAAGAGACATGTTCGCTGTCACCCTGGTACTGATGATTATCGCACGTCACCGTTACAGGTCTTCGCATGTCTAAGTATATTGTCTCTATGGCTGAACCGCTTACCGCACCTATCACACTAATATTACATATGACAGGGCTTCTTAGTAGTTCCTTTATTCTCTCCTCTTATTAAAACATTACATTCATTATTTAATATATTAAGTACAATGAAAGCTTTCATATACACGATAAAATAGTTCGTACGTTTAAGAAACAGTTCCTTGAAAAAAAAGTACCGAAGTAGACAAAATATTTTCTTGCATCACTACGGGAGAATTATTGTTTCTTTACAACGCTCGTTCATGAAATATTCTAAATTGTTTATGTATCACCATGTTTATGATAAACCAGTTTATGGTACTTGATAAAATTCAACGTTAGTTTTACCCACGTCACACTAACCTGTAAAATTAGCTATAATTAACTTGCAGTGTTACAAATAATAATCTTGGTAATTAGTTTCCGAAGAATTGTTTATAAAAATACAGAAAAGTTTTACAGTGAGCAAATAATAATTCACAGTATTATGTTGTACCACTAAATAATATCAGGCTGACTTACATTTGCTGTCCGCATAACATTAAAACCAGGTGTCCATACAACATCATGTTCAGAGATGTATGCATTTTTTATCACATATTTCTAGACAACTCGCCTGGTGGCGAAATCGATAAATAATAAACTAGCGCCACCAAGGTGTTGAAAATGAAAACAAATGACAAACGAAAAAATCTAAGATGCCTGCATACGACAGAATGAGTATCGTTGAGGGGGGGGGGGGTGTGAAGACCTGCCCTCTAATTAACTAATGAGAAACATTGGTGGCGGTACAGTCGTCTGCTGGACGTGGTAATGAAGAAACCTCTACTAATTTAAGTTTTTTTTTTAATTCGAATAATAATTTTTTAATAATTTGTTATACATTTTTAAAAATAAAATTGTAAACAAAAGTTGGATTTCATTGGATCAAGGTCAAGGCCATGTGTCAAAGTCACTTGCATCCAAGATGGCGGTTGGATGAGCGGAATGACAGAGCATGAACGGCGCCTGGCCCCTGTGCCGGGTGCTGTTGTGCCAAAATATTCAAACTTTAATATTTTAATTAATATTTGTAGAATTTTTTATACATTAGTTTTTGGAATTTTTAAAGAATGTGGAGATTTTTTTGGGTTCAAGGTCATTCAAGGTTTCAGTCGTAGAGTGAAGGCCACCTGGATCCAAGATGGCGGTCGGGTAACATGGCGCCTGGTTCCTACCCCGGGTAACGTTGCCTCAGAGTCGGCTACGTCATCCTACTTAAGAGAGGGTCGAGCTAGGCGACGCAGTGGTACAGCACTGAACTCGCATTCGGGAGGAAACCAATTCTAACCCCAGCACGGACCTTCAGTTGCCTTGGGTTCCCGAGATCACTCCAGGCGAACCATGTGACACGTTCTTACTGCAGGCCAGGGCCAGTTCCTTTCCCGTCGTGTTTCTCCAAGCAACTTGCTCTCGTTCTAATGACCACACCTCTCCGTCTCTAATGATTCTGCCATCGTTGAGACTTTGAACCCAACCTACCTATTACCTGTTCACGGTCAACTGAGCATGCATATATGTATATATATAGTTGACATTGGCACGGGCCTGATCACTTTATTCGTGCGTCTCTCAAATGAAACTGTAATCTATCATTAAAAAATGTATTTTGAAAATATGCTATTTCTTAAACTTACATGCATTAAAAACAAGCAGTTACTGGTATAACTAATGAGCCTACTTTCATCAACATGGGTGCAACTAATTTTTTAATAATTTCTTAAAAGCTGAGTTGGTGGGAAGGACTCGACTTATTTTTGAAAGCAATTGCTTTAGAAATGAAACCANATCGTTGAGACTTTGAACCCAACCTACCTATTACCTGTTCACGGTCAACTGAGCATGCATATATGTATATATATATAGTTGACATTGGCACGGGCCTGATCACTTTATTCGTGCGTCTCTCAAATGAAACTGTAATCTATCATTAAAAAATGTATTTTGAAAATATGCTATTTCTTAAACTTACATGCATTAAAAACAAGAAGTTACTGGTATAACTAATGAGCCTACTTTCATCAACATGGGTGCAACTAATTTTTAAATAATTTCTTAAAAGCTGAGTTGGTGGGAAGGACTCGACTTATTTTTGAAAGCAATTGCTTTAGAAATGAAACCANAATAATTTCTTAAAAGCTGAGTTGGTGGGAAGGACTCGACTTATTTTTGAAAGCAATTGCTTTAGAAATGAAACCAGAAACTTATGCAACAGTAGTGATACAGTTACAAATACACACACGCCTTACCCGGGACTTGAACCCAGAATACCTCGTACTATAAGCTAGCGTGCAATCCACTGCATTACAGAGGTCAGATTTGGAGCATCAACTTCGGACTTTTCAGTCTAATGTTTCGAATGATGGGGTTTAGTTACCTAAAATATTTTCAAGGCCTTTATTTTGAAAATAAGTGACTGAGTCACATAAAACACGTCAGTTTACATGGTTTACCATAGCGCTTCTTGTGTGAACATTTGGATGGAAATCGGTTGTTTGGGCCATGAGATATGACATAAAAAACTTTATTTTTTTAAATTTTATTCTATTGTAGAAAACTGCCAGGAAAAACTCTCTATACGATACTTATAATGTATACTGCCTGCATACAAATTTTGGTTGAATTTGGTTAAATTCTTTAATATATGTCAAAATTACCTAAATAATCTATGAATCTGACATTTTGAACATCGTCGTGTGACCCATTTAAATCATGAGAGTTCATATGACCTTCTGTAGCATTTATGATGTTCACAATTTAATAAAAATTAGTTTAAATTTTCCAGTGTAACATTAGGTGGGATTCGGTTAATTGGTCCTCCAGATACGCGGCTTAAACCTCCACAATTTTCACGCGGCGATCTTCATAAAAGGAGGACCAAAAAGTAACGTTGTAGCAATTTCGATGATTGTATACTGCCAATATACAATATTAAGTTTTGTAGATATCGCCCAAAAAACTAAAATGATTTTATAGACACCATTCTGTTTATATGTGTGTCCTAATTTAAAAAAAATATTTTTATTATTATTATGACCTACCACAGTACATCATCTTCGCCAAATCGTGTAAGAATGGGTTAATTGTTTCCCAAGATACGAGATAAAATCTTTATTTTTTTATTGGTGGGGCTATTTTACAAAATGGCAGATAAATGAGGATCTGCATAGGCAAATATGATTGTTAGTTTACACCACCTGATGCAGCACTATTTGTTTGCCAAATATGGAAGGAATCTGTCAATTGTTTCCCGATGTATGACCGAAAAACTTTATTTACTCGCATCGAGCCATTTTACAAAATGGTGGACAAAGATACTCGATATACATACAATTGAAAGTGTTAATATCTACTGCCAGCATATAAAGTTTGCTTGAAATTGATTACATGTTTTCGACGATATAGTATCCTAAGCTAAAAAGGGCTAAATGGGTGTCATTTTGAAAGTAAGTGTCTCAAGTGCTTAATACCACTCATCATATGCATCAGTACTACTTGTTTGCCAAATTTGGTAGGAATTGGTTATTTATTTACCGAGTTATGACATAATAACTTTATTTATTCGTATGTCGTTATCTTTCAAAACGGCAGACAAAAGTGGCCCTTTGTTGGTGTATCTCTACCTACCTTTGTGCGGTGATCCCCTTTCAAGATCTGACGCGATCACCGTAGCGTAAGGACTTAAGAGTTGACCCCGCAGTCAATTTTTTTTTTNGATCCCCTTTCAAGATCTGACGCGATCACCGTAGCGTAAGGACTTAAGAGTTGACCCCGCAGTCAATTTTTTTTTCACATTTATTTATATTAGTGTGGCGAATGTCATAGTTGATCAAAGTAATACAGAACCGTTGTAGTTGTAGTGTGTTTGAGATCTCCAGCAACCACCACTTCTCAGCCATGCCCTACCCTGGACGGGAACCCAAGCCTCCCCCAGCGTAGGCCTGCGTGCAGCCAAGACATGCACGTAGACCGCAAGTGTGTGANGATCCCCTTTCAAGATCTGACGCGATCACCGTAGCGTAAGGACTTAAGAGTTGACCCCGCAGTCAATTTTTTTTTTCACATTTATTTATATTAGTGTGGCGAATGTCATAGTTGATCAAAGTAATACAGAACCGTTGTAGTTGTAGTGTGTTTGAGATCTCCAGCAACCACCACTTCTCAGCCATGCCCTACACTGGACGGGAACCCAAGCCTCCCCCAGCGTAGGCCTGCGTGCAGCCAAGACATGCACGTAGACCGCAAGTGTGTGATGTCTCGTATGCAGCAGTGCACACGTTTATGCAAGACNATGTCTCGTATGCAGCAGTGCACACGTTTATGCAAGACTGGCTCACGTACGTTTCCACTATAACTGTCACAATCGTACGACAGTTCTTATTTCTCTGATTTCTTATTTCAAAACAGCTTTTACACGCATTATTCCAATTATGTGAAACATGGAATACATTTGAATAACTTCGTCCGGTTTTTTTAACAGTTATTACTTTAAAATGGCGTAAAACTCTAACTCTAATTTTGGAGTGTTTTGTGGTACTTGGTCGATAAACGTGCATTTTTAAAATTATAATAATGTCGCAAACACATGGCGCTTTGCTCTCGCACTATATTTTTGCCCCTTCGAAGTCGCAATTCTGAACTACACGACCCTTCTTCAGAGATATGGAGTTCATCAACAGAATATTTTTAAATGCTGGCACGCAAGAAAGTACGATAATAATTATAATATTAATTTTGAAATCACTTGGTATTATGTTTATGAGGAAAACATTTAACATATTCAGACGATTTAACCCGTTCTTCCTGTTCATTACGGGAAGTTCTGAACATCAGTTCAAGTTTAATGGAAGAAAAAGAAGTCAAGGAAAAAGCTAGTATTTTTTTTTACTTTGTATGAGATCGTAAGAACAAAAATATACTGTATATGGGTTTCTTATTGCATTGCAGGGTTGTTAAAGTCAGTTGGCCGTTTATTACAAGCAATTATGTTCTTCTGGGAAGCTTGTACCTCCTATGTACTTGTTATTAAACAATAAAGTGCCCATTAGCAAGTCGACATTGAAATATTGCGGTGAGCTTGATGGAGATATTTAAGGGGATTCCGCACGTGACTGAGCATAAGTCGCTAATGCATGGCCTCTGTTGAAACCCACGAGTCTACTCACGCATGTGCACGCAGTTTGCTGCTTACTTAAGGCGACTCCCTAGTAGCAAATGTCGAACTCCTCAAGGTCATGTCCGGGCATAAGGCAGCATTGCGATGGCGATGGAAAATAGCGTCAACAATCTTCGCGAGTGTTTCGTTTCCTCAGATTTTCAGGCGGTTTCTCTTCAGAAAAGAAACCGCGTTGTCGATATGGCTTACAAACACTATTTTACACAAGAATAAACATCGTAAACAGAGGGTATTTACAGCGATGTTTACTGACCTTGATTCTTACAACGATCACATTTGTGTTTCAATAACCTCATTTATAAATTCGCAACAAAATATCGACGTTCATTTCTGCCCTGAGATAATATTTACATTAAAATATTCCATAGTTTTTTTNTAAATTCGCAACAAAATATCGACGTTCATTTCTGCCCTGAGATAATATTTACATTAAAATATTCCATAGTTTTTTTTTTTAAATTAGATTAGTCAAACAGCTTAACTAAGACCCATATGAAAACTAGGCAAGCGCCTTAAATGGCAGATTCACAGTGCAATCTAGGCAAGGGCCTTAAATGGCAGATTCACAGTGCAATCAACAGGAGTCCGCAGTGTGCACTTTGCGATGACGTCACGCTCACTTGTTTATTGACCTCGAGTTCAATCAAGAGCTATTCAAAGGAAATGTTTCCACGTGGAAAGTTGATCCAACTTCAACATAAGGCAAACGTAACGTGATATCGCCCAATCAGATTCGAGAAACGATTTTTTTATCCCGGCATATTTTGCCTGTTGGCGCACTGCCATTCGACGTAACGGCTTCTTTCGTAGTCCATCCATGGTGACTTCCAACATTGCTGAAGCAACGCTGAAGTTTCACTTTCAATCTATTTCTCCGCCCCACGCAAAGAAAGATTAACCGAGTCTAGAAAATCACACCGCAGGGACAATGCACCATGTTCGTGTGCACTTACTTCAATAATATTTTTCAGGATTTATTATTGAAGTTATACTTATTTCGGCGCGTTGAGAGTAAACGTTTAGCGTGCAACGGAAGTTGCGTGCGAACAGTGTAACGAAATTCGACAGTGAACGTGGTAGGGGTATGACCCAACTCTGAAATACAAATTGTTATATTTGCCTAGTAACAGAGCTTAACAGTATTATTTCTCACACTTAGGTTTTTGAAGTTGTACTTCTTTTGGCGCGTTTCTTTCTTCGGTCATTTTATCGTTTTCCTACTTACATAAATTATTTGCATACATAATAAAATTTGATTTTAGTCACGCCAAATAAGTATAACTTCTAACGCGCGTACATAAGTACACGCCCCCTTTTTTTTTTATTACTAGGCATTACCATCATATCTATTTTATTACTGTTTTGAACCATATTAATTATAAATGAGAAATTGTAGTTTATAGACAAAATATAAGTAAAAGTTCAGTTCAACTAGAAATAAGATCCTTTTATGTTGACAGAAATATGAAACACTTGTGGTACATGAAATATTAAGGAGACGGTCAAACTCGTCCTGCATGGGGTGATGTTTCAGAGGTTTTGCTCAGAGCGTGTGACGATACTGCCAACATACTATACTTATAATCAGCAATCACGTTCTTAATATCATAATTTATGTAGCATAACAGACACAACTACACTCCTTCACAACGCCCGTCAGGGCTACCGAGTCAGACAATATTACATTTCGTTTACAGAATTGGAATTTAGTGACGTGTGAATTTGTTTATAACTTCTCAGTATCTAATTTCGTTATCANGTTGTTTATAACTTCTCAGTGTCTAATTTCGTTATCATTTCACGTACAATGTTATTCTATCTTTTCATTGGGATACGGCCATTTTTGTAGATGTAAATAAGCACCACTATTTTACATTTATTCTGTGTGAAGGCACACTGCACGTATAAGATATTATTATATAATGTAGATCAGTTCTTAATGATAGAAAATTGAAATTTCTGGTGGAGCATTAAATTGCATCGAAATTTAATTTTATATTTCCGCATGTTATAATTATCTTACGTCAATATAAACTGATTTTCTAGAGATTAATTTCAAGTCATGACACCCAATTTAAAAAAAAATCAGCAATGTAAAAAGAGCGAAATAAAAATTTATTTTAACAGATAAGAATGCGTACGTCTTTTGCAGATTTCGTTGCTTCGTTACTTTGTTATATATATATATATATATATATATATATATATGTATATATATATATATACATATATATATTCGTGGTGTAACTGAGATAAAGATTTGTTCCAGGAAACTAAATAGTTATTTATATATGACCAANATATATATATATATATATATATATATATATATGTATATATATATATATACATATATATATTCGTGGTGTAACTGAGATAAAGATTTGTTCCAGGAAACTAAATAGTTATTTATATATGACCAAACCAATATGTAGTTGCCCTTAACAAAATATTTTGTTGAGTCTAAACAAAAGTTTAAAAACATATTTTGTTTATCTGAAAAATACACGCCTTATTTGACAAATCCTCTCTGCTGGGCCAACGAAATACTTTATTGTAGAACCGGTTATACAGAATTGTTTGACCATGAACATACAAAAAGTGTGTTGTCTGCTCAGGCAATCCTTTAAAGCGGCGGATTCTTGTTCGACTCCCGATACCGAACGTGGGAATTTTTTTCGCGAGGTTGGTTGGTTCACCTCGCGTCCACGAATGCAATGGCAGAAAACGCATGATCATTACTGCTAATAGGCGCGCAGTTACTTCAGTCGTCGCTGCTGCCAATCTTATAACTGCCGACTCACCGTTACTCCACACCGCAGCAGGCTTAGCGAACTGACGCACTCAGTGATGNTATATGACCAAACCAATATGTAGTTGCGATTAACAAAATATTTTGTTGAGTCTAAACAAAAGTTTAAAAACATATTTTGTTTATCTGAAAAATACACGCCTTATTTGACAAATCCTCTCTGCTGGGCCAACGAAATTTGCCAACAAAATACTTTATTGTTGAACCGATTATACAGAATTGTTTGACCATGAACAAACAAATAGTGTGTTGTCTGCTCAGGCAATCCTTTAAAGCGGCGGATTCTTGTTCGATTCCCGATATCAAACATGTGAATTTTTTCGCGAGGTTGGTCGGTTGGTTTGCCTCGCTTCCACGAATGCAATGGCAGAAAACGCATGATCATTACTGCTAATAGGCGCGCAGTTACTTCAGTCGTCGCTCCTGCCAATCTTATAACTGCCGACTCACCGTTACTCCACACCGCAGCAGGCTTAGCGAACTGACGCACTCAGTGATGTTCAGATCCGACACCAACTGACGGCAAGTCTTGCGCAGTACGCTTCTCCTCAACACACTGTAATTCCTTTCCAGTTAACTTCCTCAGCCGTACTGGCAGCTTTTAGCCCACACGCAGTACGAAACATTTACCTTCTATCAGACTGCAAACATAGACACGTCGAGAGTCGGTATTACACGAAGTAAATAACTTCACTTCACATTTGTCTGTCTGGACAAATTTAGGAGAGTCACCGTACATGCATGGACAACGTCTTATACACACGTGCATTCTTGCAGACTTTGCTATTAACTGAACACTTCTGACGTCTACCTGGAGCTTTTTGCAGCTCGGTGCGATAAGGGCGAGACTGCCTCGCGCGTCAAGCGCACCTTCGCCTCTAAGCGCAAAGCCCAGAACTGAGGCGCGGAGTTCTGGTCGCACAGCGCGGGCCTATGGCGCCTCCAGCGGTGACACTGTTATTGTATTGGTGGGACGTCTGCAGGAAGGTTCATTGCAGGGCCCCTNGCCTATGGCGCCTCCAGCGGTGACACTGTTATTGTATTGGTGGGACGTCTGCAGGAAGGTTCATTGCAGGGCCCCTGAGTGGTTTTGTATGTATATCACGCGTATATTTGGAAATACAGCTCTTTGAAAAAACCGTTATTAGCCTTTTAGGGTTCTCTGAGATGGCGTTTATAACGTGCGTGGCATTTTGAAAGTACACAACAGCCCTCGCCAGGAGTGTGTGTTCCTTTCGTGGATTGGCACATTGGACGCACATTTAGCAGTTTCGCTGGGAAACACGTATTTCAAACACACTGCAGCGCCGTTCAAGCGCCGTTTACGCAGCAGATCACAATCTACATTTCTCCTAACTTGGTTTTCTTCCACCATAAATAGGGGCCGCGGTCAGCCTGCTCGCCTCCCACCCAAGCCGAGCCGGGTTTCATCCCCAGTCGGCTCACTCCCGGGTGGGAATCGTGCCGGACGATGCCTCTGGTCGGCGGGTTTTCTCGAGAATCTTCCGTTTCCCTCGCCCCTGCATTCCGGCGCTGCTCCACACTCACCTCAGTCACCCTCATCGGATCTCAAGACCTCGCTGTTAAGAGCTATCTAAATCTCTACACCCACTCTGTACTCACTCCAGCATAAATAAAGTTTACATTGCCACACGCCTGAAGACTATTAATGTGCCTGTTAAGTTAAAACATGGAATTGTTAACAACATAAATGGCCTACTAACATGTAAAATGTCACTATGATTAATGGATGTAAAGAAAATATTGTTGATCAGGCATGGGTGTAAACATTTTTCTTGCAATGCAACGTCAATACATAGAATTAATTTACTTAATTCACTGTCAAACTGGGGGCCTGTATCCTCGCGTGTACGGTAGTATATGTGTATTTAGTTCATGGACAGTGTTATTTTTCAAAGGTTGGTTCCCAAAGTGCTAACTTTACCGTAACAGCCTATAACAGGCGTACGCCTTGATGTGGTTTATCTACGAACAATTTCATAGAGTGTATGTTATTTCTCTAATTTGTAATTCCCTGGCTCTAAAGGTTATTTTTCCTCGTAAGACTTACCAATTCATCTACTGTCNGTTATTTCTCTAATTTGTAATTCCCTGGCTCTAAAGGTTATTTTTCCTCGTAAGACTTACCAATTCATCTACTGTTTCTTTATATAGGAGATAAATGAAAAAAAATTGTGTGAATCTTGGTTACAAAACAATATATACGTGCAAACGAGCAATAAGTAAATGAAATGATTTCTACACGCACCTGCCTAAACTTTCCTTCATCTCCAAAAAAATAATCAAATGCTAAGCGTGACAATGACAACTGGAGAATTATTGTTGATTAAACACTTACACTGCAAGAATTTGTCAAATATTTACAACGAATATTTACATCACTGTAAGATAGACGATGACTTACAAAGGAAATTGTAGAGGTCTGTTATTTCCCGCTTCATATCAGCGGTATATATATCTGGCTTTGGCAAATATTACATTGTTCAATAAGAAGTTTTTAAAAAGGTTTTACGGTGAACATTTACATGAAAATTCTGTTACAGCGTATATTTGTAAACCGTGAAATGCTAAGCATAAAATTTGCGCGACCCGAACAAACAGAATGATCAGTAATTAAGTTTCAAATGGCGATAGCATATACAACGCCTAGATTTCTAACTGACTAGATTTCAAAAACAATGACGGTATTTTTCGATGGTAATTTTAATAAAGACACTCATGAGAAAAAAAACCAACTCTCAAGACTGTTATTTTGGGGTTTTGTATTTTACGTAGTTGGTAAACTACGGGTTTGATTAATACAAAACAGAACTAATTATGTTTGAGTTTTACAATGGGAAAACCAACTATAAACCAACTAGCATCCCACATGTCATTGCTAAACAATTTGGTAAAGAGACTCCGTGTGCCTTTGTTGCTGTCTACAAAATAAATATTATAACTCTACTCAAGATTATGTTAGTAGAAAAAGACAGAAAAAATAGTTGTATGATAAATATGAAGAAAGGAATTGAAATTAAGAAAATCTTATTGTAGACATTAATAATTTCAAGACTGCTCACTTACACTGCGTTTTTTTTTATTACCGCAGGCATTCAGGTCGGATTATAACAAAACATTTAACTATTTTAGGTTTTAACTAATATTGTTCAAGACTTTATTTGAAAGTACTATTTCCTCGCATAACATTTTTAGTCTTTATTAGTATACTTTGCATAACGGCATATCAAAACCACAATGTTTGNCATTTTTAGTCTTTATTAGTATACTTTGCATAACGGCATATCAAAACCACAATGTTTGTGTTATTCGGAACTACACATAATAAAAAGCAACTCACAAACCGAAATGATATTTCATGTTAGAAAATACCAAAAAATATTAAAAATTTCGCCATAAAAAGGTTTTGCAGTTTTTAAAAATTGCTTAAAATAAGGAAATCTGAGCATATTTTTTATTTGCAGTAGCAAATTTTCTTGTAAAATATATTTTATTAAGCACACCTTAATATGAATTAAGACATGACCTTTCGGTAATCAATGTTTTTGTTTATTTTATTTTGTTTNTTTATTAAGCACACCTTAATATGAATTAAGACATGACCTTTCGGTAATCAATGTTTTTGTTTATTTTATTTTGTTTGTAAAGCAAAAATTATGCGATCTAAACGCGAGGAAAGAGCAGTTACAAGTAGTGTGCACAAAACGGTATTTCGTACAAATATAAAATAATTAATTTCTTCGGATACCAGCGCTCGTAAGTTTTATCGTACATGTAAGAAAATTGCAGGTTCGCAATAAATACATATGCGTTTCTTCAGACTTTGCGAATCAAACCAATGGAAAATCAACCCATGAACAACGTGTTTGGTCGTTTCCTAAATATATCTGTCAAGTATCACAAGTGTTTTATATTTCTGTCAACATAATCATATTTTTGGTTAAATTGAACTTTCACCCATAATTTACAGACACATTAAAATATTTCGTTTATAACTGAATTGAATAAAAATTGTGAGTAAATAGGTGTGTTGGTAGTGCCTAGTTAGAACGAATTAGCTCTTATGAAAATTAGCATTAATCTTGTGTGCGCGCGCGAATGCAGTGCGTTGTCGCTTTGGCATATGTAATCTTCTAGAATATCCTTTGGCAGTTTTTTGTTAACGCAAGTATAAAAAGACTCTAGTGATACATTACATAGTCAGTAAACAACCAAGCACGTCATACATGGAAAGTGTTAGTTATTCAGAAAGAGCTGCGAATTATGTGTGCAAGGAGGCGGGAGGTACTCACGTGCAGTGAGTGGCGTCGCTGCGGTACCAGGAGACTAGAAGACACCAGGAGACTAGAAGACGCGACGAGTTACCGGCTTGTTACGTGCGTACAGCGCGGTGTTGTCAGTGACACTGAACTACGTCGCTGTCCGGCCCGCTACTCTCCCCTCCACCATCACGGCACTTAGTAACCCCTCCGCCAATCACGTGCCAGGGCACCGCTGACGCAGCCCTACGTCACTACTCTGTTCTGCCGGCCCTCATCTCTGCAACCACCACCTAGGATACTGCCCCCAGGCCTGGCCAGCTCTCCGCAATAACCGCCTTCTCGCCTGAGGCTGACAGCCGGGTTTCCCCAGGACACATCCACCTCGCATTCCGTTGACGCCCCATCCTGGACTCACCACCGCCCGTCGGGGGTCGCGGTGGTGTAGTGGTTAGACGACTCGCCTCCCGCCTAGGCGAACCGGGTTCGATTGTTAGTGTGGTGGTGGGAATCGTGCCGGACGATGCAGCTTGCGGGCGGGTTTTTCTCGGGGATCTCCCGTTTCCCTCCCGGACTTGCATTCCAGCGCTGCTCCATGCTCACCCCGCTTCACCCTCTTCGGCTCTGAAAACCTCGTTGTTAAGAGCAGCTTGAATCTCTTCGCTTACTCACGTTCCCACGCCATCTGTCGGTGCGTTTATCCGCCAAATGAAACCAGAGTTTCGGTAACCTTGGTTCGGAAAGTAGAGTTTGTGTGCGGTGTAAACGCCGTGCAACNCCGCCAAATGAAACCAGAGTTTCGGTAACCTTGGTTCGGAAAGTAGAGTTTGTGTGCGGTGTAAACGCCGTGCAACATGAGGTTTGTAATTCAAGTTTCGGGTCAAATGTTAGGTTTCGTGTGCGATGTAAACAACAGAATAGTTAGCAGTTTATGCATTAGGTTTATCATGTACGAAAGTGTTGATGCCAAAATATAACAAACGTAAAAATAAAGAAAAAAATATATACATTCAGAACTTTATTGGAAATGAATTTTTGAATAGAAGTCGAAGATATGGAAGTATTCATATAATTGTTATAACAGAGAAAGAAAAATCATAGTCTAACAACGGAANTAAAAATCATAGCCTAACAACGGAAAAGAAAATACTCAAGTTTTATCCCAAAGTATTATTACTCTTTTTTTTTTAATCATGTTTTGAATTTGGCTGTGAACAGTATGTTATTAACGAGCATCATATAACATTTAAAACCAGTGCATTAAATATAAAGGCATTTAACGAAATTATATTAACCTTGTAAAAATTCTCAGGACATTACTTAACACTACCTAAATCAATAAAATAAAGATGAATACAAACATGTATACAATGATTGCGTGAGATGTAAGAAATCACTATAATAAAACACTGAATTAAGAAGGTATACAAATACTCTACCAATAAACAGAGTCCATAATTAATATTTAATTATTATTTGTTTAAAAGTATTAAACCAGATATATTTTAATTTTTAAGTATTAATAAAATAAAAAATGGCGCAACAAATTTTCAGGCAGATTGCAAGTAAGAGAATTTCTAGAAGTAACTTTTGATTTAATAACTTGATATGTACTCTAATTTATGAAAAGATGATTCAATTATGTTTATTGCAAATCACCTTTGCTTAAGAAGAGGAGCACTGAAATTAAAGTAAGTACAAGCCAATCTTTACCATTAATGATTTAAATACTCAATACGTTTATCAAGGAGACGCAAAAGACTTAATAACAAAATTTCCTTTTTNCCGCCAAATGAAACCAGAGTTTCGGTAACCTTGGTTCGGAAAGTAGAGTTTGTGTGCGGTGTAAACGCCGTGCAATCTGAGGTTTGTAATTCAAGTTTCGGGTCAAATGTTAGGTTTCGTGTGCGATATAAACAACAGAATAGTTAGCAGTTTATGCATTAGGTTTATCATGTACGAAAGTGTTGATGCCAAAATATAACAAACGTAAAAATAAAGAAAAAAATATATACATTCAGAACTTTATTGGAAATGAATTTTTGAATAGAAGTCGAAGATATGGAAGTATTCATATAATTGTTATAACAGAGAAAGAAAAATCATAGTCTAACAACGGAAAAGAAAATACTCAAGTTTTATCCGAAAGTATTATTACTCTTTTTTTTTAAATCATGTTTTGAATTTGGCTGTGAACAGTATGTTATTAACGAGCATCATATAACATTTAAAACCAGTACATTAAATATAAAGGCATTTAACGAAATTATATTAACCTTGTAAAAATTCTCAGGACATTACTTAACACTACCTAAATCAATAAAATAAAGATGAATACAAACATGTATACAATGATTGCGTGTGATGTAAGAAATCACTATAATAAAACACTAAATTAAGAAGGTATACAAATACTCTACTAATAAACAGAGTCCATAATTAATATTTAATTATTATTTGTTTAAAAGTATTAAACCAGATATATTTTAGTTTTTAAGTATTAATAAAATAAAAAATGGCGCAACAAATTTTCAGGCAGATTGCAAGTAAGAGAATTTCTAGAAGTAACTTTTGATTTAATAACTTGATATGTACTCTAATTTATGAAAAGATGATTCAATTATGTTTATTGCAAATCACTTTTGCTTAAGAAGAGGAGCACTGAAATTAAAGTAAGTACAAGCCAATATTTACCATTAATGATTTAAATACTCAATACGTTTATCAAGGAGACGCAAAAGACTTAAAAACAAAATTTCCTTTTTNTTTACCATTAATGATTTAAATACTCAATACGTTTATCAAGGAGACGCAAAAGACTTAAAAACAAAATTTCCTTTTTCTGCAAATGTATTTTAAAAACCTAGATAGTTGGATAACTTGCAGAGGGTTTTTAATAGAAAAACCACCAACCTCGCATTTGCAGGACCCGGGTTCAATTCCCAGTCCACCAATACTAAATACAGTTTGCCATGTTTTTTTAAAAATCACTCGAGGAGAATGCTGGGAATGTTTCTTAAAACACTACTAATGTTTAGTGTTCCCCTACTAATGTCTTGTAGCTGTTTGTTAAATAATATCTTAACACAATGCATTAAGAACAATTATGACTCCATTAACACAAAGANATGTCTTGTAGCTGTTTGTTAAATAATATCTTAACACAATGCATTAAGAACAATTATGACTCCATTAACACAAAGATTATATTAATAGATAAAAGAGTATATAGTGTTTTGGCTTGAAAGGTCAAATAAGTTAACATTTTAATGTCCTTTCGTAAACAATTATATGAAAGAAGTCAAATTTAGATAATGTGATTATAAAGCANATGTCTTGTAGCTGTTTGTTAAATAATATCTTAACACAATGCATTAAGAACAATTATGACTCCATTAACACAAAGAATTAATAGATAAAAGAGTATATAGTGTTTTGGCTTGAAAGGTCAAATAAGTTAACATTTTAATGTCCTTTCGTAAACAATTATATGAAAGAAGTCAAATTTAGATAATGTGATTATAAAGAAACTCACGTTAACAATTTGAAACGATATGGACTGTATTGGCATATTCGTAATTCCATTATATTCAATCCGGTGAATAATGTTATTTGATCAGCAGCGTTTTTTAAAACAAAAAAAAAAAAAAAAAATCTTTGCTATGTAGAAAATGAATTGATTGTTAAAAATTATATATTTAAAACACCTTTATACCGGGATCAGCGAATAACGTCGTTGTATCAGTAACATTACTGAAAATAATAGAACACTTTCTGTTTTTGCGAAAACGGTATTGAATGTAACGAAACGTTCGAAATATCTTTGTGCGTGTGTTTCCAAATAACGTCATTTAAGGCAGTAACATAATCGAAATAACGGGAATTTTTCCGTTTTCGCGATAACGTTATAACGGTAACAACGTATTCAAGAATGCCTACCTGTGAATATGTTGCTGAGGCAAGTAACTTAACTCGCGCAGTTACGATGACTGATATCAGGTGAATAATGTAATATGCAACAAAACGTTACTACCGCGCATTCGACTAAGGACACCGTCTGCCCAGATCCCCAAAACTGAGCGCAAAGCTTCAGTCGCATAGTCGTCATTTAAAAACTGTTCAATATGTACTCAGACCTCTGACATTACACATCAGAGCGTCGACTCCAACCTCACTGCGCGCTTCACTCTGTGTTATTAACGTAACCTCTTGCTAATCAGAAGCTTACAACACTTACAAATACACTGACTGACAAAATAAGTGAAGTAACCAGAAGGGATGGTCCAGACTCTATGTGGCTTGGCGCACGGGGACATCCCATGGCATGGGTGTGCGGATGATTAGTGTTTCTCTGGCATGTAACTCCTAGAATGGCCACCAGAGTGCATCACTATTATAACGTTACTGTTATAATCCGTGCGCAGACCCAGATGCAGATGCACTTCAACTCCGAGAGCTGACGACTACGGACGTGGAGGAGCGGCCCTGCCTCTCCTGCTACACTACTGATAGGTCTTAGCTTTTGTTCTCGCGGCACTACACCTGGATACTGTGGCCGGCCACTTGTGGTCATCTTGAGCCTAGCCCCTAGTGGGTCAGTGGTCACAGTATACTGCACCGAATAATTACTAGAGAAACCTGTCTAGAAAAAATACTCACACACCTGGAATTTCCAGAATTACTTCCCCTTTTCCCCACCCTCCCCCCTCGGGGCTGGAGCCGGCTGGGGGCGTCATGGCTGCTACTGGCCACGAGACACTTCTGCCAGAAGTCCGTGAAGACCTCAGGGCAAATTATGGCTTCACCCAGGCAGAAATCGATGCCCGCATAGCTAAATTCTCGCCTATATCCATCACTAAACTCAATCAAAGTTACATCCTAAAACAGAAGGAGGCTGCAGAAACATCCCCTGTTCTCCCAGCCCCCTTACAACAGCTCATAAATTCTGCAATGGCATGTGAACAAACCGTAATGGAAACGGAAACGTACAAAACAGTAATCTACAGGAAACCCCGAGAAAACCAGGGCGACAACAAACGCCCACGCTCGGCGAACCCAGAGTCGCCAGAACCAATCCCGGTTAAAAACCGGTATGACCAACTGCGAGAAGTCCCAGATGGGTTCTCACAGCCAACTCCCAGCCCCTCAGGCCAGCCTCCCACAAACACTCAGCCGCAGGTCGGATCAAACAAGCCACAAACAAAACAGGTATACAGTCTAGTAGTTCCTGGCATGGAACATTACACATCAGTTGTGCGAATTATTAGTAACATCTCAAAATCCGGTTTCACTATTTCCATCCCACGAGGAGGAAATAAAATCAATCTAGCAACACACGAACTAGAATTATTTCAAAAAGCACAGAATGCTCTTAAAGCCTCAGCTGTACAGTCTTATACGTTCTGCCTTAAAGCAGACCAGCATCAAAAAGTGGTTTTTGACCTGCCATCAACCACGAACGCACAAGACATACACTCTGAACTAACCGACCTCGGCTACAAAATCACAAACATTACACAGTTCTGCAAAAGCGTCCCCGATCCCACGAATTTAGAAAAACAAAAACTGCAGCCACAACATTTCTTCTGTGTTACGGCCGCACAAGATAAAACCTTGCCAACCCTCATATCCCTTAACCGTCTTAATTTCACCGTGGTACACCCACGTTTGTATAGGAAGCGGCCACAAGACATATCCAGGTGTAATAACTGCATGGCCTTAGGCCACACACACAATTATTGCAACATGCAGGCAGTCTGTCCACAGTGCACAGGGCCACACAACATAGGCATCTGTCCGAATATTGAAAACATACCGATATGCTGTCACTGCCATGGCCCCCACCAATCTATCTCGAAGACCTGCCCCAAGTTCTTGGAAGCAGTTCAGATTCGCCAAACCCAGGCAGAAAGTCAGAAAGCAAAACTTCAACTCAAATCTAAGCCAGNTTCTTGGAAGCAGTTCAGATTCGCCAAACCCAGGCAGAAAGTCAGAAAGCAAAACTTCAACTCAAATCTAAGCCAGTCCCAGCGCCGGCTAGGGACTTGGCTAAGTACCAGAAATTCTCAAATGCTCAAAGCCTGCCCAGAAGCATATCGTACGCGCAGGCGTCGATCGGCTTACAACAGACAGCAGCCACAGCTGAAACACACACTCAATCCCTTGAGCCACCACAGAAACACGCACCGCGCCCGCCCGGCTTCCAGCCTCGCAACCCAGAACCCCACAATGCTCCAGGAGGGCTAGGAGAGACACTCTCGGACCTGGGATCGCTCATGCGATTCCTGGCCGAGTGCAATTTCGCTGCAATCTTGGAGCATTTCCGACCATACATGGCAAGATGCCAATCTGTAACTAATTCACAAGACAAAACTTTTCTTCTTCTGGAGGCCTTAAGCACCTTTCCACAAGTTTATTAATTATACTTCCTTCATCTTATTTCCGGAAACTCCAGGTAATTTTTATAACACTAACACAAACTCTGACGAGCGAGTGAAACGAGTATACAACCGATTTTAGCTGTTTGCAGAACTTACTATAATAATTATTTTGACCCTTAAGGAATTAATTTAAAAACATTTCAACTTCAAGGTAATGCTCTTAAAAGATCCCTTAATATTTCTACACTTCGTAAAAACTTTTTTCAACATTATCGATTTTTATAAAAACCTTCAGTTAACCTTAATTTGATGATAATTTTCAATTCCAAGTTTTAATTCACTTATATAACAACAAAAGGCTTTAATCCACCCACTTCTCGCCATCGCATAACAAACTTTAATTTTCCCGATAAAATGTCATGAAATCACCAAGTCTCTCGTGCATCACACGAGAGAGCGGCCATCTTGTGGCGACAGCAGAGGCCCCGCAATAGGCGGGACCTCTCGGCCAATCACGGAGCTCCAGCCCCGTGAAACCAAAAATTCACTTTACTGTCTGCTCTTCAAGAGAAAATAATAAAAACTAAGACAAATCTAGTTAAAATACGTATTAAAAATATACAATAAAAGTTTCTAACCAAAAATACGCCCTCAGTGTACCTTTCGCGCATTTAAACGTAATATNGCCAATCACGGAGCTCCAGCCCCGTGAAACCAAAAATTCACTTTACTGTCTGCTCTTCAAGCGAAAATAATAAAAACTAAGACAAATCTAGTTAAAATACTTATTAAAAATATACAATAAAAGTTTCTAACCAAAAATACGCCCTCAGTGTACCTTTCGCGCATTTAAACGTAATATTACTTCAAGGCTTTTATAACCTAAAATCATCGCTCGTCGGAGTTACTCACACACACAGCCAAAACACATATAATTATTTACAATTAATGTATTAAACAGCATCTTCAATGCATTACTCAACCAAAACTTAGTACAATATCTTAGTTATGTCACAAGCACCTTCCTGAACTGTTCTTTAATTACCAGTTACCGTCAGTAACTGGTAAAGGGAATATTTAAATAACCTATTATTATAATTCCTTTTCCTGGACCACGCCACCACGACGTCACGCGTTTTTTTAATTAAGAAACTTTGGCAATAGAATCCACTTAATCAATTTAAACATTTTAGTGTCCCCCAGCGAAACCACTCGTGGGATTGTTGGAGGACACTTTAAAAAGCCCTGTAATATTCAAAATTTATTTTAATTAACTTCACTAAGCAGGAATTTGCAACTCCTGCCTTCTAACCTACCTCCCCTGCAGGCAGGGGGTAGTTAGGAATTGTAATGGAAACCAGGACTTGCTGGGGAAACCTGGCTAGCCCTATTATTTAACTCGAGCTAGGCTCAAGAATACTATTTTATGGGTGAGGAGGTGGGAGGGGGTTAGCCTCTCTTTACCTCCTCGTTTTCAAATGAAAGACACCTGGGTGGACAAAGTCCCTTAACGGGGACTGTACTACCCCTGCGCTGAGGAGCTTGCTCCGGTGATGTAAAGCAGCAGCAGCAGACCCTCGCCCAGAGCAGTGAAGGATGCTCATCAAACACAGAGATGGTAGGCACACAACCCAACATGCACTAATGTATTCAGTCTAACGCAAACAATACAATAGCACTGGAAGGAACTCCGTCTACAGGCAACAGGCTCGCCACACTACTAAAAATGCCTACGTTGAAACGAATTTCTTTCCGACATATTCAGCACCCCAAAAGTTCCCTATGGATGTAACATATTTCTTAAATCAGGAACGTGCTCCAATAGATTTTTTTAAATGTCATTACCGCTTTGTGGTGGTAAATAGACGATGAATAGGGTAGGATAAGCGGGAGGAACGAAGTCTTTGTTTGGAAGCATCAGTTTGGTCAATTTCACAAATGCACATGAGTTATAACAAAATCACATTTACAGGCCCCCAGTGAATGTAATGATTCAAATATTTGAACTATTATTTCCGTTTGTCGAAGATACGTGATTAGCAAACAAAAATATGCCCATGTTTTCTTCGAAGCATATAATGTACCAGGAAAATATCGGGAAAATAAACCTCCTGCACTGGTTGTAGGTAACGACAGGTCATAAATCAGGCCATCGCGTCATGCTGAAACAATGAAACATCGACAAGCACGATATGACACCTCCGGCACGACCATTAAAACCGAACAGCCAATAAAATACAAGACTTTTGCGACGCCAGCACGAAGAAAACTTGAGCTCGACCAACAGTGTGGGTTTATGAAGATTTCAATTTTTGCCACGTCGTGCAGCGTGGCAAGCAGGGCGTACAACGTTGTAAAGCGAAATAGTTCGGGTGAATTTCCTACAGTTGTAAATTTGCGTGTTAGAAGAGGAAAATTATTTTCCACTTACCGGATTCAACTGGAAGACAAA
>NQII01003933.1:0-58945 GCA_002778355.1 Clitarchus hookeri
TCAGAGAATAGTATACTCAGTGTGAGGTCTATCAGTACAGCAGCGATGTAATAAACCCGTTGTTCGCTTGAGCAGTCAGTAAGGGCAGTGACTATTTCAAGCTGTTACTGGTACTCCCGCCATGGATCTAACCATCGTAAAGGGTGGGCTTGATTGCGACACCCTTCTCTACTCCTGGGTGCGTGAAACCAACTCCGCAGACCTGCTGCCACCCTCCGAGGTTGGTTTATTGCCTACAGCAATCTGGTCTTTATCCCCACATTCCTCGGTTGCCAGCTTGGTGATTGAGAAGACGCCTGTAGCTGGATAAATTACTGTCATTTCTTCTTCAATGTACTCATTTCCTGTTTCATTACATTCTCGACACTGTCCATTCTTTCACTGACACATTCTATATTCTTGTCCATGCATTCAAGTTTCGTATTAACTAACTTATGTAGTAACACCTTCTATTTCCCTGTTTGTACGTCCATTTCCATATCTCTTTTCCTGTCTACGCCATCTAGTTTCTTGTCTACTAAATCACTTTCATTATTTATTAGGCGATATACATTTTCATTAACTCACTTTACAGTTTTGTTTACAATTTTTTACACTACTAACTTGGGGTATTTACATAGCTATTTACACTTGTGCTCACTTGGCTACTCGGTCGCTCTATTAATGCTCACAGTGCTTCAAGTTTGGAGGACACTGTTTTATTAGAATTCACTGCTATGCTTACACCGAACTTTCCCAAGGTTGTATGTAGCCTATTGATATAACAAATATATTTTTTAACTCAGTAACTAATAGCGAGTTTTCTAATTATTTTACAAATAGATTAAATAATGAGTGCCTCCATCCCCTTCTCACACCAGTGTTACAAGTCGCCAGCGGTGTATTACATTTCGTAGGCGTTGGATTTTTTAGTAAAAATAAAGTAGATAAATTTAATTTCTAAATTCACATAAGTAGAATACACATACAATTCACATAAGACAGAATCAGAGCAGAATGTTGATCTCTAAGCTGTGCTGAGGTCCGCCAAGCAACTGCGAATGTAAGGAGAGCAGAGTCGTGTCTGATACAGGACGGTCAACATTTCTAACACTTCTGAAGAGCGATGTGTGCGAATGAGTGTTCCCAGTTCCCATTTCACAGTAGTTCTCTCACACCACACCAGTATTTACAGTACATCCGACGTCCTTTTGATTGTACGTGAACTAGGTATGTACGCCAGAAAAACAACACGTTTCGTTTAATTTTCGTTTTATTGTAGTAAAAATAAAAATAGGTTTCGTTCAGTTTCATTGTGCATAAACTGCGCACATCACAAACCTTGTACTTACATGATTTATTTTATTGTGCGTAAACTATGCACGTCAGACAAAAAGTGTAGACAAAAAGTATCTTAGTAAATGTGGTTTCCTTTTAGACGATATATCCAACGATACCACATACAACCCCTGTTCCCATTTGCAATTTCAAAGTTCACCCCCCATACTCCTACCTCTGGTATGTTTCGGGGAATTGAATTACTACCAATTGACGGAACATATAGGGTTTAGTTGTCACAATTTTTTCGCGAATCCCCGGTGTCATGTAGTTGCCGAGAAAAGGGGGTGATATGGGTGCTGTGAATCATCCTGCAGAACTGTTCAGCAGAGGGGTAAGGCAACGCATGCCTAAACGCACAAAACAAAAAATACTAACAAAAAATATTATTCGTTGATTTTTGCGGGTCAGTATGCTTAGGTCTTCTGGCCTCTGCACTTACCAAGGATTTTAGTGAACTTGGTGAAATTGATGGACATGGTATTATGATTTCATGGGATATTGTTATGATGTGGTACGTGGCCATCGGGGTCCCCTCCCTCCTCTTAACCGCAGAATCCTTCATTATGCCACGACCGCGAAGTGGGAAGGAGGTTGTAGCTACTGGACCCTCTACCCAACCCCCCAGTCGCCATTTCTGGCATCGTGAGCTGACAGGTTTTCGGTTTCCAGTCTGGATAATCCAGTATTCGCATCCCCGCCCTTATGCTGCGCTCTGCTGCAGGTTCCCCCCTCTTTTACAGGCAGTTAGGATTGCCTGCAGAGAGCCTGAGGTAAAGGCTTTGCCCATTGGACTCTTCAGGGGGGCGGATATTCTAACTTGCGGGGGTGACCTAAGCCAGCGATCCTGTAATTAGGCTTACGGAGATTTAATCTCGCGCCAGAGGCCTATAACTGCAGCTGTGGCTCGGCAAGAAGCGAGATGCTACTAGTTTGCATTTCTTCGGGCCTCCCAAGGATGTGGATGGATATCTGGTGTTATGGAATGTAATATCTAAAATGTTGTAAACCGGATGTGAATTAATTTAATTAATGTCATGATGTCAGCGTTCAGTGGTCTCCTGGCAGTAAATGGCAGAGACAGAGCCAGCAGATACTCGGATGGGATGTAGCATTAATGGAATGGTTGGGTGGGGGAAATGGAAGTACCTCGAGGAAAATTACCAACTCAATGAAACATTTCAACATTTTTTCCAACAATTTTTAAATTTGATAGTTAACCAGTTGGGATTCGAACCCTTTCACCATGGTGGAATAAAAGTGATCTAACCACTTCACCACTGTGGCCTACTTTCAAACGACAGAATCGGTTAGATCTCCGATACCTATATAAACTTATACATAAATTTGAGTAGCAATAAAAGTCTAAAAAGTCGCAAAAGCGAACTTTCACATTTCCCCAAAAGAACCAAAGTGAAAATGACAATCTGGATATATATCCCACCTCTGGCAGTTATAGGTGGGTGAGATGGTCTGACGCTCAATGACTGACATCGGCGAGGGTGGGGAGCATGGTGGTGACATCGTGTATGCAAAATACGTCGTGCATGTTTCTGCCAGAAAAACTCACCAGTCCAGAGATATTTTACATATATTTTACTTGCAGCTCTGATGTTGTGGCAGGTCGTGTTCGATGATGAAGTTGTTGCTCAGCATTTGGCTACTAGCGATGGGTGGTTCGCGGTTGGCCCAATACTGCCACGAGGGCCTGTTCTAAGATGGAAGTTATGTTGATATTGCTGTTGAGTTAAATGCAGAGTTGTGAGGCCACTCCACGCGCTATTTACCCACTGATGTAATGAACACTTTAGTAATTAGCACTGAAAGTATAAGAACAATAAGTGGCTAAACCTGAAATCAAAAGCCGATAAAATGGGTTGCAATGTGATTTTATTCAGCCTTGACACAGTCTTGTACAACAACTACATTGCTCACGTAGTGCTGATGGCCACGCCCGATGTTCTTGTCATTTGCATGGTGCTGAGGTGGGGCTTCAAGTGTTTATTATGGCACAACGAATGGTCACAGAGATCCGTGAGGTTGGGCTCAAATTATGGAGCTGGCTGCTATTGTTAAAGGGACATACCTATAATTTCAGCATACCATAAAAAAATTGGTGAGGTATGGTGAGAAGGGGATGGAGTTACAGTGAAATCTATTAGATTGAGAAAATCCACTGCAAAGTTACCCAATTGTAAAAATCCTAGTTGGACCCCATTGGAAATCGGAACTCGGATCGTCATGGCAGAAAATGTGATCTAACACCTACATCACTGTGGCCCTCGAAAGTAACCAACCATTCGTAAGGGGAGAGGGTGGTGACTAATTGGTTAAACTGTTTGCCTCCCACCAAAGCGAACCAGGTTCAATCCTTGGTCGGGTCACTCCAGAATTTCGCAAGTGAGAATCGTGCCAGACGATGCTGCTGGTTGGCGGGTCTACTCAGGGATCTCCCGTTTCCTTTGCCCTTGCATTCTGATGCTCCTCCATTCCAACCTCATTTCACCATCATCGGCTCTCAAGACCTCATTGTTAAGAACCGCCCATATCTCTCAACTCCATCTCCAGTCATGAGGGTCATGAGAATGGCCACTCATTCATCCGTGTATGCACGAGACAACCCATTTTGTTTTATAGGTATCACAAAATAAACTAGTCTCCTCCCCTACACTGGCTGTAAACGCGAATTGACTATAACAACATTTTGTTTCTATATATGACACCAATATACAGATTTATATTTTTTTTATGCTTATATTTGACTGTATTTTGAAATGACATCAATTGCATCCATTAATTTTTTGATAGGAAAATTACTCTTGCTGAAATTTATTATTATGTTTTGTTTTATATTGTGGTTTCTTTCTACTATAATAGATAAATGTATACTCCAATTTTCTTAAGCATTCCCAACGCATATACAGAGTGATTCACGAGGAGTTACCGCCACTCACAGGATTTATTACTTACATCATCTGGAGAAAAATATGTCATATAAATATGGGCCCCATTCCCAATATTTAAAGAATAATTCGACAAATTCGAAATGCCTAGATTATTTCGCATGAGGAAATTGTTTAACAAAGGACTACATAAACAGGTGAGGAACTACTTGCGCGTATTATGCATGCCACTACAGAAATAAAAGACAGCCATGTGCAGCTTTGTATAGCAATGTGTACGGTTCATAAGTGTGCGGCTAAGTGTATAGAAGTAGACGAAAACATTTTTGAACATAATTTGTAAACTTTTTAGACGAAATTGTGATGCTCAACTGTAAACAATACATTCTGACAATACATCACTTATGTATATACTATATATACANTTAGACGAAATTGTGATGCTCAACTGTAAACAATACATTCTGACAATACATCACTTATGTATATACTATATATACACAATACTTATGAAAGAGTTATTATTTTATTCGTCTAATTTCAAAGATTTCTAATTACTCTGTAAATATTGGGAATAGGACCCACATGTGTATGACATATTTGGCTCCAAATGATGTAACTAATAAGCCCGGTGAGTGGCGGTAACTCCTCGTGAATCCACCTGTAAATATAGTATTGGCCACACTATGTGTTACACATATTAAGGAGTTTGCATGTGGGCCCTGCGAATGGAAGCATACATTACCTTAACTCTGGTCACAGTGCTCACAGGAGAAAAGGAAACTGTTTGTAAATAATTAGAGAAAACTGTAATGGATTCTTTATTTAATTTTTAACTTCAGAAAAAAAAATCTCCATGTTGTTCCCAATTTAATGTTGACATGAATGTACTGAAACTGCCTCCCCACCTTCCCACCCATGGAGAAGGCTACGCTTATAAGTGGGAGAGACCTGCTGTCGTTCTGGTTACCTCAAAGAATAACTGATTTAAGATGAGATGGGGATGTAGCAGTAGCAGAATTACTTAGTTAGGGAAACAGGAATAATCTCAGAACACACACCTTCTTACAGCAATGTGCCACGTTTTACACATATGAAAAATTCTGTTTGACCTTGCCAGGATTTGAACATTGATTGCAGTGCTGAAAGGAGAATCATTGACCTCTACACTACTGTGGTCACTTTTTTTTCAGGATAAGTTATAATTAAGAACTAAAATTTGCCTACTTACATCATCTAGTCTAATGTGCACAATTTACTGGGTTTTGTAATAGAATTGTTATNCAGTCTAATGTGCACAATTTACTGGGTTTTGTAATAGAATTGTTATGGTGTGAGGTGTTTATACTTAATTCTTTTTCAATGACTAAAATGTAGGATTGAAAAAAAAATGTCAACTACAATAGTGGGCAATGTTCACATGNCTTAATTCTTTTTCAATGACTAAAATGTAGGATTGAAAAAAAAATGTCAACTACAATAGTGGGCAATGTTCACATGTTCCTAAAATGCATTTCTTTGGGGCTCCATTTACAGTTGAAAAAAAATCTTCATGCAGTGCTCACAAGAACCCAAGTATTACCATTCAAGACAGAATGTTTATTAGTTTGCGAGATAAGTGAATTTATACTCTTCAGTAACCACTTCCCATACAATTATTTTCATACCTACTAGTTACAAGGTGCAGTTGATACTTATAATTAGTTATCATTAAAACTTCNTTCCCATACAATTATTTTCATACCTACTAGTTACAAGGTGCAGTTGATACTTATAATTAGTTATCATTAAAACTTCAATATGCACTATGAATATATTTTTATTAATCATTCTTTAAGTATATAAGGGAACTATTAATAAGGTGTTAAAAAGAGTCAAACTACCTAAATCCTTCAAGGAATAAGTTCCACATAAAAACAAATTTGACTGCCCAGCTGTGATAACAGAAAAGTGTGTGTAAGGGTATATTCAGAGTATGCATTTGCAGACATAATAAAAAAAAGAACATTTGCAGGTATTTTACAGTCATGGACAAAATGCATCGCAGTGCCTCAAATATATAAATAATATTGTTAGAAGTGAAAACTTATATTTTTCTTATTTTTTATTTGGTAGTCGGTCAACATTTTTTATGTTGCATATAACCTGTTTGCTGGAGGCTAATGTTTTGTGTTTGAAGTGAAAATATGTAGTTGTGAAAAGTAAATGTTGGTAGCAATGTTATGTACCTTGAAAACGTTTGAAGGTTTTGTATGTATGTTTGTTCAGCAGTAGTGAAAAAAATGCGGTGAAAATGAAATGGTAGGATATGATATCTGGAATTTTTGTTTTAATTTATGAGTGTGTATCCCAGTTAGCCGCTGCTTGATCATACCAGGGAGGATGCAGAGTCGGGTAGATTCTGGCTGGACCCAACATTATGGAGACCCCAACGTGATTTGTGTTATTGATCGTCTATTAAAGTGAAAGTGCTAGTAACATGGAAGGAAAGCAAACATGGAAGGTCATGTAAAGCAACGAAAGCCTGTCAGGATATCGTTCACGAAAACCATATATCAGCAGGTAATTGAACGAAAACATGACGTAAAAAAAATTAATTTTTTGTTTGGCAAACTAGAAAGAGTATCAGGAGAGGTATTCTCATTGGACGAATAAGTGATTGACTTCACATTGTAAGAAGAAGATGAAGATTGTAAGTCTTACGAATCAGAGTATGCTGCCATTGAAGACTATACAGACAAAATGAATACAGCCAGAATAAAAGTGGAAGCATTCTTAAACGAAAATGCTAAAAGTATTTCTGGCAATGATGAGGTTGGTTCTACATTGTCGTCGCTAACTTCGCGCAGGAAGAAAATGAAGCTACGTAAAATATAGTTAAAGAAGACCGGTGGAGAAGCAAAGGATTGGCCGAGCTTCTGGTGTCAATTCAAGAGGATTCACGAGGACGAAGATTTAGAACCCGAAGACAAATTCCAGTACCACTTAATTCAAGCAACAACCGCATGCACAAGAGCGCACGAAATCGTGGACAGTTTCCCGCCCACAGTCGACAATCACACTCAAGCAGTCGACAGCTGGTAAACGAGTTTTGGGAGCGAAGAGTTTCTTATTGAGTTATATAGGAGAGCGCTTTTAGGTATTTTAATTAAAAATTTAATCAGCAGTAAAGGCAAAGTTGGCATGTCTCAGGTGTGTGACCGATTTGAATTCCACTTACGAGCCCTAGAATCAATAGGAATAACTCAGGACAAATATGCTGCCATGTTGTACCTTCTTGTAGAGTCATGTATTCCAGAGGAGATTCTGAAGGCTTGGCTAAGGTGAACTACAAGTCGAACAGCTGTTGATCCCAATAATGTGGGTGGTGATAACACCTATAGTGGGAATTGGCAAGTTGTTAACATTTCTGAGGAGTGAAGTGGAAGGTGAAGAGAGGATTCCACTGGCAAAAGCTGGTTTCATAATTTCCGAAGTCCAAGAAAACAAGATAAAACAAAAATAACCTCTAGAACATCGCGTACCTATTGCAAACAATTGTTTTCTNCCGAGCTTCTGGTGTCAATTCAAGAGGATTCACGAGGACGAAGATTTAGAACCCGAAGACAAATTCCAGTACCACTTAATTCAAGCAACAACCGCATGCACAAGAGCGCACGAAATCGTGGACAGTTTCCCGCCCACAGTCGACAATCACACTCAAGCAGTCGACAGCTGGTAAACGAGTTTTGGGAGCGAAGAGTTTCTTATTGAGTTATATAGGAGTGCGCTTTTAGGTATTTTAATTAAAAATTTAATCAGCAGTAAAGGCAAAGTTGGCATGTCTCAGGTGTGTGACCGATTTGAATTCCACTTACGAGCCCTAGAATCAATAGGAATAGCTCAGGACAAATATGCTGCCATGTTGTACCTTCTCGTAGAGTCATGTATTCCAGAGGAGATTCTGAAGGCTTGGCTAAGGTGAACTACAAGTCGAACAGCTGTTGATCCCAATAATGTGGGTGGTGATAACACCTATAGTGGGAATTGGCAAGTTGTTAACATTTCTGAGGAGTGAAGTGGAAGGTGAAGAGAGGATTCCACTGGCAAAAGCTGGTTTCATAATTTCCGAAGTCCAAGAAAACAAGATAAAACAAAAATAACCTCTAGAACATCGCGTACCTATTGCAAACAATTGTTTTCTGGGGAGAAATACAGCAAATAATGTGAAAATTGTATATTGTGTGAGAAGTCACATAAAAGCAAAGAAGGTTTCGAGGCACAAAAATACCACTCAGCAAGAAAAAGGAAACGTTGAAAGGCAAAGCATGTTTTGTGTGTTTGAAAATTGGGAACATATCCAAAGATTGTAGAATAAGTGTGAGATGTGCAATTTGTGGGAGGGGACACCACGTAGTAATGTGTACTGACTTACCTATTAACAAGGAGAGTCCTGGAGTGGAAATACCAAATGAAAAAAAAAAACAGAAGAAGAGAACTCTAGTGCTTTGTCTAATCAGTGCCACTCTCAAGAAGTATTGTTGCAGACTTTGCTTATGAAGCGTGAAGCAAATGGACAGAGAAGAATGGAGAGAATTCTGATTGACAGTGGTTCTCAGTGCTCATATAATTTTAAGAGAATCTCTAAGGTGATGGGTTATAAGCCGGTTGGTTCTGAAACTTTGGTGCAAATGCTGTTTGAGGGTACTAGGTCAAAAAGGGAAGAGCATCAATGCTACAATGCAACACATGTCAACTTAAAAGGAGGTAAGTCATGCAACATGAGTGTGCTTGAGAATCCTAATATTTGTGGATCAGTGGCCAGAATTAAGGATGCACCTGTAGTGGAAGTAATTAAGAATAAAGGGATACGACTAATTGATTTTGTTGAAGGACAGCCTGTTATTGAATTACTGATCGGTTCGGACAATGCAGGAAAACTTTTACAGGAAAAGCCCATTAACTGCAAGGCAGATTCACAGCGATGGAGACACTTCTTGGATGGGTGATCTTGGGAAGAGAGTGTGCTCAGAAAAATAGTGTCAGTTGTGCTACTGTGGTGACATCTCTACTTGCCAGCAGTTTGTGTGTACCTGATCTGTGAAGTTTGGACATTATACATATCAAAGACTTATGTGAAAAGAAAACAAAGGAAGAAATGGACATTGCAGTGTTGGACTACCTACTTCAAGGAAATTGTGACTATAAACAGTGATGGCACATATGAGGTTGTTCTCCCATGGTTGGTGAATCTTGAAGATCTCTGTGAGAACAAAGAAGTTGCAGAGAAAAGGCTGGTGTCCACAAACTCAATACTCAAATCAGAAGGTAGGCTTCATTTTTATAATTAAGTTCTCAAAACCTGGATAGAGAAGGGTATCATTGAGGAGGTTCCAAACTGTAAACTTGGCAATCCTGGGGCCCTATTCTCTAACTTTTTACTGTATTTATATAAAGACATTTACCACTTAACTATATTTACTAGGCGAAATGGTATTCTGTAACTCAATACGTCTCCATGATGGTCTTTCGAATGCACTGTGACTGTCTTTATNAATGCATTGTGACTGTCTTTATTTAAAGACCGGTTAATAAGTTGTATTTATGAAAGAAAGTGGAATGAAAATGGCGGATGCATTGAGGTTTAAACTATAATTCATGTTACAGAAAATAAAACGTTTTAAAATGCTCTGAACATAAGAAATATTATATTCTGTTGTATTTTCACACAAATAAAGGTGGTCTGGAATACATTTAGGAATATATTTTATAATTCGCTTCTGATACTCTCACTTTAACGTGACTACGAAGTGACGGATTAAGTTGCGGGTCTGTGCTGCTATCTCGTGATGCTCAACATGAACTAGTACCACCTAAAAACTTGTATCCATAGAAATAAGTAATTTTATTTTAAAAGTATTATTCGAAAATGCATTAAGAGATAAATTTTACTTATAGTTNATTAAGAGATAAATTTTACTCATAGTTATGTTACTATAAGAACGTAATTTGTGACACAATGTACTACGTAATGATGGAAAAGATAAAATTCAACATGCAGATCGTTGATTTTAGAACACAGTTCGCTACGTTGCCAAACATACATCTTTGCTAATAAAGATAAGACTTACAGAATACATCATAAACATAAAGACGATAACCAGTAACCATCGCTATGGCCCCCTTTATGATAAAGACGATCACGTTGACTACCTTTAAGCAAGCTTAACTTAGAGAATAGGATCCCTGGTCATTACTTGCAGCATGGGGGAGTTTTCAAGAGCATTTATACTACAAAGTNTGTTTAACTTAGAGAATAGGATCCCTGGTCATAACTTGCAGCATAGGGGAGTTTTCAAGAGCATTTCTACTACAAAGTTCAGGCCTGATTTTGATGCCTCTTGTAAAATANTTTCCGGCATGTAAAAATGACAGTAACTGCCTGAGGTTTTTACGGTGACCAGATGATGATGGCAGGGAAATAAAAGTTTTCGTCGTAGACGTGTGGTATTCGGAGCGAACTGTAGTCCATTTATTCTGGGAGCAGTGATTAAAAATCACTTGGACAAGTATTTACCTGAACTGAAGCCTACAGCAGAGAAACTCAAAAATAATTTTATGTTGACAATTGTGCAACATTAGTGAAGCGGAATTGAATAATTTTGTTGTGGAAAGTTCCCAGTTAATGGTAACTGCCATGTTTGACTTGAGAGGATNAGTGAAGCGGAATTGAATAATTTTGTTGTGGAAAGTTCCCAGTTAATGGTAACTGCCATGTTTGACTTGAGAGGATGGGAGCATACTGCTACAACAAGAGGAGGTGAGTAGTGGGCCATATATGGTGCTTGAACTGATATGGGACAGAGAGAAGAATTTACTTTATTGCAACCCCAAGCACTATTCTGTCAATGACACATAAGGTATTCGATCCCATGGGTTTCCCTTGCCCAGTTACTTTGTCCTCTAAACTTTAGTTTGCTAGAGAGTTGGAAAACAAGGTAGGCTGGGACACAGGAGTCACTGAATATCTGAAAATCAAGTTTCTGAAGTGGGTGAAATACTTGCCAAAGCTATAAAATGTGAAAATCCCAAGACATGTTTCACTGCCAGACAAGTGGTGAAACAGAGCCTGCGTGTATTTTGTGATGCTATTCAAGCATCATTCGCTGCTGTGGTTAATGAAAAGCGAAGATATGAAAGGCCTCTCATATGTTCAGCTGGTGCAAGCAAAGTCAAGAGTAGCTCCCCTAAAGANATGAAAAGCGAAGATATGAAAGGCCTCTCATATGTTCAGCTGGTGCAAGCAAAGTCAAGAGTAGCTCCCCTAAAGAAAATTATTATTACTCGTTTGGAACTATTAACCTGTTGTATTGGAGCACGACTTATGCTGTCCATAAAGAAATGTATGGATTTGAGTGATATGCCAGTGTACTTTTGGACAGATTCGTCAACTGCGCTCTACTTGATTACGAAAGATGGGGACATTTGTCACCAACAGGGTTAGAGAGCTACGAACAATAACCAATGTAGAGGATTGATGCCATATTCCAGGATGCCTTAACCCAGCCGATCTTCCCTTTGGTGGATGTACAGTCGACATATGTTTGGATTCAAGGTGGTGGGATGTATCTGATTGGTTGAGGCTTACAGAAGAAAACTGGCCAAAGCTTGAGTGCGTCNTTTGGATTCAAGGTGGTGGGATGTATCTGATTGGTTGAGGCTTACAGAAGAAAACTGGCCAAAGCTTGAGTGCGTCCCCAATTCTGAAAATGTGGGTGGTGATCTAAATGGCTCACAACAGTACAGTGACTAGTGTTAATTATCTTAGTCAAATAGATTCAAGAGACATTATATGCTGGAAGACGTTTGCTATTAATGAGCTTGTTGCTACTTCCAATCCTGTTATTTATATTTCCCCGTCCCCAGTATTGTATTCTCGTCGTAGGCTTAAGTTTGAGGTAGGAGATGCGATTTGGATATTTAGAAAGTTGGTTGGTTGGCACTAATGGTGATGTTCGTGTATTAGGTCATGTACTGTATGTGTATTGTGCTTAATAAAATTGTATTATCAAACAAGTAGTTTTATTTCCCCACTCCAGATCCCTTTAACACATCCGAAAACGGGTTTGACCTTGAACANTATTATCAAACAAGTAGTTTTATTTCCCCACTCCAGATCCCTTTAACACATCCGAAAACGGGTTTGACCTTGAACATCAGTTGCAAGAAGGACCTGCTACACTGCTCCCGGAAGTCCTTCCAGAAGTTGTTATCAGTTTGAGTGGAAATACATTCGCTGATTATTTAACATTGCGCATGGATTTTAAGGTTCAAGAGAAACACCCATTCCAAACCAGAAGAACAGCCCATGGGAGATTTGTCTGCAGATGAAATACTGTTTGCAGAAAACAAACTTGTGGAAATTGTACAAAGTGAAGTATTAAGACAGAGCAAATCAGCTGTTCAAAATACACTGTGCGTTTTCGAAAATGGCGAAAGCATTATGCATGTTGAAATAAAAATATCCTTGCGAGATGATAAAAAAAAAGGTTACCGGTGTCCGATGATCCTGCCAAATGACCTCAAGTTAACCAAACTTCTGATGCTTGAAGAACACAAAAAATNGGTTACCGGTGTCCGATGATCCTGCCAAATGACCTCAAGTTAACCAAACTTCTGATGCTTGAAGAACACAAAAAATGGCACATGCAGGAGTTCATGCCCTTTTGTAGAAACTGTGTGAAAGATTCTGGATCCTGAGAAGAAGGCGNCGGAAGTCCTTCCAGAAGTTGTTATCAGTTTGAGTGGAAATACATTCGCTGATTATTTAACATTGCGCATGGATTCTCCATGGTGGATGCATGTCATGGATCGTTCTCTTCACATGTGCAGTTTAAAGATCAGTGCACATAGAATTANGATTCTCCATGGTGGATGCATGTCATGGATCGTTCTCTTCACATGTGCAGTTTAAAGATCAGTGCACATAGAATTAGTTGCACCTCTCAGCACAAACTGGTTTACTTTGTGCCATCGCAGATTCATTTTTCGTCTTGGTAGGCCAAAGATTGTGTACAGCGATAATGGGAAAAAATTTACAAGGACAATTATTTGTTTAATGTTCTCGACTGGAAAGTCATTGAAAATGAAGCCACTGTGTTCATCTTCAATGGAAATTTAACCCACCGACAAATGCCTGGTGGGGTGGTTGGTGAGAATGTGTGGTGAAAATGGTGAAGAAATTGTTATGACACACATTAGGTAGAGTATTTTTGAGTTACGAAGAAGTCTTGAGTGTGTTATGTGTTGGTAAGGCAGCTANTCCTGAGTTAGACCCTGCCCCTCTTCCATTCAGAAATGTTCAGATACCCCTGCCCAGAACTGTAACAAGTACATCGCAAATGGAAATTTAGGGTCAATTACAAAATAAAGAGAAAAAAAAATTTATTTTTTATTTATGGATTCATTTTCTTTACATACATTCGCCCCCTCTTAATACAAATCTCGCGGGACCTGCATTTTTGCACTTCATAATAATGAGGTTTTTATTAACAGGTGTTTGTGATAGTTATAAAAATCATAAAAAATTTAAATGTAGACTCTACAGGTTTAGAATAGTGAAAAAGAATATATTATCACCAGCATGACTTCTTTTCACCACTGGACGTGACATTTCATTGTACCATATATCAACAAATATTTTTATATGCATAAAATTAACATTGAATACTTTATCTAGCTTCTAGGGACAGAAAACAACTTGGTATTCAAATTGTATTTATTATTGAGGTTTTAATGTATTTGGGACATAAAGTAAAGTTGGATTATTGTGAATGTGCCAATCAAAATTGTGTACATAATTATTTTTGTTCCCTTTGCGAGGGGCAGGGGGGGAAACAAACCAGAAAGAGGAACTGGACAGAACCTACTTACACTTTTTCATCAAGGTCTGTTTGGAAAAGTGTCATAATCACAGTTTGGGAAGCTCACAATTGTGCCAAGAAATCCATACAGACCTTGTGTAAAAAAACAACAAATTGATTGACCGAGAGATCACTTCCACTCGGGATGTTAAATTGCTCCTTGAACACCACATACAAAAAAACGTTTCTGATGAAAGTTTTTCGACGAGACCAAGCAAGGCATACTTTTCAGAAGACTCTGTAATTTATACGCATGTGTACAAGGCAGTGTTTTCAAGTAAAAAAGAAAAACTTGAACAAGAAGCTTTACAGCATACAGTTTATGATTGCAGAATCAAAACCGTAATTATGTTTGCACTTATCACCCATACCAGGATGTTCCTGAAGGTCATGTTACATCCTCTTGCCACTGCTTCTTCAATATGCCAGAATCTCCCTCTTTGATTTCACAAACAAAACCACCAAACACTCTTTATCACTAAGTTTTCTTGCTGTCAAGACTAATGTTGGGTACAGTGTAAGTCGTACGTTTGTGATACAAACAAAAGTACATCATTAATTTTAAATACTTTGAACATATGCAAAATATGGCTGCCTGATTGTCGTGGGTCACAAAATGTGACAATGTCGTGACTGGCCATGCTGAAGATAGTTTAAGCATTTGGCACACTATTACATCATCTGACAAAAGTACGTATGAATACAATGTACAGGAAATAAGCACGAGTAGCATCATGCCAGAAAACTCGACGGCAGTATAATACAGGATGAATATAAAAGAATACCCTAATTTTGAAGGTCTATAATATCAAAACCAAAGAACCTACAACCTTGGTTGACCAATCAAATGAATCATGGAAATGTGAAGTTTGTTTACCATATCTTCATAAATGTTCAATGTGACCACCATGAGCGGCCCGAACGACATCTACGCGATAATCACACTCGTTCCACACTCTTGTCAGCATGTCCGGTGTTACGGTTTGGATGGTGTCCATAACTCTCGTTTTGAGGTCGTCAATGTTAGCCGGCAATGGTGGACGAAACACTTGATCCTTTATGTACCCTCATAAAAAAAACCGCACGATGTAACATCCGCTCTTCTTGGGGGGCAGTGATGAAGAGCCTGGTTACCAGCTGCTCCTTGACCAATCCAGTGTTGCAGAAACATCTCGTTCAGCTACCCGCGAACAGCGAGGTGCCAATGGGGTGGCGCACCATTCTGCTGGAAAATGAAGTCCCCCGTCGCCTCTTATAACTGAGGAAACAACCACTCTGTAAGCATGTCCAAATAAGGGATTCCAGTAACAGTGGGCTCGTTAGAAAAGAAAGGGCCGAAAACAATATCTTTGGATACAGTGCAAAACAAGTTCACTTTGGGGGAAGCATGGTCGTGTTCGGTGGTTTCATTTGGAGGCTCCAGACCCCATATCCGCACGTTGTGCCTGCTCACCTTACAATTTGTATGGAACGTCGCTTCATTACTAAAAACCAGCTTAGACTTGAAGGCATCGTCTACCTTGTTCAGGGCAAGANACTCCTTGACCAATCCAGTGTTGCAGCAACATCTCGTTCAGCTACCCGCGAACAGCGAGGTGCCAATGGGGTGGCGCACCATCCTGCTGGAAAATGAAGTCCCCCGTCGCCTCTTATAACTGAGGAAACAACCACTCTGTAAGCATGTCCAAATGAGGAATTCCAGTAACAGTGGGCTCGTTAGAAAAGAAAGGGCCGAAAACAATATCTTTGGATACAGTGCAAAACAAGTTCACTTTGGGGGAAGCATGGTCGTGTTCGGTGGTTTCATTTGGAGGCTCCAGACCCCATATCCGCACGTTGTGCCTGCTCACCTTACAATTTGTATGGAACGTCGCTTCATTACTAAAAACCAGCTTAGACTTGAAGGCATCGTCTACCTTGTTCAGGGCAAGAACGAACGCGCAGAAATCACGCCTCAGTTCTTTATCCCTTTCGGTAAGAGCCTGTACAAGCTGTAACCTGTATGGTTTGTACAGCCATCGCTTTCGTAACACTTTCCATACCGTCGATTGAGGGATTTGCATTTCCCGTCTAGCTTGTTGAGTTGATTTTCTCGGACAGCGAACGAACGCTTGTTGTATCCGTTGCACATTCTCTTCGGACACACGCGGCGGCCCGGAACTTTTGCCTTTGCAAAGGCACCCTTTGTCACGGAAATTACGAAGCCAACGTACGACACTCCACCTATCGAGAGGACGACGTCCGTATTTTCGACGGAATTCATGTTCATCAGTCGTAACCGATTCACATTTAGAAAACTGAATAACACAGAACGCCTTCTGTTGTTCCGTCGCCATCGTGAGGAGGACTAGCACACAACACACGTCCATAGTGCAACGACAGACGCTCTCAGTGTTATCTCTCGGCACACAAAGGAAACATCAAACCACCCCCTTCACATTGGCGNCGACTGGAAAACTGTGGCTTGGTCAGATGAGTCCCGATTTCAGTTGGTAAGAGCTGATGGTAGGGTTCGAGTGTGACGCACACCCCACGAATCAATGGACCCAAGTTGTCAACAATGAACTGTGCAAGCTGGTGGTGGCTCCATAATGGTGTGGGCTGTTTTTACATGAAATGGACTGGATCCTCTGGTCCAACTGAACCAATCATTGACTGGAAAGGGTTATGTTCAGCTACTTGGAGACCACTTGACCACTTGCAGCCATTCATGGACTTCATGTACCCAAACAACGATGAAATATTTATGGATGACAATGCGCCATGTCACCGGGCCACAACTGTTCGCAATTGGTTTGAAGAAAATTCTGGACAATTCCAGCGAATGATTTGGCCACCAAGATCGCCCGACATGAATCCTATCGAACATTTATGGGACATAATCGAGAAGTCAGATCGTGCACAAACTCCAGCACCGGCAACAATTTCACAATTATGGACGTCTATGGAGACAGCATGGCTCAATATTTCTGCCGGGGACTTCCAACGACTTGTTGAGTCCATGCCACGTCGAGTTGCTGCACTTCGCCAGGCAAAAGGAGGTCCGACACGATATTAGGTGGTATCGCGTGACTTTTGTCGCCTCAGTATATATATATGCATGTAAGGGTGACAAACTAAGTGTCTATTGTCTAGCATTCAATACTTGAGTCTTTAACTGAAAGTTATTTATAAATTTCGGAGTGGTGCCACAAATGTAACACTTATGTACTGACATTTCACATAGGGAATGGCAAACATTGCCATCAACCATGGACATCACAAGTTTCGGTACTGCATTAATATCCATTGCATCGACAACAACTGTTGTTGGAAGCAAAGACGTTCCTCAATTGAACTAATTTCTCTCTTGTACTCTTCAGCTTTTTTCCTTTTTGTATAGCAATTTGATGGGACGACAATACCTTGGAGATGACAGATGAGGATTCTGCAAATTATTACATCGGTTCTGGTTTCACTTGCAGTTGACTATATCCTCAAAGTCACCAAAGAAAGACAAATATATCTCGATCACTTAGCTCCGCAAACTGACATTTTTGTATATATATACACACACACTCTAAATGCTGCTGCCATCACAGCTCCACTTAAATAATGTGTACACTGTATCACAATTATGAATGCACTGTTTTATTGCATCTTCTTGCAGAGTCATAAGTCTCTGAATTGATGGTTCACAATAGCTTGAACAGTTACTTCAGTAGATATCTCTGTAACTGTTATTGTATCCTTTGGTGGACAGCACATACTTTTGGCATCTCCTACTACACTGTATGATGGGTAAATGTTACTATTTCTTGCTTTTGCCCCAAACCATATACTAAGATATTGTTTTTTAGATACGTCATTTTCAATCAATAATCCTAAGGCTTCGTCCACACTTTATGGTATTGGTGTTGGTGTTGATGACCTTAAAGCCATTTAAATCTTGTAACCCCTTGTTTTTTCTGTAACGTCTTTAAGAATTCCTGCAACGTCCCTCTTGTCAGACATTCTCAAAGAAACTTCTGTAGCATGTACTAGCTCTTCGCATGACCTTTATTTTAATAACGTCATAATATATTTTATTTTCGTTCACACCAAACTTACGCTAAACCGTTTTCTAGGTCTTCCTCATCTTGAAGGACCAGGTTCCACTGCTGCTGGTGTATGCCCCACATTTGTACCGCACAACTTTACTTGTATGTCCAGCCGCGTACTGATCTTCATTAGAAAACTATGTTTTGTTCTATTGCACTGCTTCCTTTTTTTCGAATTCATTCATGAAAGCACTCAAATTTCTTCTTATCTCGTTGGAGATGTCCTTAGAGCAGTCTTCTATGTCAAATTTTCGCACTATATAATCAATAATGCATTGTTGCATGGCTTAATAAACAACACTTCCTCAAACAGTTCTCGTANAAATTTTCGCACTATATAATCAATAATGCATTGTTGCATGGCTTAATAAACAACACTTCCTCAAACAGTTCTCGTATTTTCATATAAAACAGTGGTAGCTTCTGTCGCCATACTGGCGCATCTGCAATAAATGGTGTGCATTAATGACATGTGTAACTAAGCACATCTGGCGAAACTACAGCTCTTTAAAAACACTTTATCCAAAAAGATATCTTCANTAATGACATGTGTAACTAAGCACATCTGGCGAAACTACAGCTCTTTAAAAACACTTTATCCAAAAAGATATCTTCAAAACACTTTGTAAATTTAAGTTATTAAAAGATGCCCTTGACATTTGTATCAGCCGCTAAATGTTATTTTCGAAGCAACAAATGCATTATGTGAACTGTTGTATATATTAAATGCAGAACTACCTACCCACGGTACAAAATGTAATGCCCCAATGAAAAGAACTGGTCCGTCCGTAGCCANATATTAAATGCAGAACTACCTACCCACGGTACAAAATGTAATGCCCCAATGAAAAGAACTGGTCCGTCCGTAGCCATATTGCCACGCACCGAAACATTCGCACACTAACCCTGCCCACGCGCACGGGCCTAGCAGTAGTGCTGACACAATCGCAATGTGCAAGTTGATTACATGGTGCCACATGAGCTGCAAAGCCAGCAGTGATAACAAATAGAGTTTTATAAAAACATCAGAAGATGCTGAACCAAATGTAATAGTGAATGATAATATGCGTGACAATTACTAAAAATACTTCTCCCATCTCTCTTCTTGCTGGTGCATTGCTTCTATGTATGGCTCCTTAAAATCACACTTCAAAGGAAGTAATGCATTTTTCCCCCTTTTGCCACATCTTTAAAACAGTCTAGCAGGTAATATTTCCGCACTATATAATAATGTGATGCTCAGCTACATGGTCTAATGCCGAGTACCACCTCGAAATGTTCTCTGCTTTATATATACATACAATGTTGGTGGATGCACGTATGTTAAAAACAAGTTTTCCTAAACAAAGGGGCAAGTGTGGGCACTTGNACGTATGTTAAAAACAAGTTTTCCTAAACAAAGGGGCAAGTGTGGGCACTTGTTGTAAATTAGAATTTGAACTGCACACATTAGGCTATTTAATAGTGCAAGTTACAAAGCACAGATACGAAATTTTTTTTTTACATCTGTATGTAAATANCACACATTAGGCTATTTAATAGTGCAAGTTACAAAGCACAGATACGAAATTTTTTTTTTACATCTGTATGTAAATATTAGAAATACATGACATTATAATTTTTTATCATAGGTCTAAACATATGTATCGTAATTGAACAAATGCCATTCAGGGTATTGATATAGCATTACAAAATTAATACATAACCATGTGGTAACAATTTAAGACTAGATGAAAATAATTGGCTTGTTCTTCGCTGTTTTATAGCAGACAGAAATCATTTGCACACTAATTGTTCAACACATACTACCATTTTAATGCTGACAACACCACAAGTGTTCAGCTGTTTGTGTCTTCACATGTGAGAGTTAAAGCATTGAGTGACAGCTGGTAACAATCTATAGTTCTCGGTATGAACACCACATAGTGCTAGTTCATTTTCGTGGCGGCTGTGTGGCGACGTCGGCAGCATTGCCACTGTGGCATCTACCCTCTCTAACACTCATAATCCATCTCTGTCACTTCCAGACCAAATTCCACAACGGTAGAATGTGATCTGAATGTCCGCTATACCCACAAAGCTGGGACAGGCAAGATGGCGGACACCAGCGTAACTACTTCAAGCTGTATATGTCCATTTATGAAAATATTACAGGGTCTGTAAAATGTATGTATGTACAAAGTGAAACATAATATAAGTGTAAGTGATAGGAAATGTTGTAAATTAATCACACGTTCATAATAAAAATATAAATACTACTTTATAAAATATGTGATAACTGTAGATTTATGTAATGTTTATACACTGGAGAGTAAAAAAAACTGGTATAGGCGTGCATATGCAAAAAACAGAGGTATGGAACCAATCAGAGTAACACGATGCAGTCGGCAGCGCCTATATAAGACAACAAGTGTCCGGCAAAGTTGCTAAATCGGTTACTGCTGCTACAATGGCAGGTTATCAAGATTTAAGTGAGTTTGAACGTGGTGTTATAGTCGGCGCACGAGAGATGGGACATAGCATCTCCAAGGTAGCGATAAAATTTGGATATTCGCATACGACCATTTCACGAGTGTACCGTGAATATCGGGAATCTGGTAAAACAACAAATTTTCGACATCGCTGCGGCCGGAAAAAGATCGTGGACGAACGGGACAAACTACGACTGACGAGAATCATTAAACGTGACAGACGTGCAACCCTTTCTCAAATTGGCGCAGATTTCAATGCTGGGGCATCACCAAGTGCCAGCGTGCGAACTATTCAACGTACCATCATTGGTATGGGCTTTCGGAGCCGAAGGCCCACTCGTGTACCGTTGTTGACTGCACGACACAAAGCTTTACACCTCGCCTGGGCCCACCAACACCGCCATTGGACTGTTGATGACTGGAAACACGTTGCCTGGTCTGACGAGTCTCGTTTCCAATTGTATCGGGCGGATGGACATGTACGGGTATGGAGACATCCTCATGAATCCATGGACCCTACATGTCAACAGGGAACTGTTCAAGCTGGTGGAGGCTCTGTCATGGTATGGGGCGTGTGTAGTTGGCGTGAAATGGGACCCCTGATTCGTCTAGATACGACTCTGACAGGTGACAGATACGTAAGCATCCTATCCGATCACCTGTACCCATTCATGTCCATTGTGCATTCCGACGGACGTGGACAATTCAAGTAGGACAATGCGACACTCCACACATCGAGAGTTGCTACCGAGTGGCTGCAGAATTACTCTTCTGACTTTAGACACTTCTATTGGCCACCTAAATCATCAGACATGAACATTATTGAGTATATCTGGGATGCCTTGCAACATGGTATTCAGAAGAGATCTCAACCGCCTCGCACTCCTATGGATTTGTGGACTGCCTTGCAGGATTCAAGGTGTTAATTGCCTCCTGCATATCTTCAGACATTAGTAGACTTGCAACACTTGTGTGTGCTCGCGGGGGCCCTACATGATATTAGGCCTGTGTTCCCATTTTTTTGGCTCTTCAGTGTACATTACCACACAGATTTTGTGTAGGCTGTGTGTGTAGCTCATGGGTTTTTTTTTCTAACCTACCCTATTAATAAGTGTTAAGTGTATGTCCGAGATAGCGACGGGAGTTTAGTGCATCCCATGACTAGACCGCATACACCTACAGGAGAGGAGTTTCATGCAAAGGAAGCGGGTATCGCGGCAGAGAGGGATAAAAGCAGCCATGGCCGCCATTGAGGTCATGAACTGCATCCCTGAGTGTTCCTATGGCTGAGGCTATAGAGGAGGGAGAGAAAACCCACCAAACAGGAAAGAAGTTCAAAACTTATTCATGCATTAATGAAAATGCTAAAGGAGGCAGCAGGTGTGGATTTCATGTTTTTTATTGTGGAGTTGAGAATCTAGAAGAGAAAGGCGCGGGGCTGTGAGCTCAAGCGCCCTTGAGGTTGAACTGCTGTCAATATTTTTGTGCAGGCGTACCAGCACAATAACACTGACATTTGCAACTCAAGGAGGACGTAGAGCAGTCATGACGAGTCCTGCAGTCGACGATGGATGCACCTGCATCTGCTGTGTCCGTGGAACTTGGATTTGCCAGTTTTGATTGTTTAGGTAATTATTTTTGAGGAAGGTCGTTTAATAATTTGAAATAAAATTTTATTTTGCAAATTTTCTAAAAAATTTAATATATAATTTAAATTCCCCGACAAAAAAAATATGTTATCATGTATTATGTGTATTCGAAAGGTTGGGGGAGGGGGTACTAGATTTCTTCTGGATACGCAATAGGACATTTTTATCGACAGGTCACTTTTGGCACCTGGATACTCTCAGGAAAACAAATAGGGTGATTTGCGGTTTTTTCCATTTTTGGTTTGGGTAAACCATAAGAAACCATAGGGTGCCAGGCAAAATTTCCCTCTTATTTGGTTGAATACGCAGGCCACAACAAATGGCTACTTAACTACACCTGTTGCCTTTCTAACACTTTGGAATATAGATAACATAGAAAGGGACAGACTTCAAGAGTGGCTGGAACATGGACAATGGTTTATATTGAAGTTTGTATTGTGGTGTAATTCCATAACTCTGTCCCTATTGGTTGGTTATAGGGAGGCGTTGCACTCTATCATCATACTTTGTAAACAGTCAGTAGTAGTTGTGTGTTTTCTGTAGTGTAGTTCATTGTTCTTATAATAAAAGTGTTTTCTCAATCAGATAGTATTTATTCCCAAAATCATACCACAGAGAGGTATATATGGCAATTGATTACATTTGTAGTTTCTCTCTGAACTTCTTGCACAGTGCCACAAATCTCCGATGTCATCACACTGACCCCTCTGTACCATTACCCAACACAGTTTTTGAAATCAAAGTTTAGTTGTTTTAAAACATTCAATTCTATAAGGCCCGGTGTTTTTTCCTGGTAATATAGGTTAATATTGTTTCTCACACATTTTTTTAAATGTCTTTGTAACAATCAATTAATTGAATAAAGTCTTCCCTTACTATTCCTTCATGTATCATATGGTAAGGCTTAANTCCTGGTAATATAGGTTAATATTGTTTCTCACACATTTTTTTTAATGTCTTTGTAACAATCAATTAATTGAATAAAGTCTTCCCTTACTATTCCTTCATGTATCATATGGTAAGGCTTAATTGTGACACATGAGAAATATCAGTCATTTCATTAAATATTATGCTATAAAATCTACTCTCAGCAACACTGTTTATTATAACTGAGAGAATAGCTTGAGCAATACATGTAATGATATCATTTTGTGTTGTTTTTCTTATTAATGTTGCTCGGGAATTTGCTGTAGCAAGATGTTGCTCCAAGACTTGGTCTCCAGCTTGAATCGAAAACGAAGCAACTCTCTAAAGTTACCTTCATTTATTGGGCTTGATACAGAACTATTCAAAAGTTTCCATAATCACAGCCACTCCCTGGGAAAGGAGTGGGTAGCCATGCAAATAAACTTGGCCCCACATTGATTTTACTATTCCCATATTTGTATGGGTTGTTAGCACACTCACACTTCACGCACAACACATACAAGGATGTAAACATGATATGAAGGGGGGGGGCACACAAAGGGTTTCTGGAGCACTGTAACCACTGTGACCCTCTCTCTGCATTTATTTACCCGGGGACGTCTCTTGCAGTATTGGCCGACCAAAATTATCATCCCCTAAAAAGACGACTCTAGAGGGAATGAAAGCGAGATGGTCACGTGACTCCGACAGTACCTGGAGAGTAGCGAAGGAGGGGTGTACTCTTGTGCAGGTCGCTGGCATTGAAGTCAGGGAGGAGGTGACCGCTGCATTAGGGCCGACTTCTCTCCAGTAGAGGGCACATCGTGGCTGCATTGAAGTAGCAGGATGTATGGGCAATTAAATGCATAATTGTATAATTAAAAACACAGGTTTTACCACTTTATTAAGATTAAATAATATTTACAGTTACTTAAGTGGTGTCCAGTACCTACAGCCAGGACTACCACACATAACACCTCCACTGTCAGTGAATCACAGAGGTCCACGAACATAAATGTAAGATGTGGGAATAAAAATATGCTACGTACTTAAAAAGTTACTAATAAGTTGTACATCCCTGACGATCTTCAATGACAATAAAAGCTTTCAAAGGAACCTTCTTCAGAACGAAAATTAATATTTATGAAGTATTGTTTTCAAACGAATAGTCCCTACTAAGGTAATGATCTTAAGTAAACCATGGGAGACTATGAGGAAAAAGTCACTGAAGGGTATTATTATAGAGTACATACTTATATTTTAGTCTGGTCATAAATATTATGCCTATATAAAGAATCTTACGATGGCAAACATTTACAGAACCAATTGTCAAGTGATTTAATGGTGCCAAATCTGCACTGAAAAATGATATGGGTATACTGCTAACATAACATAACACATACCGGTGCTAACCTAAACAGCTAGAATTAAAGGGAAAACTCACGGAAATGTAACCAAGAGGAATCACGAAATATCTACGCAAAGTTAAATACATTTAAAACCAATAGGAGACTCGATTGTAAAACTTTTTTATTACGCATTTTTAATATTGATATAATGCATACTTTCCAAAATACACTTCTACAAATCAATACATTCCTGTCGGTGACGATGTTTCTCGCCTAATGGCATTAGGCTTCCCGAAAATATTTATACTTACGAATTTTTAATATGCAAGCAACTGCATAAAAATAATAACCAAATATAATGCTTTACAATACATCTCATCTAGTCGCCACAGTGAAAATGCACTAATGCACAATCGGCCATCATCGGAAGTGGGTGGCCTCAGTTGTGATATAATGGTACTTCTGTGCTGCAATTATAGTTCCTCCTATAAGACTGGACTAACAATGATCTTGAACACCATGATCTTCAACAAATCACAGGATAATCTCTTTCACAATCCATCAATTAAATATTTACCAAACTTTGACTTTTGACGGATGGTTGTGATGGACTGCTGTGAGTCAAGTCTTTGTGTCAGTCGTATTGTTTCATACATATAAAGTATGATATTTGATTGAGTTAGGTTACTCCGGTGCTGAACTTATGCGATTCGTAAGCAGGTGCCTAAGACACGTTGCAGTTAAAACTATGAAGTCACGATGGTGGATATTTATTTGCTAATGTGTTTTGAAATGCCGCTGGACAGGAACTCTTTTCACAAAACCAGTGTGTTCTTGAAAAAAAATATAATGCAGAAGGCTATCACATTTATATTCGTATTTTTCGTTGTTAAGGTTACATTAAAATCAGCATACAAAGTAATTAAGTTCTCGGGAAAATGAAAGTCTGAATTAGGACAGCATGCTGGTCGCTGCCATCTACAGAGATATTTCGTGCTACCCAAAGTGCACAAGGACGGGCATGAACATTCTTAGAACAAGGCGGAAAACATTTCGAATACATATTACAGTAAACAGTCAAAAAGTAAATGTGTTATTTTGTAATAATTTCTAAACCAAGCGATTTATTATAATTTAAAAGTAATGAATTGTTTTTTCCTGTAAAAGGACAAATTGTGTTTATTTTAAATTGCAAGTCTAAGCAAAAGTTAGTTTCCTCACTACAATTATAAAAAGGTATTTTTGCACACATTCATAATCCTACAAAATTTATGTTTCATTTCTGAAGCATTATTCATCTCGCCAGTGCCAGAGAGATTTTTGGTATCATCGATTCGGCGGCAAATGCTAAGACTTCCCAGACCAAAAATATTCAGTTTGCATGCTCTATTCAACAATAATACTTTTGTACTATATTCCCATTTGAAATTCTGAAGTTTCCTTCGTTTCCTCCAGTTTCCAGCAAATTCTGGGCAATGTAGAGTTCACCATCCAATTCGTCCTTAAGAGTTTGCCTACAAAGCATGATACCCTAAAAAGTTCGGACGCACCCTTTTCGAGATTTCGAACATCTTTATAATGCTGTAGGAACACCTAGTAAGTGAGTAAATTATTTGCACATGGTAGTATTAAAATTGAGGTGTAATTTCGACTTGACTACATACAGTTGTGCATGTGCCCCGGATCGCACTCCTCGTGTTTTTAAATATTTTTCAAGCTTTGCTGATAAGTAAGGTGGGTTAGTCCAATGTTGTTTTGTTTTGAGATGTTGAAAAAACTTTCTGCTGATGTGNAAAATTGAGGTGTAATTTCGACTTGACTACATACAGTTGTGCATGTGCCCCGGATCGCACTCCTCGTGTTTTTAAATATTTTTCGAGCTTTGCTGATAAGTAAGGTGGGTTAGTCCAATGTTGTTTTGTTTTGAGATGTTGAAAAAACTTTCTGCTGATGTGGAATAAATGCTTAACTGTAGCTAGTTCGCGATCAACTGAACATTTTTAAAGATTAACTTTTAAAATAAAATCACTGCCCCTAAATACACATAGGGCTTTCACCCACACAAACAACACCTGGAATACATACAGAAATACTGACTCCAAGTTAGGAAATTATACGAGATATTAACACCGAAATAAATGTCTACTGTTCAAACTGGAGGTAATTCAAACCAGTTTCATTTTGTTTTATACACATAAAATTGACATGAAAGTATATCACAGTTTACAGTAAATACCTTATGCATGAGTACTGTTCAGTGGTATGTCCAATGGAGTGTTGACTTCCACACAGGATTGAAGGGCCTGCGTTGGTCTAAAAGAAGAAAATAAGAAGGGTTTAAAAGTTACTTATCTGCAAACCAGTCAAGTTCGTGTATAAAAACCATTACAGAAAATAAAATTATTAATGTTATTTTCGTGTAAAATAAAACATTTCGTGAAAGAAATATAAAAATAAAAACTCATTTGTACACAATTAGGTATTACTCTAGTAGAGTAACGCCTAATAATTATTCATTTAAAATAAATTGTCAACTATACCCACGTAGAGAATTGATTAAATATTTCATTATTTTTAACGTTACTTACATGCTGCACATACATACACTACAAACATGTGTGTTTGCAGTGGTTGCATTATTACAACAAAAATTGTGATGTATCCTACAGAGAATATCCCACATTCTTACACTGTAAAGAACTGCTTAACTATGTTATGGTGTAGTTCTGTGTACAAGAACAGCAGTTCCTGCATAATTCTTAACAAATAATTTTTTTATTTTAAACCCAGATATACGCTATACTATGTAGGGATAACCTTTTAGCAGCAGAGGTCTTCAGAAACTATGAGGGTGGAAATATTTCCAAGCACTACTAGTTTTGATGGGTGGAAATTTTAATTATAAAACTGAGACCCATGTGCTTTCAGTCGATTTGGTTATCATCTAACGTCCATGTAGCTTGTTCTGTGTGGCCCATGCAGCTTACGAGTTGCAACCTGGTGCCCATGCTTGTGCCTGAGCTTGCATCTACCGTCTAGAAAACAGAAAAGGAAGTAACATTAACAAAGTATAGAATTATAAAGGGACAGAAATGGAAGTTGAAAAGTAAAGGCTAAATAATTGAAACTGAAACTTCAGCGAGCACAATAAAAGCACACCGACTATTAAACCAGTCTTAGATGTTCTTGGCTGCTCATTGTCAGCCTATTAGCGAGAAGTACCAAGCATTGTACTGTAAAGGGTTTTCCTATAGAAAATTTAAAGTAGCATACTTTTCAGTAAATATTAACATTAAATTTTGTTTTGATCATCAATTTCTTGGTTTGTATATATTTTTAAGTAAATTCTTTTAAACCTACATATAATTACTTTGCATGCATATTAACATAATTTTAATTATATTAGTACTCCGCCCATCCATTTCCAATGAAATTTCTATGAAATTGTTTTATTTCTAAGCTAAATTCTTAAATACTGAATTTAAAATGAATTTATTTGTTTTAAACTTATTTTTTATAATTTTTATAATGTTAATAATTCTTTTTAATTTATTTTTTTTCTGTTATTTTTTTTTTCAAATGTAAGTTTTTTCTGCTTTTANATTATTTTTTTCTGTTATTTTTTTTTTTCAAATGTAAGTTTTTTCTGCTTTTACCAGGATTAGTTTTTTTTTTGTGCTGCTGGTTAGGGAAGTTGCTGCAAGTCAAGGCTTCTGGGGGACATTTTGAAGATGGAGGATGCACGTTTTACTGCTGGGTTATTAAATCTTTTTCGATCCCAGTGCCATCTTTAGTTAGATAGTCAGCCATGGTCCCAGGAGTTCAGTTAAATTTGCTGGGTCGAGTCATGTATAGAAGAGGATATTAAGTCTATTAGTGGTTTCCAGTCTACTTATGGGTGAAGTGCCGCTTAGCACCAGGCGTCATGGAAGATGCCAACGCCTATAAATAAGTAAGGTGATGCCACTGAGTTTTCTTTGCGGGTGAAAAGGGGATGGGGGCCTTTGGAACTGTTTGTTCTACATTATGAGCAGTAACTTATATATACTAATGGACTAAGTAACATTTTAAACAATTTTAATTTTCTTTTGGACTTTTAACATGGAATATGATCCAGTGGTCCAACTGCTGCTGACTGCAGTTAATCCTGGAATTATTTCAAACCGAACGCAGAGAAACTATGTTAATAAAAGTAAAATGAGAAACTTCCAGAATATGATGAAAATATTTTGAAAAGAGAAACCCCAATTTTTCTATATTTAATTTTTAACTTGGGAACAATTTCGAACATCTTTAAATTACTGTTTTCAGCTACACTGTGACATATATTCCCTCATGCATTTTCAAACAGATGTTTTGTTCGTTTTTAATTTGAAGCAGCATTTTTATTTAATTTACTTTCTTTAATGTTGTAAGGATGGCGGTACTTCAAAGTAATCACACTCCTGGTACAGATACCTTATCAGTATTACCAGCATAATATAAATTAATTAAAATTTTCAAAGCAATAATTTTTCTGTTTCATTTTCCTTTAAACACAAATTTACAGCANGCAATTTCGAACATCTTTAAATTACTGTTTTCAGCTACACTGTGACATATATTCCCTCATGCATTTTCAAACAGATGTTTTGTTCGTTTTTAATTTGAAGCAGCATTTTTATTTAATTTACTTTCTTTTTTTTTGAGTGTTAATAAAATGTTGTAAGGATGGCGGTACTTCAAAGTAATCAGGCTCCTGGTACAGATACCTTATCAGTATTGCATAATATAAATTAATTAAAATTTTCAAAGCAATAATTTTTCTGTTTCATTTTCCTTTAAACACAAATTTACAGCGTAATCTCTTTCAATAAATAATTTCAGTAAAGTCAATGCAACATTTATTTAATTTTGTATTTAGTCATCTTCGCTATTATACTTGCTCTGCTGATTAATTGGATAAATGGTAAATTATTTGAAGTGTTTTAGGGAACATTGCAGCTCTGTTCTGGCAGCTGGCAGAAGGAAGAAACATTGCACTACCGCACGACTCGGTAAGAAAATGGCAAATAAAGGTTCTCTCTATCAGAATTGAACACGAATCAGAAACACGAAAAAACCATATATACTTATCTCACATCACATATTAGGTATATATTTTATTTCACATTTATTTTATTGCAAAACTTGCCCATAGACAGTTCCCGTGAAAGTTGATACCACATATATCAAATGTCCATTCCGTCATAATACGTCAGCGGTGAATCTCAACTGTAGTAGTATAAATTACAATTCTATACGTAAAGAGAAACATTGGAATATAGTAGGAACATAAATCTACAAAATGCATATGAGATATATTTGGAAGTTACATATAGTTATGAATAGCATACAACAAAAATTATTCATATTTCTGCTGTAGCTTGTAATGGCAGCACAAACTCCTATTCGCTGTACAAACAATTCTAATGCTATTATTTTCCAATGCAAACTTCTGCCTGTTATTCGATTACTTATTACAAAAATAGACATTTTGAAAAAATATTGTCGTATAAATAGCTGAAAATGTATAACTTATTTTCTTATGCAGAGCTGTCGTAAATTATTTGTCAGAATTTTCTGTCTTATAGTAAAATTCTAATGCCAATCTCCGAAAACCGTTTTTGTTAGAATTATTAACATCTGTAACTAGTTTCCTGAAAAATAATTTTCCGTAAGTTATGTAAATGTTGCTTTTGATGAAGATTCATGTCAGTCGTGATGCGAGGGGTTCCAGAGATGATGAAAAGTTCCCACTTTACCTTGTTCCACAGATAAAAGTATGAACTGGTTAATTTGCCAGGTGCCATAACTAAGTGAGCATGAGTAAGTTGAGGGTTGTTCGGTCGATGGCCCATGAGTCCCTAAACTCCTCTGAAGGTCTACAGTCTATGGTGCATGTAATCCAGTATGCCTACCTTGTTCTCACCATTATGTTGGAGAGATTGTAAGCCACCTCACAATCTTTACTGTTCACTTTTGTTGTGCTGCAAGTGGGTGCAGCGCCCTAAGAACCCATAAGGGGTTTAAACTATTAAAATGTAAGAGTGGGCTTTAGATGTTTACTTGTAGTTTGTGATACATGAGCCCTTATACTACACGTACACAGTTAAGCGAATTCGGCACTCGGTTTGCCAATGACCAATGTGGAGAAAAACAGCCTAGGCCACAAATATTAGGTTGAAGTACTTGTTACACATTAAGCCCTGGTTAAACTACGACAGACAGTCGACCCCTTGGCACGAAGAAAGAGCAAAGGTTCCAGTGATTTTACATTACTATTATAGAGAAGTGAATACAGTCAAATTTGTTCGTCTTAGGGTGAATAAAGCAAGATGGTCAGTTCAGTCACATAGTAGATTAGTACATAATGACGAGGCGGGTGTGTTCTGTTCTCGCCGGAACTCTCTGTCGTGCACGTGGCTGAGTGTTCGTCTCAGCCCAGTGTCAGCTAGGTGGTGTAAGTGACTGAGGAGGTGCAAGTGGTCACGAGAGCACATGTGACGCATGGTTCATGTCAAACACCGCCCCTTTGGGTGACTGCTTGTTCCTGTAGTTCCACAGGTGTCCTATCACACTGTCAGGCGCAACAGGTGGTCGGTGACTGCAGATATTGGTACAGCCCCAGCTGGTATGGGTTATGCGAGCATGGAGTGGCACTCGCTGCTGCTGGCTCAGGGTGAAGACTCTGCCGACGTTGATGGGCTGTAGAATGTGCATGGAGAGGGAGGCAGCCTTTCCACAGGCCATGCATACCGTGGTGTAGGCGTCTTGGCTATTTGGAGTGGCGAGGAATGTTGGAGCTTCCTCTGCTGCCATCTCTTCTCCGCTGCTACTGCTGCAAGTGCGTGGGCTCCAAAGTGTCTTCTGTAGTCACAAGGCAGTGGAGGGTGATTTAGATAGGCAGTCTAGGCCTGATTCACTCCCTCTGTCACTGTAATAGTCGGCCCACGACTCGGTGTCAGCTGCTTAGTGGTGCCTCGGAAGCCCCGTGTTGCAGCTGGGCGGGAGGTACAGTGATGTCACGTTTTATGCTCGACTATGCATGCGAAATGTATCCCTGATGCTTTTGAAGTGCATCTCTGATGCATGTGGAGGGTGGTGGTGCGCTTTTAGTGATTAGTTTGATTTGTCAGAAATCAACACAGAAATGCCACATATCATCTTTCTTCAGACCGAAGGATATGGCTCATTTGTAGTGATTGTGTGTGGGTTCAATCAAACCCTCAAAAAGCAATTTTTAAATTTGTTCTTTAAAAATTGTGCATTGGGGTGGGTGGTAACTGTGTGAAGCAGTTTTAAATGTTCGCTCATGTTTGAGTCTTATTTCGTGCTCTGTTATGGTTGTGCGACATAATGGGTCGACTGACGCAAGAACATCGTGCTGCTGGCGAAGTAGCCCCTGCACGGCATCACGAAACTCTAGCTGTAAAACATGATATAATTCGCCCACCTGAATGTACGTTGTGCAGCTTGTGGTTTGGGGTTCGAGGTCTTTCTTTAATTGCCATCTCTTCCTGTCCGAAGTTTATTTGGTGTGCAGCTGGCTTGACTATCGTATTTGGTTCTGTGAACAGAGGGTATGCCTAAAATAACATTTTCCAGTAGATCAACTGACACAAGGGCCATGGTGGTGTTCTCCACATCTCATATCTAGATGGTTATTGTAGTCTCGCCCATTGATTCCCTGTGTTCTGCAGAATAGTGAGCTGTAGTATCTGTGTTGATTGTTTTAGTCGGCTGATGTCGACGACCCCGACACACAAAATTGTGTGAAGCCGCGGCATTGACAAATGCATGACAAGGTTGGTTATTGAAAATTGTTACTAGCTTGATCATCGGGTGATTACCTATGGTGAGCTTTTGAAGCAATATTTGCCGGGTTGTTGGCGGTGTTTTGTTAACTGCAGCCCGGGGCATCTGGCTCTCCTACCCCGATGGGCCGTTTTCTGTCGGAGGCATTTTTGTGTCTGCGGGTGTCGGGTCAATGGCAATACATTGTGGACAGGAAATATGCCAACGGAATTGTTGGTCTTCACAGTGTCGGCATGCATAGGCAGAGCATCCCCTTCTGATTCGGCTTCTAGTACTTGCCTCGCCCGATGCGGTTGGGTCCGTGGGTGTTTTCACGGCTGGTACCAGGGTCCTTGAGGGTCGGTGGCGTTGATGACGCAGTCACATCACGAGCAGCTGGTGGTTTCACGGTCTAATTACCCTATATATGTCACACATGCGATGCTGGAAACCAATCTTGTTCTTGTCGCGAGAGTTCCTGACCCCTACCTGTTTGGACAAGCAGTGTGGCTGACCGCATGAATTCTTCAATACTACAGTGTATTAAGAGGGCTATAAACATCTAGCTCTGAGCTTGTAGGGATGAGTATGTATTGGCAAAAGGCACTGAAATCCCCTCAAAAATTCGCCCTACTGCATGCCTTAATGATTAACTGTACGCCACCACCATCTTGAGTCTCCCATAAGCTGCCTCCCTGCACAATTGGGCCACTCCTGTTCACACACTCCATACCTGGTTAAATATCCTTTGCGGTCTCTTAGGAATGCCTGTGGGTCCTCAGTGAAGGTGGGCAGTGACTGGAACTGAGCTTGAGTTGACTGGCTCAGCTGCGGTTGACTGTGTGGCTGCAGCTGTTGAGTGTGGCTGCGGCCACACGAGGCTGGTTGGTTTTGGCGGAATTTGTGGTGTCGCCCATAGTGCTGATGCTGGTGGAAGTCCCGTGGAATGCCCCAATGGGCAGTTGTACTGCCCGACTGACTCAGTGCACTTTACCAGTGGACATACCACTGTCAGCTGAGGTGCCGAGCTGCACTGTGTGCAGCGATAATTGCCAGCTGCGACATTGAGAATGGCCGATGTGGCCTCGCACTACCAATGGGTTATTTGCCCNGTGTGCAGCGATAATTGCCAGCTGCGACATTGAGAATGGCCGATGTGGCCTCGCACTACCAATGGGTTATTTGCCCACAGCTTTCACATGCACCATCTCTGTATTTCCCTATCTGTACTGGTCTTTATAGCAACAGCGAGGGGACCACATATGTCTGAGTACTTTTTTCACTTAAAATGTTCCTTTTTCTTTTTGCCATCGCATGTTCTCGCCCAGTAAAACNACATATGTCTGAGTACTTTTTTCACTTAAAATGTTCCTTTTTCTTTTTGCCATCGCATGTTCTCGCCCAGTAAAACACTCGGCATGGTACAATGTACACACCTATTTGTCCCATCCTCTGTGCTTTCACACATTTGTTGCTTTTCACACTGCTGTGTTTGGTAATTTTGCAATGTTGTGTCCAAAAATAGTATATTTTACAGAGAGGGGTTGCACTTGCACACTTGGTTGCTATGAACAGGGCCAATGGTGCCCCGGACCGCTCGTGGTGTAGTACAGTCAATGATCAATGACACCCTCTTGCCATCAGAGGTTCAGGTCTAGGCTAGCCCAACATGTTGGAGGTTGGCCCAGCAGATGTCATCTTCGAGACATCTCAAATTTTACAGTTCTTTCTGTTGTGCTCGTGGTACAATGTTCGCCTCGGCTGTGTGTCGGCTAGGTGAGTGACTGCGGAGGTGCAAGTGATCATGAGAGCACACGTGGACGCGTGTTTCACACGAGTCGCATTGTGAGTTAGTCTGGATTAATCAGCATATCACGCTCTTGTTGTTGAACTGTAAATTTGTTTATTTTTTATAGTAAAATAAATAATGCACTCTAAATGTTATAAGTCGACCTCGTTTGTTAGCCACTTCCCATTTAAAACTGGTTCTGTTATCACCAGGTTTACTAAGCACCATATTTTAAACCAAAAATGTACATGCAAGCAAATGAAAAACAGCGAGGATCGTTCAAAGCCCGCCTCGGTACTGACCACTGGGCTACAGGCTAGAACTAAACACCAGCGGCAGCTGTTGTGCTACACATTATCTGTGTCGACTAAGCAGTAGTTAAGACTTTGTTATCGTCTGCTTATAAGACAAAGCAGACACATTTAGATATACACCTACGAAATGTGGAAGAACTAATAATATTCTTTATTCGAAAATTGTCTTGAGTTCATGCACAATCCGTAACATTTTAAAACTCGAACGGATGAACATACAGACTTCGAATTAATGAGCCTCTCGCAAAAATCGACTGAATTATAATGAATATCTTTCCCAATTTTTTTAGAGCACCCAAGAAAAATTTTGCTCGGCTCGCTGTGGTCACTGTAACACTGCGAACTAGGCAACAGCGCATGGACATGATAGACTACTGGCACTAGCTAGTGGGAGAAACGCCGCTGATCGACTGGTTTCGATCAGCCAAGAAGTTATGTTCCATTTATAGGAGTTTTAATTTAGCCTTACCAGAATAATCAAATTTTCAAATGGTTATTTGTAAATATAGACAACCTAAATATCGAAAACGATAATTGGTATAAAATATTATATTCTATCGTTGCATTTAAAATTATTACTCGACTCGATCTTTCTCAATAATCAAAACCCTTGTGTTGATTTTACAGTTAATTGTAACAGAATCGCCTTCTCAAGATCGATCTTGATTAACACCTTGATCAGATGCACATACTGATCTTGTGTAAGGTATTTTTTTTTTTTTTGTTCTTTGCAACTATACGGATTGGCAAAAGCGTTATTTTCTTGAAATCGATTCCATTGTTACAGATCAGGGTATAAAACATGTTCCGGTACCATGTTATTTTTTTATAGGTTTCCTGGAAACCGTTTCATTTAACTGTGGGAGTACTGCGGCGTGCGTATGCGCAATACTAAGAGCCGGAAGGGGAACTAGCAGTTTTTTTTTCAAATTAGTAATGGTAGATTTACAACACGTTATTTGACCACAAACATCACATCGTGCATACATTTTACGCCATCTGTCACAGAGATGTTCATTGCAACACCGACACTCGCAAAAAAAAAGAAAAAAACTTCAACAATTTATATTTTATCGTGAATAAGTACTGTACATTTTAAGTGATGAACACAGGGCAAAGAAACTGAATAACACGACAGTGCCGACTGCAAGATACAAGTTACCAGCAAAACTGTTTGTTGCTGTTTCGAGCGCAAACAAAATAAAACACCAGTAACGGTTCGCGATGGAACAACGAAACTGTCCGTCTCTGTTATAAGCGCAACAGGAACACAACCGACTGCGTATAACTGGTTGTGTTGAAACAACTACTCTGCCACCGTTTCGTACGCAACAGAACCGACAAGCGACAATGAAAACGAGTAACTGGCTTGGTCAGAACTACGAATCTGCTTGTTATCGTTACAGAGCGCAGAGCTAACAGAAAAGAACAGCCACGATGGAACTTCCTATCTCCCGTTATTCCACATTATATTACTGTATCTCTGATAAGTTTTATAATAAAAGCATCGTATTCGTCAGCATTTTCAAGCTTTGAGATTTGCTTATAGGCTTTTCTCTGTTAGTGCATCCATAAAAATATTTCTTCGCTAACTTAAACATTATCACTTCTTTAACTAAACATTTCTGCCTCAGAACCAGACATGCATACGAAAATTTTCATGTTATCCCGATCCGTTATTTATTTAACAGCGTTCGCTGTGGAACGATTACCTTGTGTAACAGCTATTATAATGTAACAGTGTTATTTTAACTTCCACTTTATATACAACCAATCTGTACTACAACTTTTTTTTTGTATGGTAATGTGGCCAACAGTGAACCCATGGCCAAAAACAAAAACAGGAGAAAGACAAACTGTTCACAGCACTGTACAACCAGCTGTCAGTGTCAAAGATGTCAGGAAGTTGTGACGGTAGATACGTGTGACAGCTTTGCGTTTGTAAATTGTTCTCATCTGTCAAGTGTTTGGTACAGACCGTATAAAAGATGGGAGCATTGACAAGCAGACAGCATGTTGGTGTGGAGGAAGTTGATATTGTTTCAAACCATGCGTATAAATACCCACCTCGATCAGGTGAGCAATCATAATGTTGCGGCAGCAGCCATGCGTGAATTGCTTCCGTGTTCATGTGACAGATAATAACTTGTGTAGGTGCATAGCTGTCAAAGTGTAGCAGCGATGATTGTTGCGAGTATGTACTGCTGGATTGCACGGATACGTTTACATTTGATTTGTAGATCAGCTGTATTATTTGTAGCCAATTTCCTGTGCTCTTCACTCATATTTGGTCGAAGAGCGATATCCTTGAGTCAGCACATTGAGTGGTTGTCATGCTACAATTTAACCATGAAAATACAGCAGTACTTGCTGTAATCTATACCTACCTGTTCTAAGCTGTAATCGCGCATAGACATGTAGCCATAACCATTGCCAGCTCACAGTAGTGGCATAAGTTGGCAAACTGCTATCTATATTGTGCGAGACACTTTGTGTAGCCAATCGCCATCCACCTCTTAGTACCATACGAGTATAATTCCCCGTCACAAACGCTCCTTACCATTGGCAAAAATAGAGTTATGACGAAATCATTAAGAAAAGAGGCTTTTAAGAAAAAATCTCTGAAAATTGTATAAATCGACATTACTTATCACACAACACGAATTTACTAGGGACATCACATTATTCGCAGTACATACTACCAAATGCAATAGTGAGGAGGGCGACTGGTAAATATTCAGAATATGGGCTTTTCTGGAGGAAATGTCTGTAATTATCCAGAGTAGCTGCTTTTTGTAAAAATAAAAAAAAATAAAACATAAGTGGTATATTTTTATACTACTAATTATGCTGAACACAAATATACTAGGGGCATTAACGTATGACTAATTTCATAATATGTGCTCACCTAACCTAACAGAACCTAGCCCCACGATGAATGAGTCACTATTTTACATTTTTAAACTAACCTAGGATTGTTGGGTTTTAAACTAACCTAGGATTGTTGGGTTTTAAACTAACCTAGGATTGTAGGGTTTTAATCTTACATAGAATTGTTGAATTTAATTCTAACTTACAATTTTAGTCTAATCTAGGATTTTAGGGTTTTAAAGTCACAGTAAAAAACACCGGAAGTATATGAATCAACTCGCCTAGGTAGGCGGCGGGTACAATTCCACTGTCCTCGACCCATTCAATTGTCGTGCATCTTACCTTAATCAACAAAACACCACAATCTATTAAAACATTGAAGTAACACCCGTCACATAGGCCAATATTACGCACAGAAGCACTCGTTCTTGCACCCTCCAATCTTAAATCACAAGCCTTTGCACGGCCGGTTTGGACGTCACAACTCACTGCCGCTAAAACACAACCGCACTGTCTCGCTCTCAACTGCTACTAAAATTCAGTGATATCTACAGACCGTGACAATGACGTCTACAGACTGTGACGACGAAGCCTACAGACCCACAGCTAATAACGTGACAGCTCTATGCACATTTGTTCACCAAAAATCACGGCGTCCGACGTAAACAAAGCAGCTAACTGCTCATACTTTTAATTATTTTATTTAATACGTTCTACTTATTTTAACATTACGCCCTCCTGAATATGAACTAGGTAAGCTGTGCAGAACCCATTAGGCTACTTTTGTTGGTCTAGGACGTTTTCTTCAGAAAATCCGCTACTCTGGATAATTACCGTAAAATAAGTAGAACGTACTCAATAAACCCAAGAATCCTCTTGTTAGATTAACGCCCTACAATCCTAGGTTAGATTAAAAGGTAATTATTAAGTTTAAAGGCTTTTCTGAAAAAAACAAAAAAATTTCAAAATTATGATATATTTATACTCTACTAATCACATAGAACACGAATATACTAGGGGCGTAGCTTTAAAATAAGTACAACATATTTTAAAAAAATTGAACAAAATTGCAAAATGAGCAGTATAGCCAGTTTGTTTACGTTTCTGAACGAAACATCCTAGACCAACAAACGTCCTAGACCAACAAACTTCCTAGACCAAACAGGTGGGCACATATTACGAAATTAGTCGGACGTTAATGCCTGTAGTATATTCGTGTTCTGCATTACTAGTAGAGTGGAAATATACCATTTTCCGTGAATTGTTTTTATTTTTACAGAAAAGCCCCTAAACTTAATAATTACCTTAGTCAGATAAACACAGAAATTCAATCTGCCGAAGGTCAGGAGCGCGTGAGATAGTAGCGTTATTGCAGCGCAATACAGAGGCTTGACTGTGTGACTCGCCGCCCATATTGCGTAACCACTCTGACCTTGGCACACTGTTTCCTCGCTCCACTGAGACAGGACAAGAAANGCACTTATTTTAAAGCGATGCCCCTAGTATATTCGTGTTCTGCATCATTAGTAGAGTAGAAAAATATCATAATTTTAAATTTTTATTGTGTTTTTCAGAAAAGCCCCTAAACTAGATAATTACCTTCAAATGTTCTTCTTTATGTAAAGAATTGTAATTTATACTACTAAAACTGAGATAATCGGGGGCCGCAGCCTCCTCTTCTGTTGTTCAGCCAAACAGCAGGTCACTAGGGAGGCGTAGCTCTCTTCCAAACAGCATCCTTGATGGTGTTACCCTTGTGGACTTGTGAACTGCTGAACAATGGCACCTTTGAATCCCAGTCCTTTTTGTTGTCTGCCACAAAGACTGACATGTACTGCTCAAGAGTGCTGTTAAGCCTCTCGACCATTCCATCTGACTGAGGGTGTAAGGCTGTAGTCCTGGTATTTTTCATCCCCAGAATCTTTACCTCCTGGAGCACCGCAGCTTCAAAGATTCTTCCCTGATCAGAATGGAGTTATAGTGGCACCCCAAACTTCGAGAAGACATGATCTATGAATACATCTACTACAGTACGCGCTTACTGGTTTGGGAGGGGAATGACTTCAGGTCACTTAGTAAAGTAATCTTGGGCCATCAGGAGATACTGATTACCTCTCTTTTTTATGAAACATAACAGTCAGTACTGTTAGTGTATAAATAATATGTAATAACTGTTTGTTGTTATAGATATTTTGAGAATAAAATATGTAGATTTATTTTGGGCGTTTGTGTGACAAAGCAGAATTACCTAGACGCCACGTATTTTCTCTTTGCTCGCTGTGGCTAGCTGTTGCGTAGTGACACCAATCAAAGTGGCTCCCATTTGTGTAATTAATAGCATGGGATAAATAATGCTTTTTACCCTTATAAATATAATTAAATAATTTCAGAATATTTATGTCCAATGTAGGTAAGTGATTAGTATGATTGATCAAACACATTAAAAGCAATCCTTAGAGAAATTTCAATTACGTTCAGAACATACAATGACATATAGCACTTCAAAAATGTATACAAGNAAAAGCAATCCTTAGAGAAATTTCAATTACGTTCAGAACATACAATGACATATAGCACTTCAAAAATGTATACGAGGACAAAAAATACAGAATTTTCATACAATTTGTATGGAAACACTCACAAAAGAAATATCCTTCAAAATGACCAATCAAACTACTTTCTAGCACTACACAAAACATATGACTATCATTATCTGTGAAGTTTTATTAATTAAACAGAAAGAATTACGTGAAAATTGAAATTACAGAGGAACTAATAATTAATTAGTTCAGAAAAATTGTTATATTATCAAATCAGAAATGCTGTCTTTAAAAAAAAGTTAATGGTGAAATCTGAAATCTAAATTACCTCACTAATATTACTTNTCAAATCAGAAATGCTGTCTTTAAAAAAAAGTTAATGGTGAAATCTGAAATCTAAATTACCTCACTAATATTACTTGATAAAAATAGCAATTTGTGTGAGAAATTAATTTCTTTGACCGACTCAAAATTAATCTCAGCAAACTAATCTTGATTGAAAGTTCATTTAGCTCTGCTGTAGAACGTGGAAATCTAATCCACTGGCTTCCGGTTAATGTTCTTTAAATAAGACATGCTCTTCATAAAAATTTCTGAGAAAAATTCTGTCAAAATTTAATTTGAAAAATTTCTGATTGAAAATTTAGTAGGCAAATTGTTCCATAAAATTACTACTTCTCACATGTACAATAGTTAGTCATAAATGCTGAATCATACCGATAACTATTAATACTTAAGCTGGTCTTATCAGTGGAGGTGGCAGCTCACTCAGTTTTGAAGCACTCAAAAACTAAAATCAATGCAGTTTAAGGCCTCTTCTTAAACATGCCCTGCATATTTAATCACTAAGGCATCTCTCAACACCTTGCTAGCTTATGATGGGAGGTTTTAAGCAAAATTTACAATGATTTCTCTGGAGTAAAAGTAATGTTGAACCTCTACATGACGTGTTAAGAGAGTGTCGTGTAGGGGTTCTTACGATGACGTTAATTAAAACTGAAAAATCCCAGATATGTGTTCCTAATTTTCTTATAATTTTACATGATAGGTTATCAATCTTTTGCTACATTATTTGTCTGCTTTTACACTGAGGAAACCATTGTAAACAATTTGAAGATTCATTCAGAGCAGTATATGCATGGTTAACTGATTCTACAGCAATGCGTTTTGGCTCCAAATTGGCATTATTGTTGTGTTTTTCTCAGTCAAACTCCGGGGCCGTGGTGACTGAGCGATTAGCCTGTTCGCCTCTCAGTAACGCGAACCAGTTTTAATCCCCGGCCGGGTCATTCATTCGCTCACTCCACCAAACTAATTCTACAGTTTTATTCAACTCTTGAAAACAGTGTGCACATACAGCCGTACCTGGTATAAGTCTCAGATGTTCATGTTTAGCAGACCGCTGCATAGTGATTTCCCTTAAGGACTTCANAATGGAGTTATAGTGGCACCCCAAACTTCGAGAAGACATGATCTATGAATACATCTACTACAGTACGCGCTTACTCGTTTGGGAGGGGAATGACTTCAGGTCACTTAGTAAAGTAATCTTGGGCCATCAGGAGATACTGATTACCTCTTATTTTTATGAAACATAACAGTCAGTACTGTTAGTGTATAAATAATATGTAATAACTGTTTGTTGTTATAGATATTTTGAGAATAAAATATGTAGATTTATTTTGGGCGTTTGTGTGACAAAGCAGAATTACCTAGACGCCACGTATTTTCTCTTTGCTTGCTGTGGCTAGCTGTTGCGTAGTGACACCAATCAAAGTGGCTCCCATTTGTGTAATTAATAGCATGGGATAAATAATGCTTTTTACCCTTATAAATATAATTAAATAATTTCAGAATATTTATGTCCAATGTAGGTAAGTGATTAGTATGATTGATCAAACACATCAAAAGCAATCCTTAGAGAAATTTCAATTACGTTCAGAACATACAATGACATATAGCACTTCAAAAATGTATACGAGGACAAAAAATACAGAATTTTCATACAATTTGTATGGAAACACTCACAAAAGAAATATCCTTCAAAATGACCAATCAAACTACTTTCTAGCACTACACAAAACATATGACTATCATTATCTGTGAAGTTTTATTAATTAAACAGAAAGAATTACGTGAAAATTGAAATTACAGAGGAACTAATAATTAATTAGTTCAGAAAAATTGTTATATTATCAAATCAGAAATGCTGTCTTTAAAAAAAAGTTAATGGTGAAATCTGAAATCTAAATTACCTCACTAATATTACTTGATAAAAATAGCAATTTGTGTGAGAAATTAATTTCTTTGACTGACTCAAAATTAATCTCAGCAAACTAATCTTGATTGAAAGTTCATTTAGCTCTGCTGTAGAACGTGGAAATCTAATCCACTGGCTTCCGGTTAATGTTCTTTAAATAAGACATGCTCTTCATAAAAATTTCTGAGAAAAATTCTGTCAAAATTTAATTTGAAAAATTTTTGATTGAAAATTTAGTAGGCAAATTGTTCCATAAAATTACTACTTCTCACATGTACAATAGTTAGTCATAAATGCTGAATCATACCGATAACTATTAATACTTAAGCTGGTCTTATCAGTGGAGGTGGCAGCTCACTCAGTTTTGAAGCACTCAAAAACTAAAATCAATGCAGTTTAAGGCCTCTTCTTAAACATGCCCTGCATATTTAATCACTAAGGCATCTCTCAACACCTTGCTAGCTTATGATGGGAGGTTTTAAGCAAAATTTACAATGATTTCTCTGGAGTAAAAGTAATGTTGAACCTCTACATGGCGTGTTAAGAGAGTGTCGTGTAGGGGTTCTTACGATGACATTAATTAAAACTGAAAAATCCCAGATATGTGTTCCTAATTTTCTTATAATTTTACATGATAGGTTATCAATCTTTTGCTACATTATTTGTCTGCTTTTACACTGAGGAAACCATTGTAAACAATTTGAAGATTCATTCAGAGCAGTATATGCATGGTTAACTGATTCTACAGCAATGCATTTTGGCTCCAAATTGCCATTATTTTTGTGTTTTTCTCAGTCAAACTCCGGGGCCGTGGTGACTGAGCGATTAGCCTGTTCGCCTCTCAGTAATGCGAACCAGTTTTAATCCCCGGCCGGGTCATTCATTCGCTCACTCCACCAAACTAATTCTACAGTTTTATTCAACTCTTGAAAACAGTGTGCACATACAGCCGTACCTAGTATAAGTCTCAGATGTTCATGTTTAGCAGACCGCTACATAGTGATTTCCCTTAAGGACTTCAAAATAGGCTTCTTGTGCATGACAAATTGGTCACAACAATTACCATACAAATGAAAGAACTTGGCAACATATTTCTTGTAATGTTATATACAGATATTTAGAAATTCATCCACACCTGTCATAGGTCTAATTATTGTTTTTATTTCATCACATATGTCACTTCAAACATTAACTCTGACGATCTAGAGTAAACAACTTTANAATCTAGAGTAAACAACTTTATGACACTCTCCTTTGTCACTTGAATTGAATACAAAACATGCCACCAGGACAGGCAACGAAAGACTGATGCTCCAGGCAGGATGCGTCCAATCATGCATGATGCAATCTCATGAAACAGTTGCCATCATCTTCAGACTTTCGGACATTACAGAGTGGTTACCATTACATGTAAGAACATGACTTAAAACATCTCTTCGTGAATCTGTCTAGCTTTAAAATTACAGTACAGTAGGTAAACGTTTATTTATTTTTATTTATTTATGTAGATACAAATTTGTGAATGTTTCAATTTTTGACATTGCACAGCCCAAACTGTGTATTAACACTTCATAGGCTACCCCTTGTCACCCTATTGTTAATGACATTCAGAATGAAGTGGGATTATATAATGTACAACAGATTAAATTATAAAGATCAACTTTTTTTTTCTTCAAATGTCAGTGTACTCAACAGGGGTGAAAATAACATAATGGGACAATTTGTGCCCTATAGCTATTCATCAAGAGTATCTTTCATAAAAAAATGTCAAATTTTGTTTAGTCCCCCACATAACTGTTTTTGGCTTCAAAAACAGCAAATTTTAATTTTTTCCCAAGTTGGAGACTTTTTTTTCTAGGAAGGNTGTCAAGTTTTGTTTAGTCCTCCACATAACTGTTTTTGGCTTCAAAAACAGCAAATTTTAATTTTTTCCCAAGTTGGAGACTTTTTTTTCTAGGAAGGAAGTCTTCAACCCAGATAATTTTTGATGTTGCACACTGTTCTACATGTAGACACTAAGCGCACAAAATATCAGATCTCTAAATGCAACTTTGGTGAAGCAGGGTGGATTATACAGTGGGGTANGCCAGATAACTTTATTGTTGCACACTGTTCTACCTGTAGACACTAAGCGCACAAAATATCAGATCTCTAAATGCAACTTTGGTGAAGCAGGGTGGATTATACAGTGGGGTAAAACAGTCATCTGAATACATTGCCGCCATCTTAAAAATACAAAAGTTATTTTATAATTTAAATATACAGGATAATAGTATCTTTTGTAAGCTTTTAAATAACACTAAGAACTCCATAATAGGTGACTTGTTAAAAAAAGTTACTGCTAGTTGTGTAAACCTCCAAAATATGTGAAATTTGCTTGCAGTGTCTATGAAAAATGGCTGCCATCATCCACTTGTTGTAGGTAAAAATCTAAATTAATGTTTTTCTTTCATCTTGAAGATAGAGTAGCACAGGAACAAATTTTTATCAAAATCGAAAATGGTGCAGCTTCAGCTCCTTGACAATTTCACATGGAATGAATGACTCTTTAACTATTTTGCCATTATTCTGATTTTATGGTTTAGAAAGACTTTTTTTAATTTTGGAATAGTTGTTTTATTGCTTATGAATAAATACAATATCTCTACTTTCAGCTATTAAATACTGAATTTTACAGAAAGCATAAAATAATCATTCTTGCCTACTTTTTTTTTTAATTTTTTAATTTTACTAAACTCCACACAATCATCACAGATTCACTTTTCAACGTGAAAATATTAATACTTCCATTGTCCTGCTGCAATTAAAGCATTGTATTCACTGCCATCTTGTAAGTTTTTTTTTACCATTTCTGTTTGTCCATGGATTTGATGACTAGTTTGGTAAGAGTTAGATTCAGTATAATATACTAAAAAAAAATATGTATTTTATTCTTTTATTTATGGAATGCAAACCCACATTTTTTTAAATTACCCATGAATAAGGTACATATTTTAAATTTAAATAAAAACTGTAAATTATAGCAAATGGAAGACATTGAACTTTAGCGAGTCACAGTCAATGGATTTGATATTTGAAGAACTTTGTGTATACAGTGAAACCTTCATTGTACACTTTTCAAGGGACTGGAAAAAATGTTACAAAATTCAGGAAAGTGTAAAAAGAGGGTAACTTATGCTGTAAAAACAGTCATTGCCACCAAATTAATGGTATGTAAAATGTACGAAAGTGTAAAATCAGGGTGTGTAAGACAGGAGTTCCACTGTAATTTGTTCTAATATTTGCTATATTGTTTTGTGCAATGGGACACTACAATATGAAACTTATACTAGTTAAAATCATATTTAAACTTTAATATTACTACAAATAATAGTTTAAAAGAACTATAATGTTTCATAAATTGTCCCTTTTGCGGAGAAACACCCTTGTAGGACGAAGATACCATGATGGTACACATAAACAAACTCACAGAATGCTTGAATGCATGTATATTTTTCTATATTATTTCCACGGGACGGACTATAACAACAAAATATAGTTTTCATACCTCTTGGACGTTTCCTCCAAAAAAGCCATGATTCTTAATTATACCCTTGTGCTATGATTTGATGAACACATTTTGTTCTTTAATGCTAATGTTATATTTTCTTTGTGCATTGAAACTTAACACTGGGTTGAATGTTTGCTGTAGAAATGCACAATGTGCTCCTCATTCATTGGGATACTTGGCCAGTCGGTTGCAGAGGTACCCACGGTCATGATCAGCTGAGCATGTTGAAGATGTGACACAAGTAGTGGGCTGGGGGAGGAAGCTTAAGCTGGTATTACGCAATACCTGCTGCCGTACTTGGTCTCGTAGAAGCTTCTACAAGGCCTTGTGAAGGAGCTGCTATACGAGTCGCCTCGCAAGATAAAAGCAGATCACGTACTAACAGTTGACACCCTCGGTGGGTGTGCAGCATGTTGTTTGTAGTAAATATGAACGACATTGTTAGAACGGCCACCAATCTATTAAGTTCGTCACATTGTCTGTCAAATTGTACACCACTTATAGGAAATGGACTGCCAATGCTGGTCGTGTTGGAAAACCCACCCAGCTGGACAGGAGGTGGAGGCTACCTTACTTCCTTTGGACTGGGTCCATCTCGCAACATATAGTGATAAGTCAGACTGATATTTTTTTAAAACATACTCAGAAATTACTACTAACAAATTTATAATAAAACAGTATCATAACAGATAGTGTCATGTTGGGACTTTCTTACAAAAAAACTGAATCTTTCTTACTGCAACAGCCTCATGTTAAAAAATGTCATGTTTCTAAACACACCAGCTATTATTAGAATTATTTTTCTCTATAATGTTTAGACACTCAGAGGAGAACCTCGCATGAAAGCTGTGGTAACATAGATCATTTAAGTGAGACAGAATTTGCATGTGTTGTGTATGATGTAATGTTGAGTCATATCATTACACACAAATCTCTTGGCCAACTTGACTGCCTTCTCCCAAGGAATTTTCACTTGTGGACTATGGGAACTAAGCACATGTTGGTGTAGGTTGTACTGGTTTTGTGGTCTAGGACTCAACAGCTGTGTGGCATTGTGTGCATTACAGCTGTTGATGCTGCAGTGGCTTGTTTTCAGGTAATTATTTTGGCAGCCACTTCATCATGGGCGGGGAAAGGTTTGACACTCCCCAGCCAGAGTCGTACCTGTTCGGGGAGAATCCCGACCTCAACTTCCTTGGCAGCCGTCCAACTCCAGTGAGTTTGTGATCTGTGTACAGATGCATTTTATTTAGTTTGGATATCAGAATGAAAATTATTAATTTAATCAATTTTATAAATTGTATTATAACTAGACTTTTGTTGAAATTAAATGAATGTAAATTAATTTATGTGAAAACAATTTATTTATTTTTTAGTTTGTAACTATTAATATGCATATACAGAATGAATCAGAATAACTTGCAATTTTACTCTTCTTTGTCAGCTGGTTAAGCTCAGTTGGGTTCAGTTGGGAATACTGTAGTTGCATTTCGAAGCGTTTACCAATTGAACAATGTGTATTACAAAAGTTGTGACAGGTACGTGACTGCACAACACTTGTTTCAACATCATTACAGTTTCGACAGTGATGCTCCAGTCCCTTATGTGCATGCTATCGAAGTCTGGCTGTAGAATTTCCTGCCTTAAAGAATAAGTCTACAGGGATACAGTGATGTATGTGAACACCAGAGAACATCACTTCCGTACGAGCAGCATTTGAACAAAGCCCCCAATGTTCTGTCGAGCGTCATTCTGTTTCTTTTGGGATATCATGATATAGCGTTAGCTGAATGTCGCGATACAGTATATCAGCCAAATGTTGCATCTAGACTTAAACTTATGTCTGTAAAAAATCTAAATGGTTCAGGAATTACAGGAAGGGTACATAGTAAGTAGTTGGGTCAATCCATCTCAAGTGTCCCAACACAGGTTCCTCAGCCATTTTAGGATCTTCCCTATGTATCCATAGTTGAAAACTAGTGATCATCTATTTACATAATGTGTGGTTAATCAGTGGTTGTCACTATACAATGACACCATGCAATAGTTTTGGCATTTGCAAACATTTGTGGAAACTTTGATATATTTTTATTGGTTAGACCTAGAGTTATGTATGTGCACACAGGCACCCGCATGCACACATTGCTTTTCTTAATACGTAGCCTGTTCATACTTATGTGCACATGTGCATTGCTTTCCTTAATACACATTCATACTTCTGTATATCTCAAAATATAGTATTTTTACACATTTTTATGTGGATATAAACAGTTTTCAATTAAAATCATTTAAGTATTTTGTAGGTTTAGTAAAAATAAACATAAATTATGAGGTCTATAAATGCACAGAAAATCATTACAACTGCTGCCATAAAATAATGGGAGAACAAAAAAAAAGTCCACACACCATTCCTGAAAATAAATATACATATATTGAAAACTAATATGCAGAATACTCAAAAATAATACAAACAAATATTCTGAATTGCTACATTGTTTGCTATAAAATATTGTATTTTAATTTNTGCTACATTGTTTGCTATAAATTATTGTATTTTAATTTTTCAATTCACTTTTTTAATGCCAATGAGGAATGTGTCTTGATAGTTTATCATTTTCATGGCCTTCATGATCTTCTCCAAAGCACAATTGCAACTTCTTCCTTACTTCTGTTGACACTTTAAATGCTTTGATTTTGATCACCTTTTTCTTTTGTTAGAACAGAGTTTTCTTATCTTGGCAGTATTAGAGGACATTTGTAAAACGTTGAAAGCATTGTCTATTTTCTCTCATAGTTTTGTAGGGTTAACAAATTCATAAAAATGAATTTGCTGAAATCAGTGGATTTATTGAATCATTTAGCTAGGGATCTAATGAAAAACAGAGTATTTCATCCAAAAATGGGTGTGTGATTATGCAACACGATGGACTCAAAGGCTTAAAACTTAATTCACACACATGCATGCATGCATGCATGCATGCATGCATGCATGCACACACCCACACACACACACCATAGCCAATAGGAGACTGTTGTAATTATTTACAAAAGATTTCAAAAAATTTACGTTTTGAGTGTGTGGTTAGTTAGAAAAATAAAGTGTGTACTGGAATAATACTTTGCCTGGTAGTATTATATACAGGTATTATTTTAATGACATCAATAAAACTGAAATCAATTTTCAAGGAGAAATCTCCATTTTGGTGTTTGCAAGCATTTGCAAATACTCTGTGTATTTTCATTGGTTAGATCTTGATTTCTGAATCAAAAAGCACTGTACTCTGTATATTGTGGACTAAATTTATTTATATTATAACAGGAGATTTTTGATTTTTGATTTTCTTAAAGTTATATTCATAGGTACCTAAATATGAGGGCTGATTCAGAAGTAATGGCAACCATTGTTTATCTCCCAAATATGACCCAACACAGGAAATGTACTTTGTACAGTTTAAAGTGTACGACAAGTATGTTTTAAAGGTGTCACCACATGGGGTGTGGATGCAGGTCATAAATTTAATTTTACAAAAATTTTGTTCCAGAGTTTTACTCTCAAGAATAACCACTGTCCTGCACTTTTGATTCATAAATGATTAAGATTCATTTTATAATATTTAATTTAAGTATTTTCCTGTAAACACAGACCACTCAAAAATGCAAAGCCTTGTAGGCACATTTGAATAACATGTTACGTTGCCAGTCTCCTTGCCAGCAATGTACAAAGAAACAGGATCGCGGAGACAATTAAGTTAGCTCGAACTTTTGCAGCATTCTTGCCAGCTGCGACGAAATACACACTTGAACCCCCCCTGCGAAAACTACCTGTTCACTGGGTAATAATTAAATGCGTGTAAAGACGTTATACATTTGGAAGAAGTAACAGAGATCAGAAATTTAGTTGTTTTTCAAAGTTAATTTATTTTTCTTTTTTTATGTCTCACTTGTTACAGGAAGCACTTCACTTTGTTTCACGGCTATCTTTTATCGTGAGGCACTTTGCCATATCAAAAAAAATTTCACCGCCAAGTTACTGCATTAATTTCAACTGAGTTGACAAAACTTATGTCTGGTGATGCACATGCACACCGTACGAGCTAAGGCACGAGACCATAGCTAAAGGGCCTTGATGCCGCCTCACTAATGTTTTAAAAAATTAACATGTTCATTAAAATTTTAATGTAGGTTAGTCCAAACAATTAATGAAATATCCTTGGCGCTGCCTTCTACCTACGCGAGGGAAATTGTTCCTCCCTGGTACACTACGTTAAAACATTTCTACCGGGACACCACATACACGACCTTCCCAACTGATGTACCGACAAATTCTGTTACCCACATTATGGCGCCGGGCACTCACATTGACGAATGAGCTGACCCCCGATTGGTCCAGCCCGCTCACCTGATGTATCGTGTCACCGCCAACCTAATTACCTGCCGCCGCCGTTGTGCAAACCTGAAATTTTTTCCTACCTGGACAGCAAAACAAACTAAACGCCACAGCAGAAAAATATTATTGTACAACCCGAATTCATATAATACGAGTGCCTCGCGATACCAAACATACTTCACTATTTCGCTAGTACAAATTAACCTATATTACCCTTTACAAAGTTATATTTGACAATTCCCCATTATTATCCTATAAAAGCCTATACGCATAACCATTTATAAAAAAGTGCATTAAAAATAATTACCCGTATTTTTTGGGAAAGAAAAAATAAAAATTAACCCAGTGACCTTAGTGACCTCCAATGTCACAAACATTCTATTTCCTTACGGATATTACGTAATTTTGTTATCCCAGTAGTATTTTGAAATACCTCTAAAAAAAACTATGTACAAGATTAAGCCTCTATGGATTAAGTTAGCGTGATCTGGGTTTTACTATTCCAGAAATGTTTTAAATGTAGTCTTATGTAGCAGACATAAGGAGGAGCATATTATCTCTAAATTATAAAGGATTACTAGCATTATTAGCATTTCTGACAATATAAAACTTTTTCATATTGTAATAACAGTGATATAGTGTGGTATAGTGTAAACTATAAGTTTTTATGAAATGTAATAGCAATTTCTCATTTACCATACACAGGCACCACTTTTAAAATTAGCATTACTGTGTTAAAAATGATGCCAGTGTAATTACATTAAGAAAACAGTATCGTTGAAATGATATTCACACACAAAAAATGTACTTTTGTCGTTCATTACAGAGTGTTTCACTGCACTGACTATGTTCAGGCACACTTTACAGTTTGTTTTTTCACTTACTACATTTGCAGGTATATGATCTAGAGTACATTTTGCTGTGTTTTTGCACCGTGGAACTATGCAAGACTTGCTGGTATTTATTGATTTGGACTATAATATTTACATATCCTGAAACAACGAAGTATAGTTTTGCTCACGTGGTATGCTATTTCTGCTATCTGAGAGCAAGTGATATTTTTCACAAGCAGAGAAGTAGCAGAAAGAGCAATTGGTTTTGGCAAGATGACACAAATGACAAACAGCAAGAAACTAGTTTTTCAGAAAAAATTAATATATATTTCAGTAGAAAAATGGCAATAATGTTTATTGNGTCAAAAAAAATTAATATTTATTTCAGTAGAAAAATGGCAATAATGTTTATTGTACTTGTGTAGTTTTACATGTATAAAGTTCAGGATAACTTACTTTTAAGGATAAATTTGACTTCATTATTTTCATTACTTACCACATATCCCTGTGCACTTCTTACAGGTTACCTAAACATCTTCTCATCGCCAGTCTGTGTAACAGCAAATTATTTTTTGCAGTTGCCACTCTCAAGACTTTCAGACATTTGTAATTTTAATTTGGTAGTCCTTTTTTTTGGTTTTGCTCTTTCTACTATTTCTGCTGTACCTGGGTTAGCAAGAGCACAAATAGCTGCTTTTTATAGCAGAAATAGCAACTGCTACTGTCAACTTAACAGCATAGGAAAAAAGTGATTTTGGCAACATGAATACAAACTAAACAGAAAAACAACAGAAATAGTGCTAAACTAGCAGAATAGCAAACCACGTGAACACACCTTATAATAAAAATTTCAAATGCACATGTAAACTGCTTATGACATCTGCATGTATAAAAGTAAGAACATGTACAGTGATGTCACAAGCACATCAACATGGTGGTGTCCATTTTTCCTATGCAAATTCATAAGTCTCTTCTAAATTGCATTAATCTTTACAAGTAAAGAAAGAACCACAGTGAGAGTCCAAAATTTTTTTATACTATCACCTTGTAAGCTGAAATAAAAATCAGGAAAAATCCTTATTGCTGCATGTCAGTGTATAAAGATGACAACCATTGATAAACCATACATACGATAAAAATAAATGATTATTGGTTTTCAGCTATAGGCACATCGAGGTGGTCACACTCAGAAAAAATTATTTTCTAAAATGGCTGAGCAGCAAGAAAAAGTAATTGTATTAATGAGTGACAAAGCACATTTCCACCTATTAGGATATACCGGGTCAGTCGCCAGCGCGTATTTTTCTGTATCTAAGCAACCCGCACACAATACTACCCATCTTACAAAACATCATCTCTGCTGAAAAATAAGTGTTTCTTGTGTAGCCAAGTCCCATGCCATGTACGTACTCATTACGGCGCCTCATCTGTTAGCTGTACATTCAATGCAGTTATCTGCCTGCACCAATCAGCAGTGCGAAAATAGAGAATCGCTACAACACAGCATGTTGTCAATACAGTAAGCGGCGACTGTAATTTTATGTCTCGTGAAGAAACACAATGGCTCGAAGCGAGGCAGATGTGTGTTACTATGGACGTAATCATCACGTACCAATGTATTGGGTAAACATGGCAATTATCTTTTTCAACACAATAAACAGACGTGCATTCTTTGAAAGCTGACTGCTTGTCAATGCATTGCTGACGNATCTTTTTCAACACAATAAACAGACGTGCATTCTTTGAAAGCTGACTGCTTGTCAATGCATTGCTGACATAACACCATCCGTTCCCCGCTTACTGCACTGACAACTAATCAACGCACACCTGCTGTTCTTCTACGAGTGATGTTATGTTAGATGGGTATTATTGTGTGTGGGTTGCATAGATACGCAAAAATAGGCACAGACGGTGTGTCAGGCCACACTATTTTGTTTGTCATGGAACTACATATTAACGATTTGATTATAATAATTTCTGGAGCATGTCGAATGGCTGGGAAAAGGTTTGTCATGAAAATGNACTACATATTAACGATTTGATTATAATAATTTCTGGAGCATGTCGAATGGCTGGGAAAAGGTTTGTCATGAAAATTTTAAGTCCTGAAATTGTTTATGCCGTGTTTGCTCTTTAATGTGATTACAAGTAATTTATAAGATGTCACAAAAGAACAGAAAAAAGACACACTTTTTGCATACATATTAAATATAAAAATTTAATTATTTTATGCTTTATAGAAAAATTAAGAAAATATGTAAATAATGCGCATTGCATAAATTAGCGACTGCAAAGTACAGTTTCAATTCCTTCTTGTGGGAAAATCAGGGATTTTATTTACAATATGTACATTTATTTTAATACCCAGACATCTTTACAATAAAATAATGCTTCAGGGTAATTATTAAGTTTAGGGGCTTTTCTATAAAAATAAAAATAATTCACGGAAAATGGTATATTTACACTCTACTAATGATGCAGAACACGAATATACTAGGGGCATTAACGTCCGACTAATTTCGTAATATGTGCCCACCTAACCTAACAGAACCTAACCCCACAATGGGTGAATCACTATTTTATATTTTTTAACTAACTCAGGATTGTTGGATTTTACACTAACCTAGGGTTTTTGGATTTTACACTAACCTAGGATTGTAGTGTTTTACACTAACCTAGGATAGTAGGGTTTTACACTAACCTAGGATGTTTGGGTTTCACACTAAACTACGAATGTAGGATTGTAGGGATTTAAAGGAACCGTAAAACACACCAAAAGAATGTAAATTGACTCACCTAGGTAGGGAGCTGGTATAATTCCTCTGACGTTAATAGACGTAAACAAACATATTTCGCAAGTTTTTTAAATATGTTCTACTTATTTTAACATTACGCCCTCTTGAATATAAACAAGGTAAGCTGTGCAGAACCCATTAATGCAACTTTTGTTGGTCTAGGACGTTGCGTTCAGAAACGTAAACAAACTGGCTATACTGCTTATTTTGCAATTTTGTTCAATTTTTTAAAATATGTTGTACTTATTTTAAAGCTACGCCCCTAGTATATTTGTGTTCTACGTAATTAGTAGAGTATAAATATATCATAATTTTGAATTTTTTTCAGAAAAGCCCCTAAACTTAATAATTACCTGCTTCAGAAGTTAACGTATAACCATTTTTTGATGCCAAAAATTAAGTTTTATAGATAGCCGTGTGATTTCTGGCAAGTGTGAATTCCATTTTCAGTTTCTTCTCATATGAAAATAAGCAATTTCCAACAAATTCTTATCACTGCGAACTCCATATTTCATTACTGCATCACGGAGTATAAGTAACACATCACTCTTTGTAACTGTAAATATGTCAGTTTCATTAGCTTTGAAANCATTACTGCATCACGGAGTATAAGTAACACATCACTCTTTGTAACTGTAAATATGTCAGTTTCATTAGCTTTGAAATAAATTCCGTTGCTGTCTGTTGCCTTCAACTCAATCACCATAAAAAAGTTTGAACAGATAGCCTTGTAATTTTCAGCAATATAGAATTCCATTTTCAGTTGCTTCTCGCAGACAAATCAGTGGTTTTATTTAAAATATTTAAATTAATTTCACTATTTAGAAGTGTTTTAGAATGAACTGATATCCTAGAAGGATACTTATGATCTCCCATTGATGTCAAAAAAGAAGTTTTTCACGGTGCTGCACAACTTTTAGCAGTAAAGTAAACCACTTCCACCACAGCAGAAAATTCTGCTAAGCATTTCATGACATAAGTTTTACATTTGACTCGGTTTTACACGTCTGAATTTAAGATGTGCAAAATCATGTCCAATTTTTGATGTAATTGAGAACTTCATTTGCTATTTTTCAAAAAGTGTAATTTTGATGTACTTTTTTATTTCATCTCAAGAGGTGTGGTGGTGGTGGTTGTTTTTTTTTTTTTTTTTTTGCAGTTGGGGTTTAGGTATAAACAAGATTTGATCATTAAAATTTATCAATATTGAAGCATCTTTAGAAAGTGTATTAGTCAGTTACAGTATTCCAGTTACTATTTAATACAAATTTTGGCGAGGTAATGCACATGTACAATTGTGTCTGTCCGAGGCACATCACAAGTTGACTCGTGGAGCACCATGATTATTGCTACGTTTACACACAGAAGGGAGTGTTAGAAGTTTCATACAGTGTGATGGTTAATCTACNAGAGTTACGGTAGAGTTACGGTAGAGTTACGGTAGAGTTACGGTAGAGTTACGGTAGAGTTACGGTAGAGTTACGCTGGCAGGGTTGCGAGTGGCATGGTTTCCGTGTTGACGAGAAAATAAATTATGTTAAGTTCTAGAAAAGTTAATTCCCTAAGGAAAGTTAGTCCCTTCTCACCCTGGGATGGGTGTGGGTAGCCATCCTTGATACAAAGCTAGTTTTACAAGTGCTGTAAATTAGCATGTTTTCGACACTGGCTTTACACTTCCTACATTTTTATGGGTCAATAACAAACTCACACTTCACGTACATCACACGCATGGGGACGTAAACAAAATGAGGGGTGGCACACGAGGGGTTGTTGGAGCACAGGGACTGTTGTTACCTTCTCCCTACATTCATTTCCCTGGCGGTATTCTTACTGAGGACTTCTCTTGGTGGTATTGGTAGACCCAAATTATCATGCCCTCAAAAGATGTCTCTTGAGGGCATGTAGGTGGGATTGCCACCTGACTGGTGGTGCGTGGTGAGTAGCGGAAGTGGGGTGCACTCTAGCATACGTCGCCGATGCTGGAGTCGGGTAAGGGTGGCCGCCACGTTTTGAGTTAACCTGTCTCTAATAGAGGGCAAGTCATAGCTGCTCTGGTATAGCAAACTGGCTAAGGGAGGAGAGACGCGGCACGCTTCGTACCTCCCCTCATGGAGGCTATTTGNCTGCTCTGGTATAGCAAACTGGCTAAGGGAGGAGAGACGCGGCACGCTTCGTACCTCCCCTCATGGAGGCTATTTGTCCGCTGCAGCGCATTAATCCCTGCTAACCCCTAGTGACAGCAGGATGGTGGTTGACGTAGGCCTCGCCAAGGCCATAGGTGGTATGGGCCTCGGGTGCGGAGTGGAGATGGTGAGGTGGGGCGGGAGCCCTGCTGACATGGTGCTGTTCTGGCTGCTGAGGGAGGCGAATGACCTTTGCACACCGTGAAGGACGCACATATTGGGTGACGGAGATGCTTGTGCTGCAGAGGGGATGGAGCCGATCATCTGTTAGCTGTACATTCAATGCAGTTATCTGCCTGCACCAATCAGCAGTGCGAAAATAGAGAATCGCTACATCACAGCATGTTGTCAATACAGTAAGCGGCGACTGTAATTTTATGTCTCGTGAAGAAACACAATGGCTCGAAGCGAGGCAGATGTGTGTTACTATGGACGTAATCATCACGTACCAATGTATTGGGTAAACATGGCAATAATCTTTTTCAACACAATAAACAGACGTGCATTCTTTGAAAGCTGACTGCTTGTCAATGCATTGCTGACATAACACCATCCGTTCCCCGCTTACTGCACTGACAACTAATCAACGCACACCTGCTGTTCTTCTACGAGTGATGTTATGTTAGATGGGTATTATTGTGTGTGGGTTGCATAGATACGCAAAAATAGGCACAGACGGTGTGTCAGGCCACACTATTTTGTTTGTCATGGAACTACATATTAACGATTTGATTATAATAATTTCTGGAGCATGTCGAATGGCTGGGAAAAGGTTTGTCATGAAAATGTTAAGTCCTGAAATTGTTTATGCCGTGTTTGCTCTTTAATTTGATTACAAGTAATTTATAAGATGTCACAAAAGAACAGAAAAAAGACACACTTTTTGCATACATATTAAATATAAAAATTTAATTATTTTATGCTTTATAGAAAAATTAAGAAAATATGTAAATAATGCGCATTGCATAAATTAGCGACTGCAAAGTACAGTTTCAATTCCTTCTTGTGGGAAAATCAGGGATTTTATTTACAATATGTACNGTACAGTTTCAATTCCTTCTTGTGGGAAAATCAGGGATTTTATTTACAATATGTACATTTATTTTAATACCCAGACATCTTTACAATAAAATAATGCTTCAGGGTAATTATTAAGTTTAGGGGCTTTTCTGTAAAAATAAAAATAATTCACGGAAAATGGTATATTTACACTCTACTAATGATGCAGAACACGAATATACTAGGGGAATTAACGTCCGACTAATTTCGAAATATGTGCCCACCTAACCTAACAGAACCTAACCCCACAATGGGTGAATCACTATTTTATATTTTTTAACTAACTTAGGATTGTTGGATTTTACACTAACCTAGGCTTTTTGGATTTTACACTAACCTAGGATTGTAGTGTTTTACACTAACCTAGGATTGTAGTGTTTTACACTAACCTAGGATTGTAGTGTTTTACACTAACCTAGGATAGTAGGGTTTTACACTAACCTAGGATGTTTGGGTTTTACACTAAACTACGAATGTAGGATTGTAGGGATTTAAAGGAACCGTAAAACACACCAAAAGAATGTAAATTGACTCACCTAGGTAGGGGGCTGGTATAATTCCTCGGACGTAAACAAACCTATTTCGCAAGTTTTTTAAATATGTTCTACTTATTTTAACATTACGCCCTCTTGAATATAAACAAGGTAAGCTGTGCAGAACCCATTAATGCAACTTTTGTTGGTCTAGGACGTTGCGTTCAGAAACGTAAACAAACTGGCTATACTGCTTATTTTGCAATTTTGTTCAATTTTTTAAAATATGTTGTACTTATTTTAAAGCTACGCCCCTAGTATATTCGTGTTCTACGTGATTAGTATAGTATATATATATCATAATTTTGAATTTTTTGAATTTTTTTCAGAAAAGCCCCTAAACTTAATAATTACCTGCTTCAGAAGTTAACGTATAACCATTTTTTGATGCCAAAAATTAAGTTTTATAGATAGCAGTGTGATTTCTGGCAAGTGTGAATTCCATTTTCAGTTTCTTCTCATATGAAAATAAGCAATTTCCAACAAATTCTTATCACTGCGAACTCCATATTCCATTACTGCATCACGGAGTATAAGTAACACATCACTCTTTGTAACTGTAAATATGTCAGTTTCATTAGCTTTGAAATAAATTCCGTTGCTGTCTGTTGCCTTCAACTCAATCACCATAAAAAAGTTTGAACAGATAGCCTTGTAATTTTCAGCAATATAGAATTCCATTTTCAGTTGCTTCTCGCAGACAAATCAGTGGTTTTATTTAAAATATTTAAATTAATTTCACTATTTAGAAGTGTTTTAGAATGAACTGATATCCTAGAAGGATACTTATGATCTCCCATTGATGTCAAAAAAGAAGTTTTTCACGGTGCTGCACAACTTTTAGCAGTAAAGTAAACCACTTCCACCACAGCAGAAAATTCTGCTAAGCATTTCATGACATAAGTTTTACATTTGACTCGGTTTTACACGTCTGAATTTAAGATGTGCAAAATCATGTCCAATTTTTGATGTAATTGAGAACTTCATTTGCTATTTTTCAAAAAGTGTAATTTTGATGTACTTTTTTATTTCATCTCAAGAGGTGTGGTGGTGGTGGTTGTTTTTTTTTTTTTTTTTTTGCAGTTGGGGTTTAGGTATAAACAAGATTTGATCATTAAAATTGATCAATATTGAAGCATCTTTAGAAAGTGTATTAGTCAGTTACAGTATTCCAGTTACTATTTAATACAAATTTTGGCGAGGTAATGACATGTACAATTGTGTCTGCCCGAGGCACATCACAAGTTGACTCGTGGAGCACCATGATTATTGCTACGTTTACACACAGAAGGGAGTGTTAGAAGTTTCATACAGTGTGATGGTTAATCTACATTAGCCATTTAATTTACTTAAAAATTGCTATGTGTGAAATTTCTTAACATATTGATTTCAGGCACAGTTATCCTACAATTTTTACAGTTCTAGTCTCTTATATTCTTC
>NQII01003933.1:58986-94678 GCA_002778355.1 Clitarchus hookeri
ATTTTTTTTTAAATTTTTTTTTATATTATATATTTCTGTTTGTCTTCGGCCTCTCTCTTCATCCCCACATCCGTGTTGAGGACCTGTTGCCCCCGTTATTGATCTACAAACATAAAACAACAATTATTAAATGAACAGGCCTTTGTGTAATTATATAATAGTACATTGTGAGACCAAGTTTCAAGCACATACATTTTAAAATATAGGCATATGCGACGGGATGTCGTGATCTCAGGAGTGGGGAGAAGGAAGGTTAGACTTACGGTACCAGGTTTTCAGAAGTGTTAGGAGAATTTTTAAGGCTGTCATAGCAAGAGACTCTTCTAGGTTGTGGACCTTTCGCCCATATGGCTCTCCTGAGATCACCCAGCGACGAGTTGATGTCATAATGATGCAATATTCCTGCTACGCCTACCTGAACGAGAGTGTTGGACATCTCATATGCCACTAACTATTGAGTGTGATTGTTGAATGGCCATCTCGCATACCATAAAAACAGAAAGTTGATATGTTGTATTAGGATTGCGGTAACGTAGTGGGTAGAGCATTTATAAATTACACTGCCATGAAGTGGCAGACAGTGAAATAAAAACACACACATTTTAGAATGCACTGAATTTATTCACTGTTATACCCTCTTACGAGGCACTGATGTAGGTGTAGCGGCTATGGAGCACTACTCGTCTACACTGTAAAGACGCATGTGGCAGTGATGGTGAATTACGGTAGAGTTACGCTGGCAGGGTTGTGAGTGGCATGGTTTCCGTGTTGACGAGAAAATAAATTATGTTAAGTTCTAGAAAAGTTAATTCCCTAAGGAAAGTTAGAGTCCCTTCTCACCCTGGGATGGGTGTGGGTAGCCATCCTTGATACAAAGCTAGTTTTACAAGTGCTGTAAATTAGCATGTTTTCGACACTGGCTTTACACTTCCTACATTTTTATGGGTCAATAACAAACTCACACTTCATGTACATCACACGCATGGGGACGTAAACAAAATGAGGGGTGGCACACGACGGGTTGTTGGAGCACAGCGACTGTTGTTACCTTCTCCCTACATTCATTTCCCTGGCGGTATTCTTACTGAGGACTTCTCTTGGTGGTATTGGTAGACCCAAATTATCATGCCCTCAAAAGATGTCTCTTGAGGGCATGTAGGTGGGATTGCCACCTGACTGGTGGTGCGTGGTGAGTAGCGGAAGTGGGGTGCACTCTAGCATACGTCGCCGATGCTGGAGTCGGGTAAGGGTGGCCGCCACGTTTTGAGTTAACCTGTCTCTAATAGAGGGCAAGTCATAACTGCTCTGGTATAGCAAACTGGCTAAGGGAGGAGAGACGCGGCACGCTTCGTACCTCCCCTCATGGAGGCTATTTGTCCGCTGCAGCGCATTAATCCCTGCTAACCCCTAGTGACAGCAGGATGGTGGTTGACGTAGGCCTCGCCAAGGCCATAGGTGGTATGGGCCTCGGGTGCGGAGTGGAGATGGTGAGGTGGGGCGGGAGCCCTGCTGACATGGTGCTGTTCTGGCTGCTGAGGGAGGCGAATGACCTTTGCACACCGTGAAGGACGCACATATTGGGTGACGGAGATGCTTGTGCTGCAGAGGGGATGGAGCCGTCCTCGGTCTCGCCACTGCTGCTGGACGTTGAGTGAGGTCTGCGGTGCGGCCGCACAAGGCGCTGGGTGGGTGGATGGGCGTCCCCAACACGCCATTGCGGCATGCCTACTGCTTGCTTGTTGGATGCCAGGCGTCCTGACAGTGTCACGGCGTCGCTGGGTAGAGGAGACTCCGGCAGATGCGTGGTGCCGGCAGGTGCCTCTGGTGGCGAGCTGTTGTTAGTGTCGTCATAGACAGGCTTCGTGATGCAGGGCGCCATGGTGCGGAGCATTACGACACTAGGCGTTGTTGATGCTGGAGCAGCTGGTTGCGTAATGTGGCTGAAAGAGGAACTGGGCGTGCCTTTTGTCTGTGAGCCCCAGGGGCATTGGGACACCGGACATCACAGGCTGAAACAGGTTCCAGAGGCTGCCGTCGGTTGCAGACACAGGCACTGTGGTGTCTGAAGTCGCTTGCAGATGGAGATGAAGGTGGTGGGTTGGTGCTAGGCATCGCCGCTGGAGCGTCTGCTTTTACAGCGCTTGTGTGGGCATCAGCATTGCGCAAGTCGTCCCGGTGGACAGGCACTCGATGCCGTCTCCCCACACGAACCAAGTATGAAGTCTTGCCCAGGCCACTGATAATTGTATGTGGCCCGCGCAAGTGTTTTTTTTCTGCCAAGGACATCTGGTGTGAGCACACACAAACCAGCTTGCCTGGCTCCAGTGCGGCTGGTGGGTGTGTTGTGACAGGTAGCCACTGCACAACGTATTTCTGCTGCTGGTCACATGTCTGCTGTAGGGTACACCCTCTGTGGTGCTAGTTGATTCTGCTGCTCTTGGGGTCACTGAGCTGACCTTGGGGTGCATGTACGAAATATCCTGGGAGGAGGAGGAGGAAGGTTGCGATCTTGGAGCAGTTCTGCTGGGGTTTTTGCGGTGGGGAGGTTGGTGCAAGTGCATAGTGTAAACAACGCCGCTTGTAGGTGTTCAGCCCAGGATGCATGGCTACCACCCACGTGCAATCGCAGTTGAGTTTTGAGCTCTTGACTTCTACATACCGTTGGGTTGTGTGCGTGGATGATATGCGGCAGTAGTGTTGTGAGGGAAGCACCATCTTGTGCAGCACTCGCGCCACTTAAGCCTGGTAAACTGCGCACCGTTGTCTGTCAGCACTACATGTGGGTATCCCCAGCATGGGAAAAATTCAATTTCCAACTGTTTTGATAAATATTTAGCGCATGCAATCAATATTGGGTAAATTTCTACCCATCTTGAAAAAAGGTTAGTCACAACAAGCACGAATTTCTTCCCGGTGGCCGTGCATGGGTGTAGTCCCATGAGGTCAAGGACAATGGTTTCAAAAGGTTCTGTAAGTAACTTTGGTGTTTGTTGTTGTGTACCATTGGTACAGAGGCTTTTAAGACAGTTGCATTGCACTTACACACATACATACTGGCATGCATCACGCAATATTCCTGGTCAGTAGAAGTGTCTTTGAGCATTGTGCTGCATCTGAAGGGCACCGGGGTGACCCGCTGCTTAGGTATTGTGCGCAGATTGGAATACTACTTCACGGGCATCTTGTGGCTAGTACCAGTGTTTATTAGTGCTGTAAGCACGCTACTCAAGCGGCTGTCTATTACTCCACTGTTCACTTGTCACCGCACACTCCTTTATCCACTAGCATGTTACTGGGCACGTCTGTTATGCTTGTATTACACTTGCGTAAACATCGGTTAGAGTAGGTTTGGAGGAAGTAGCTGTCAGTTGCGTGCACTTAATGGTGTTATTGTCCGTAGCAGGGTTTCCAGGCGGAGAGGGGAGTAGGATGACCTCCCACTCTTCCTTGTCACGCGCTTCTTAGTTACCCGGTGACCTTGAGTGCATCAGCCAGCTGACTTTCTGACACCGGCACGTGCTGTACTTCGAAGTCAAAGGATTGTAGAAATGAGAACTTCTTTGATGTTATGAAGCTGGATGAGACACCTATTATCTGTGAGCAGTGAAGCTCTGATATTCTACAAACTGCCTATACCTCTTAACCGACCAAACTATGGCTTGGCGCTAATTTAGTCAATAATGCGCTTGTTTGTCACCACCAAGCTGGAATAAAATGGCACCGAACTCGCGTTCACTCCCGCCAGTTTGTAAGTATAGCATCGGTTCGGGTTGTGATGTGAAAGTGCAGTGCAGTTGTGGAAGCTAGCTTTAGTCTGTTTGATACTTTCGTTCCTCTGTCCATTTGAATTTCTGGGGTGGTGAAAGTATATTAGTAAGTGGACCAGTGATTATGGCAAAATTTTGAATATATTCACGTAACCATTTCACTAGGCTGAAAAATTTACATAACTGTTTACAGNTTAGTTACCCGGTGACCTTGAGTGCATCAGCCAGCTGACTTTCTGACACCGGCACGTGCTGTACTTCGAAGTCAAGGGATTGTAGAAATGAGAACTTCTTTGATGTTATGAAGCTGGATGAGACACCTATTATCTGTGAGCAGTGTGAAGCTCTGATATTCTACAAACTGCCTATACCTCTTAACCGACCAAACTATGGCTTGGCGCTAATTTAGTCAATAATGCGCTTGTTTGTCACCACCAAGCTGGAATAAAATGGCACCGAACTCCCGTCAGTTTGTAAGTATAGCAACGGTTCGGGTTGTGACGTGAAAGTGCAGTGCAGTTGTGGAAGCTAGCTTTAGTCTGTTTGATACTTTCTGAATGTTCCTCTGTCCATTTGAATTTCTGGGGTGGTGAAAGTATATTAGTAAGTGGACTAGTGATTATGGCAAAATTTTGAATATATTCACGTAACCATTTCACTAGGCTGAAAAATTTACATAACTGTTTACAGGTAGCAGGTTGCGGATAATCAACAATTAGGCGCTACTGTTCTGTAGCAGGATGGTTATAGTTTTCATTCTCAAGGTGGTCCAGAAATTGGATGCACGCTTTGTCTAGGTGACACTTTTTGTTGGCACAAGTTAGACGATTAATAGTGAGGCAGTGTTAAAGTACAAGTGACAAATGCCGCACGTGATCTTCCCACGACTCTTACCAGATTACATCATCGTCAGGATAATCCATCATAAACTCACCTATGTAGCTGTCGAGAACTTGTACCATCATTGATTGGAACTTTGCTGGTGCAGTTTTCAGGCCGAAAGGCATGGCTCTGAACTGAAAGCAGCATCCATCTGCAGCGATGATTGCTCTCTTGTGTTGTTCTTCTTGCTTTACTGGTATTTGCCAGTAACCGCCTCGTAGGTTGAGTGACGTCAGAAATTTGGCGCGGCCAAGGCTGTTGAGTGCATCCTTGACATAAATGGTGGTGGAGCATTTTCAGTGATGAGGTTGCGAGGCCTGAAGTCGATGTAAAACCTCCAGGTCCCATCCTTTTTTGGAACTAAGTTATCGTGGAATTAAAAGCACGGTTAGTGGTTTCAATGATACCTTCATCCAACATTTCCTCTATTTGTTCTTCGATTACATGGTGTTGGTGAGGCTGATAACGGTGGGGTGTAGTGTACCCTGGTTTTGACAGCATTAACAGAATACTGTGTTCTGCCACGTTTGCGCAATGCAGGAGGGTCGGCAACAGTGAAAATGTTATCGCGTTCAGTGAGCAGGCGCTGTATGATGTCACGGTACGTGGGTGGTACGGCGTGGTCTAGCTTGTCCAGCTGTACGTCTGATATGTAACTTGTGGTCCGCTGGTCCAAGTTGTACACAGTCCAGCGTTCCTTCTGGCCAAAATGGATTCGCCTGGCAGCAGGTTCCCCTACGGTATTCTGCTCAGTCAGCCATGGTATTCAGAATATTGCATCTTCATGCAAATCATTCTAAACAAAAGCGGTTGTAGTTGTTTCAGTGTCCCGAATGCACACTTATTATTTTTACCTCCCCTATTGTTTCACCGGTGTGGGTTTTTGTAGCTAGCTGAATTGTTTGGTTGGTTGGTTTTGATTTACACACGCCCACTAAGTTCACACTGACAAAATTATGCGAGGCTGCAATATCAATTTTGTTCACTGGTGATTATTTAAAAACACTGGAATGTGGATGACTTGGTCTTTGTTACTGCAAATTTGAGAAATTAAAATCTGTAGTGAAGTGAAGTTTTAAAATTTTACCATGATTTTTGGAGTATGTTTTCCTCACAACCAGTCCCGCTTTTGCCTTGTCTTTGTGGTACGGATGCAAATGCCTGGGGTTGTGACATTTCTGCACAGGTTTGGCTACAAACATCTGTTCCAGGACTACCATGGGATAGTTAATGAGTGGGGCCAAAGCCCTGCGGAATTCCAGTCACACTGTGCCTGCCACAACTTCGAGTACCTCCTTCGTAAATATCTAAGGGTAGTACATTTACACTAAGTTTATCTTCTGCGTGGCAAAGATGGATAAGAGTACATCCAGTTTCTGGTTCTCCAGGATTACACGGCTGCGTGTTTCAGAGAGGTGAAAGTGCCCCCGAAACGGCACTCAAAGGCATGGCGGAATTCTTCCCATGTGATGTCATAATGCGCTATCCTGCGCCACCATTGTCGAGCATCACCACTCAACCGGTCACCAAAACAGTTTGACCAGTCCTCTTCCTCTAGGCCGCAGCGCTGCAGCCTGCTCATGCAGTTGTGTAGGAAGGCCGATGGGTTTTCAGTTGGTAGGCCTGTAAATCCTGGAAACGTTCCAGCATGGACGCCGGTGTCACCGCGGAGAAATCACAGTAATTATTAAGAATAATGGCTTTTCCAAAAAATGGGAAAATAATACCTGGAAATGGTGTATATGGTCATTACTAATCACACTTAATAGGAATTTCATGGGGGCTTCACATAATTTGCAGTATATACCATGAAATGTGATAGTGAGGAGGGCTATGAAGATCAGGACGTTTTTGCAGTAAAACACTTAAAATTTGTCAAATATATTTTTATTGGGTTGCTGAATCATGTTAAATACAAGAACACCACTGTAAACCAAACCTTAATTTACAAAATGTTATTCACAGGGTATGTTTTTGCTGATACGCTGAGGTTATACATGTATAAACCACTGTAATTAAGCTGTGTCAGAATATTTAATTCTGTTGAATTTAACAAGGCTTCCCTTTTTTGAAGTTCAAGAGATGATTGTACTATGTAACATATAAGTAGTAGAAAAAATATGCATACAGTATATCACACAAAAAACATTCCCAGATGGTGTTTACGTGCAGTGAATCGCCATGACACATTTGTTGAAGAACAATGCACAGAGACAGGAAACAAATGCACATCAATATCAGTCTTCCAGTTTAATTTCTACCTATGTCACGTGACTGTTGTATGCCGGTAGTGTGCGAAAGTTCAGTAAACGAGTGAATTTGAATGTGTGAAGGCTTGTGATTTAAGTGTGTTATTACTTGTGTCTATTTGCAATTATTTCCATGTGAAGTGTTAAAATATAATTATTGTACTGAAATAAGAGTGTTTGCGGAGTTTTCATACATTGAATATAAGTTAATGTGTCCGTTACGTACATTGTCAGCAAAACATCACTACAGAGCCATGTTCGCTACCTACATGGGTGATTAACGTAAATGATAGAGTTTCAGAAGGAAAAGTTTATACAGGGTACTGAATTGTACTGTGTAGTATTGCATTGAATGGCTTACCTACTGCTGCCATCAGCTATGTCAAATGCAGAAGACCTAACCAAATTAACCATTCTTCATGATAGGTGAATCACAGGGGGTTGATGAACTTTTACCCCAAAATTTCCCTTCTCTTATAGCCCTTCCCACTATCGCATTTGGTAGTATGTACTGCGAATATTGTGATGCCTCTAGTAAATTCTTGTTCAGTGTGATTAGTAATGTAGATTTATGCCATTTTCAGTGATATTTGTGGTATTTTTTTTTTCGCAAAAGTAGCAATTCTTAATAATGTGCGTTGCAATGGCGGCAAGCTGAGTTTGTGTGCACTGTTGANCTTGTTCAGTGTGATTAGTAATGTAGATTTATGCCATTTTCAGTGATATTTGTGGTATTTTTTTTTCGCAAAAGTAGCAATTCTTAATAATGTGCGTTGCAATGGCGGCAAGCTGAGTTTGTGTGCACTGTTGATACACAAAATGAGTATATTGTCCATGGACCCTCAGCTTGCAGCTGTCACAGCATGTGAGTTTTCAGTCCATTCTCTGACAGTGGGTTTGCTGACATCGTCCAGTTTGGTTGTGGTTGGTGACACTAAATATGGCTGGTTGAACTGTTTTGGAGAACATGGCAGGTGGGCATGGCGACTTCTGACACCCTGCACGCTGAAAGAGATTTTCAGGATTGATGGCAAATTCCTGTTGTCACGCACTTGTCGTGATACACTCGGCGACACAGACTGCACACAAGGGTGGCTTGACTAAGTCTGTCACACCAACGCACATTGCTGCATTTCCAAACAGTTCTCCGTCTCCGGAATTTTGTTGGCGTAGTGGGTTGGTTTAGCACTGCACACTTGCAGCTCACTGTGTTGCGTTCAAGGTCAACGGTACCGCGGACTGGCGAGGTATCTCATAGCGAACACGCAAATTGACCATTTGGCTTGCGGTGGTACGCGCCACTGCCTCGGAACTCAGTTCAAGATTGATTCTGTCAATTTCCTCGTGCAGTCGCAAGGCTTCTGTGGGGTTGTCGCACTGACAGGTGCTAGATTGGAGTTGCACTAATTTGNAATTTCCTCGTGCAGTCGCAAGGCTTCTGTGGGGTTGTCGCACTGACAGGTGCTAGATTGGAGTTGCACTAATTTAAATGGATCTGGGTCCAGTAGTGGGCACACACACTTCAAACACAGTCGTTCCACTGTGCCGTTGGACGTGTGCCAGTCTATCAACCTGTTATTGTGTTACGGTTTGGCAGGGAAACTTATGTTACTGTTGTGCATCTGGGTGGCAGCGTGGTCGGTTGATGGCCGCCATGTTGCTGTTGCGTTTCCCGTGCTGGCACCACATCCTGTAGAAAATTGGGGTGCAGGAATTTTTGCCAGGNCCGCCATGTTGCTGTTGCGTTTCCCGTGCTGGCACCACATCCTGTAGAAAATTGGGGTGCAGGAATTTTTGCCAGGAATTTTGAGGTGGTGACTGAAAACACAGGATTTACACAGGAAAACTTGACGCATAGAAAATTGCACTAGCAATAATGATGGGCTCACACTCTCAGGTCAGGCGTAAGACAGGTTTTGCATAGCATAGGAAATTAGGTGGGAGGTTTTTTAGCCACATGGAAGGGNCTCTCAGGTCAGGCGTAAGACAGGTTTTGCATAGCATAGGAAATTAGGTGGGAGGTTTTTTAGCCACATGGAAGGGTGCCATTTGATGGGATGTCATGGTCTCAGGAGTGAGGAGATGAAAGATTATACTAATGGTACGAGGTTTTCAGAAGTGGTTTGGGAATTTTAAAGGCCGCCAGAGCAAGAGACTCATNGAAAGATTATACTAATGGTACGAGGTTTTCAGAAGTGGTTTGGGAATTTTAAAGGCCGCCAGAGCAAGAGACTCATCTCGGCTGCAGGCTGTTCGCTCATGTGGCTCTCATGAGATCACCCCCTTACGAGGTGATTTCATAATGATGCAATATTTGTGTTACGCCTATCTGAACGAGAGTGTTGGCCCTTTCATGCACCACTAACTGTTGAGAGAGAGTGTTTAGTGGCCATCTCGCACACCAGAAACACAGTATGTTGATATGTTGTTTTAGAATTGCGGTAAGAGCACTCACAAATTACACTGCCATGAAGCGGCTGATAGTGAAATACAAACAAACAATTTAGAATGCACTGAATTTACTCACTGTTTACCCTTTTATGAGGCATCGACATAGGTGTAGCGGCTATGGCGCGCTACTCACTTACACTGTAAAGAGGCACATGTCGGTGATAATGAATTACGGTAGAGCTATGTCCCCGGCGCAATTTGAGCTGGCGGGGTTGGGAGTGGTCTCCAGTTGACGAGAAAAGAAATGAAGTTAAGTTCTAGAAAAGTTAATTACCTATGGAAAGGTAAGTGACTGGTGCAAAAACTGGAAGATCCTGAGACACGCAGCACGTGTCCGCTCCTGGTGAGCACTAGAAACCAACCGCAACAACATGGCAGTGTCCACTATCACCCCTCAAATGCACCCTTTAATAACAAAAAACACATAAGTTCTTCTACACTTACCTTAGTTAAAAAATACAATAAACCCTTTTACGTTAATTTATGTAAGCAAATTGCATGTAAAAATTACATGTGTTGGTATCAGATTCATTTAGCAACATAATTTGGATTGTGTCAGGCACTCTTGTTTACAGTCTGTTGCTTATCTGAAATTGTTACTGATACACTTGGTATTATTTTAGGGTGATTATAAAATAATATTGCATCTCGTTTCACAGACTTAGAGGGTGGCAGCGGATGGCTTGCGGTGTAAGTCTATTCTTACCCCAGGAGGGGTGTGGGTAGCCATGCTCAATTTGGTTAAAAACAAAGCTAGTTTTACTGGTGCTGTAAATTAGCATGTTTAGACACTGGCTACATTTTTACGGGTTGATAACACACACGCACGGGGACGTAAACATGAAATGAGGGGGAGCACATGAGGGGTTGCTGGAGCACTGTGACCGTTGTTACCGCCTTGCTACATTCATTTTCCTGGTGTTATTCTTACTGGTAAATTCTCTTGTTGGTGTTGATCGGCCCTAATTGTCACACTCTTTAAAGATGTCTCTTGATGGCAGGAACGTGGGATGGACACCTGACTCCGGTGGTGCTTGGAGAGTAGCGGAGGTGGAGTGCACTCTAGCACACGTTGTCGGTGCTGGAGTCAGGGAGGAGTGGCCGCCGCGTTCAGGTCAATTTGTCCCCAGTAGAGGGCACGTTGTAGCTGCACTGATGTAGCATGACAAACAGGCTAAGGGAGGAGAGATGCGGCATGTCATATGTTAGTTGGTTTGTAGTAAAAGTTCACTAATAAATGGATTGTTTTCCCATATTTAACGGATACATTTTGAAGCTTAAAATAATAATAAAATAAACCTACTATATTTATAAAAATTGTAGTCTCATTAAAAATATCTCCCAAGACTTTGTTTTCAAAAAACTGCAAAATATAATATAATCTGTCAGGAAAAAAGGGGGAAACACTAGAATTATTNCCAAGACTTTGTTTTCAAAAAACTGCAAAATATAATATAATCTGTCAGGAAAAAAGGGGGAAACACTAGAATTATGTTAAGTAGGGAAAGTTCCTCAAACTTTCCCTTCTATGACAAAAAATAAAGGTTCTTCCATGACAACTTTTGAAATCTTGTTTTCTTTTTAAATACAAATGTCAAAAAGTATGTTAGTGACTATTAGGACTTCAATAAAACCTTTACTTACATTTTCATAACTTGAAATTTATTAATTTATTTTATTAAAAAAAAAACTTAAAATTGTTATAGAAGTATAATTTTTCTTTGGCAAGGCCATCTAAAACTTGTGAACTGTATTTGTACTTCAGTATTTTTTAATTTTTTTATTTATAGAAAACACTAGGTTAACGATGAAATACTTGAAGAGAAAGGAAACAGATCTATAATAAAATCCATAATTTTGTCCTTCCGTGATGGATGATTTGATTCTTTTTTTTTTTAGCTTTGAATCATGTTTATTATATTAAATAATTGGTTAACTCGTAATGTAAGATTTCTATTGTAAATTAAAAGCCTGATAAACCAAATTTTCATTGTTTTCTTTAATAGTAAATCTAGAAATATCCAACAATATCCTTCCTTGCTGTGGCCTGACTCATAAACAAAGTGTTTACAATAATGGGTTGAGAATAACCCCCAACAGTTACTCCAGAAACTGTTAGATGGTGCCACAGTCAGTGTATAATGTGCCAAGTTGTCTTTTTGGGATCACTGGACCTTTCTTTCATGATCTATGCAAAGGCCATGTGTTAAACAATAACTCTATAGAGTGTAAGTCACAGTGGAAATGTTACATCCAATGATAAGCTCTCTACAGCCACAGTATGCAAAATGTGTGCAGTCAAACTGAGACAATTTTACTAATTGGATGTTCATACTAAAAGACATTTCCATATAACTAACATTGTTAATGTAAATGGTTTGTTGACTACTCTGTCACTTGTATGTAGCATTATCAACACATATCAATTATACGTATCATAGGTTCAAAATCATCCATTATTCTGATCCATTGTGTATTAAACATATCAATGCACTCATCCTGGTAAGGGCAGCGGTGGTGGAAGGGTTAGACTTCTCGCCTCTCACCAAGGCAAACTGGGTTTGATTCCCTGTGGGGTCGCCCCCATATTTTCACATGTGAGAATCATGCTGGATGATGCAGCTGGTCGGCAGGTTTTCTCAGGGATCTCCTGTTTTCTCTGTCCTTGCATTCTGGTGCTGCTCCATACCTCGTTTCACCCGCATCGGCTCTCAAGACCTTGATGTTAAGAGCCGTCCAAATCTCTTCACTCATTCACTCATCCTGGTACCGTTGCAGTGATCACTTTTTGACAGGACCATAACATTCCTACTTGTCCAGTTGAACTCCTTTTTATATATATATATATATATACTAACATGCATCCATGTTTTCATTTCATTGAATGTTTGCTTCAATGCTACCACTCCTGGATTCACTGTGGAGAAGCATAACATTGATAAGTTTGAAATATTCAACTTCGTTGTTATTAGAGAATAAGCTGCAGCCTGAATATTAATGAAACTGCCTTTAGTAATTTCCATTACTTCAAACTTATCGACATGTGTAGCAGATTTGACCACATCATGCAGCCTGTCGGGTATATACTAATGCCTTGCACACTCTCTCTCTCTTCTCTATCAGAGCAAAGTCCCTGTCGCATAGCAAATGACTGTGACCAGACACAAGAAACTTATGTCCAGTGATATGAAACTTGCCCAGTGACGCAAGATAANCCAGTGATATGAAACTTGCCCAGTGACGCAAGATAAACACAAAGGAAGTCCATCATCCTGTTTTTGTTTTAAGCTGCACAGTTATAGCACCATATTATAAGACATCCTTTTATGTCAATACTGTTGAGTACATGAAGCAGACATTGCCCCCTCGGCTTGCCGTAACCTTAGTCCACATGCACGTGTAGGCGTTATTGAAGTCACACTCATGAACAAAGAAGTTATAGCAAGAAAACTTTCTCTTGTAAAACATGTCACTGTGTACTAGGGTCGGGACAAACAAAACCTGCTGCATATCTATAGATGGTACACTTGTGTTGCTGGCAGGTATTTGAGATGTTACACAGTTATCTTTAAGGTGTTGCATAGCCTCTTCAGATTTCCTGTGATGTTGGTCTATAATCCATTCACGGTATCTTCGATACTTTTGAAAAGAACCTTTGAAAAATCACCCTAGGAGTTACATGTTTAATTGGTTATAAAAAAATTGTATATGTAAAAAGGTTTTGTCTTGCTTTTAGCACTGAAGCACTATATAAATTGGTTGTTTTAAGTTTTAAGTATATTTTTTCAATAAATTATAATAACTTGTTAAAAGTCCGTACGAATTAACAACGGATTTTGAAGGGACATGTTGGTTATAGCTGAAAAGAAATAGTTCGTAGGTTAAATATTAATATGTATAAATTTAATGCCGTAATTGTAAAGTTAATATTGCTAAACTATATATTTACATTTTTACGTAGCACTCATGGGTAAAGATTTCACTGTTATTAATTGAAATTAAATAAATTTCAGTGTCTGTCCAGCGGACTCATACACTCCATCTTGTCCGTTTGGGCACGTTTTTTTCAGAAGTATAACCACGCCATATTGGATATTGGAGACGCTGAATTGTGGTTATAAAACTAACGTAACACATTCTTTCTACTTATAAGATAATTCTAGGTTAAGATGTAATTTTAGTATTAGCGTTGTTATTTCTGCAGTTTATCTTTGTAAGTTTTAAATAAACGTGCAAAATATAGAAAGGCATTTGAATATTTCCGTTACGTAATTCCCTTTGCAATCCTTAACAGAAAAAAAATATTTTAAAAGAATGAAAAGGAATCGATTTTTGGTCAAAAACTGATAATCAATTATTTTCGAAAGTTTTTTGTGGAGCGTAAGAGATAGCAGCACATTAGCGTTGGTTCTTGAGTACCAAATGTTAGCAGTGACTTACATGTCTTTGTGCCGCACATAGTGTTGTTTGATGTTGTTGCAACGAAGAAGTGCGACAGTTTCTTGATGGAAAAGCGATGTACCTACACTGCAGGTTTCAAAATGAAAGTGATTTTGTTCGCTGAAGAGTTTGGAAATCGAGCCGCAGGCCGTGAATTCGTATTAAATGAAACGTTAGTGCGGTGCTGGAGGAATTTTTCTCACTTATAAGTCGCACCCCGAGTTTTCAATAAAAATTTTTAAAATAAAATGTGCGACTTATATGCGATAAAATACGGTACCATTTATCACAGTGAAATCTTTAACCTGAGTGCTACTTCCAAAAGTTTATTATGTAAAATTTAACTTTTTCCTTACACCAATTATGTAAATAAATCTTAATACAATAAGTAAACTTTATTTAAATTATATAATCAACAGTTCCGATATATACTTCAATCTACCTTTTTGTATGTATTACAATATTTTGCTAAATTTATTAGCATTTTTTAGACATTTGGAGAATTTTATTAAAGTATATGACAGTTAAGATTACATGGCATTGTTTCTCTTCAAAAATAAATTTCGGTAGTTCCCACATGGACACTGTTAATAAAATATTTGACAGTTCCCACATGGCTCTGTTTTTGTTTACAAAACGTTTGACAGGTGTCACAGGGCAATGTTTTGTTTATATACTGCGGAAGGATACATAATCCCTGAAAGTAGATCTTTAGCAGGGCATCAGAAAATCTTGAAGTTACCGTGAATACATTATAGTCAGAGTTTTACTGTTCTTGACTTTTGAGCGGTTTTGCACGATTTCATTTCACATTGCAGTCGTCGCAGGTTCAGCAAGCGTCTGCACATGGAGGCTGGAATGACAGATATGGGCCATTTTATGAGCAGTTGTGTTGTGGAAACGCAGAGTAACGTAACTGTTTATAACCATTTGCGATTGTAGAGAGACACAATTTTGGCGTCTATCTGTTTCTAGGGTCAAAGTATATTGGCACATGGCTATTTCTAGTGTAAATGTATGTTGTCACTTAGCTATGTTCAGAATTTTTTACTTTGTCACTTAATTTTGCATACATGTAATGTAATGTGACTATAGTAATACAATAGCACAATTACAGGTATCTTCCTAATTTATGTACACACCGTTCTGATTAAAATTGTTGAGTCAGTCACCTGCAGTATCTTTTTCCTTCACAACTCCTAAACAACTGTTTGGCACTTGGCAGGTTTTAGGGTTATATCCTTCAATTACATATGGATCTGTGGTATGCCATCCGGTCATCTTCAATAGTGCATCACACCCGTTTGCACTGCAATACATGCTGCAACACTGTCTGGCATGGAGTCCAGCAGATGTGTGATGTTTTCCTGGGGCAGGCAGACAGGTCCACAGTTGTTAGACTATGTGTTCCAAATTCTGCATACTGTGGCGCAGTGGCAGCTGGCATTTCAACTGGTTCCACATATGCCCAGTTGGGGACATGTCAAAGGAGCTGGCACGTCATGGATATGATGAAGGCAGTCCGGGGCAACCTGTGCTATGTATGGTCGGGCATATCCTGCTGGAATATCGCATCTGGAATACCAGTCAGAAATGGGAGCAGATGGGGGCATAGGATCTCATCCATGAACCGCTTGGCAGTCAGCGTTCCACATAACACGACAAGGGCAGATAGGCTGTAAGTAAGCTCTCTCCTCCAGACTATAATGCCTGCTGTGCACAAAGTGTGCTGCTCGAAAGTAGGTTGGGATTGTGGTGTTCACTAGGGGCCCTCCACACCTGGGTGCAATGATTAGTCCCCATAACAAAGCGGCACTCATCACTGCACACCACACATCGCCAGTTTGTGGTTTTCTAAATTTTTCTGGCTTGGCACCACTGCAAATGGCGCCACTGCTGTTGCAGAGATAATGGCAGCACATGTATTGGGCACCGGGATCACAGATTCACCTTTGAAAGGATCGGGGAAATGGTTTATGGGCACGCTGGAGCCCCAATACTGGCCAATATTGTGGACCGGATCACCATGGGATCCCTCTGTGCCTGGCGCATGACCTATTGATCCCCNTCTGGCTTGGCACCACTGCAAATGGCGCCACTGCTGTTGCAGAGATAATGGCAGCACATGTATTGGGCACCGGGATCACAGATTCACCTTTGAAAGGATCGGGGAAATGGTTTATGGGCACGCTGGAGCCCCAATACTGGCCAATATTGTGGACCGGATCACCATGGGATCCCTCTGTGCCTGGCGCATGACCTATTGATCCCCTCGACTGGTAGTGGACCTCGTCCATCCTGAGCCAATTTTCTGTGTGTGGGCACCTTCACATGTCCACTGCTCTCAACAGCATTGGATAGNGCATATCCTGCTGGAATATCGCATCTGGAATACCAGTCAGAAATGGGAGCAGATGGGGGCATAGGATCTCATCCACGAACCGCTTGGCAGTCAGCGTTCCACATAACACGACAAGGGCAGATAGGCTGTAGTAAGCTCTCTCCTCCAGACTATAATGCCTACTGTGCACAAAGTGTGCTGCTCGAAAGTAGGTTGGGATTGTGGGGTTCACTAGGGGCCCTCCACACCTGGGTGCGATGATTAGTCCCCATAACAAAGCGGCACTCATCACTGCACACCACACATCGCCAGTTTGTGGTTTTCTAAATTTTTCTGGCTTGGCACCACTGCAAATGGCGCCACTGCTGTTGCAGAGTTAATGGCAGCACATGTATTGGGCACCGGGATCACAGATTCACCTTTGAAAGGATCGGGGAAATGGTTTGTGGGCACACTGGAGCCCCAATACTGGCCAGTATTGTGGACCGGATCACCATGGGATCCCTCTGTGCCTGGCGCATGACCTATTGATTCCCTCGACTGGTAGTCGACCTCGTCCATCCTGAGCCAATTTTCTGTGTGTGGGCACCTTCACATGTCCACTGCTCTCAACAGCATTGGATAGTATAGCCCAAATTATCCACATGGTGGACTAAATAACAATATGACTGTGTGATTTTCAGCCTGATTACGAGGCCTGTCTTGAAGTCAGTCAGTTTCATAAAGCAATGTCTTTGGCATCTTCCTAGATTCTTTTTCCTGTGTACGCTTGCTTGTTTTCATTTTGTGTTTCTCACATTAATGTGGCTTCGACTACATGCCAGTGTCTACAACTGCTGGTCGTTGCTTGCAGTACCACTGCTGGGTATAACGTTAAATGTAAACGTACCAACATGAGATCATGTGAATACCAGCACGTACTCTCACTATTTACATAATTTTGTGATTGTCGCATGGTTTCTTCGTGGTGCGATATTTTCATTGTCCAGCAGTGTATCTGAAAGTTGCATTTCCCAAGTGTTGCATGTGTAAATTGTATGGTTTAGCGTAGATATAACATTTATGTATAAAAGTGGAGTACCATTTGTTATCGTTCAGNGCATGTGTAAATTGTATGGTTTAGCGTAGATATAACATTTATGTATAAAAGTGGAGTACCATTTGTTATCGTTCAGTATCTTAAAAAAGCAATTTTTTTTTGTTGGACTTTCATAAGCACCAAATTTGTTTCTCATAAAAGCCATTCATGGAAGGTTTGCACTCCTACAGATGCCTTCATTTTGCTACACCAGACATTTATGGAGGATACAACATAAGCAATCAGTTGAGAAGATGTCTTACTCTCAACTGACCACATTTTTTCTAACTTTTGGGCAGAAGAGTTTTGAGTGTGCTTATGAGGATGACTGGGACACTTCTCTCCAGAGATCTGATTATGTAGCACCATCACAGTGTGCTGTGAAACTGCTATAGCACGTGTGTGTGTGTGGATGGCAGTGTCTGATGTTGCAAGATAAGTGTCTCTTGAAGACCCAGCCTTACTGAGAGGGCAGAGATTTAGTTGGTGCCTCTTATAGTGAATGCAAATCTGCTCTTACATACTTCACTGCAAACATAGGCACTACTTCTCATTTTGACCTTTATGTTTTGTAGGCCAGCTTAGTCACCTACTTTGATTGGTCAGCTTATTGTGATCTTTGTGGTAGTAACAGTTATCCTATCTATACATTATTACACCATCATGACCTTGATAGGCTATGAAGAGTGCAGGCTGGGCTCTCCAGAAATCACTTCCACTTGCTGAGTTTTCTTTTGTGAATGTGGCATTGGAGTGTTTTAATGAAGTTGTCAGCCGAGGTTGTCATTCAAAAGTCTTCACTTCGTTACACGGATACTGCTTGATGGAACAGTGAGTGTAGAAATGTGCCTGGTGCCTGCTTGGCATTATATTTAGTTCTTATGCTGAAAGTTTACCTTTTTCAATAATCTAAGCAAAAATCACAAATTTGGTTTTGCACTGTGCATTACCAATTTTATATCCACTTATCAGCAACTGAAATCATTAATCTGTTAAACGTAAAATCATTAATCTGATACTTGTATACTGTGCAATATGGATGTTATGAAAATGTTGGAATCTGAGATACTGTAGATATTCCTTCTAGTCAAGTGCATTTGGTACGTAGCCATCAGAATAGCCTTATTGGTAAATTCATGGTTTTCGTAATTATGAAATTACAATATAAGGTGTAGAGGAATATGTGTTGATGGGCGTCTCACTTTGTTTTTTTGTAGTTCCCGTACCCACCTCCACAGGCTAATGAGCCTACAAAGACCCTGAAGAGTATGGTGAATATCCGAAAAGAGTCTCTTCGATTTGTACGCACCTCAGAGTCCATCAGCAAATGCCCAACTGATGATGATGGAGAGTACCTCAACTGGACCAACTTTAACATTGAGTTCACCTTTGACTGTGATGTGCGATGTGCCATCACAATATTTTACTTTTGCACAGAAGAGGTCACTGCCAATGGGGTTGTGTAAGTGTATGATTTAGTTTTATCCGAAAAAAAAACNTTTACTTTTGCACAGAAGAGGTCACTGCCAATGGGGTTGTGTAAGTGTATGATTTAGTTTTATCCGAAAAAAAAACAACCATTTTTTAAAATGTATTTTAGTAACAGCCACAGCTTACTAACAGTGACTGTATTATATTAGCNAAAAAAAAACAACCATTTTTTAAAATGTATTTTAGTAACAGCCACAGCTTACTAACAGTGACTGTATTATATTAGCTTGTTGTGTTTGTATTATTTATAGTTCACAAAATAATTTCACTGATATAAATTTTTCATAGGTAAAACTATTTTTGTCTTAATTTGTATTTTTTTATTTATTTAGGTGGTTATGGAATAAAAATTGAAAATATTTCTGTAATGTATTTGGCAAGAGAATCTGGGTGTCAAGAAGAGCTAGTATTGACTTGGAGTGATGTGAAAGTGTGTAGTTAGGGCTGCTGATGCTACCAAAACATTGTAGCGTTCGGGCAGTTTACACTGCCGAATGTTACTTTGCCACAACTAGCTCAACGGTGGAACACAAAACTCAGTACAATTGACGCCGATTAATTAAGAAATAAATTCCAGATTAGTTGTNCTTTGCCACAACTAGCTCAACGGTGGAACACAAAACTCAGTACAATTGACGCCGATTAATTAAGAAATAAATTCCAGATTAGTTGTTATATATGTTTATTTAACTATTGAAGTTTCACAGTTCACAGACGGAGTTTCAATATGCAGAGTACAAACCTCTCACAGATAAATATAAAAGTACAGACCAGCGCCACAGTCGTTTGCAGATTATTAATGTCTCAAACTTGCACCGAAAGAAATATAAAATGCGGCTACCTCCCACACCGGCGGAGAAATAAAATAACAAAGTTTAGTGGCCGATGTGGGGGTGTAGCGTCGCACCCGTCGCGTCCTAGGCTAGCATTGTACGATGCTTCTGACGACTGCACTTGCCTGCCCTCACGGGCGACTGACCCGAAGTAACTGCTTCCTACGACTGACGAAACTGTTCGAAGGGCGACAGACAGACGCATCTTTTGTTCTGCCTCTCCCCCCCCCCTCTCCTGAGATAAGGGCCTGGCCACGCATGCTCTCAACGTGTTATAGACACTGCTCTGCATGAACTAATCCTGTGCCGTCAACGTAAACTGATTTCTCGTACAACAAAACTGCGCCCAAGGAACTAAAACTTGTCGACGTCGCCTGAAAAAGCTAAATAATGCTGACGCTTCCCAAAACTCCAACGTTCTAAACGAAAACTGTAAACGGACTCCTGATAAAACATAAACAGCAGACGTCCGCCCGATAACCTACAATAGCCCAAGTCTGCTCAATAAACAAACTATCACGGGAAACAAGCCACCACGGCTTTAAACTTCAAACCTGATAAAAATGTTACTAAGCTTTCCAAAGCTAAATAAACATGAAAGAATTTTACACATGTGTCCCGAAAAATTAAGAATATTGCGTCATTACAACATTTACATTTCATGCCAGTTTTAAAGATAATGTTTAAAATGAAACTAAAGAAAATAAAAATTTATCTTAATTAGTCATAGAAGAAAGCTTTTACAACAGCCTCATTNTGTTTAAAATGAAACTAAAGAAAATAAAAATTTATCTTAATTAGTCATAGAAGAAAGCTTTTACAACAGCCTCATTGGCTTACTGCACTATGCAGTTGCCATTTAAAGTCGGCCTTTTTTTACAATGCCTTATTGTTCCAGAGAATGTCTTGATGCNTACTGCACTATGCAGTTGCCATTTAAAGTCGGCCTTTTTTTACAATGCCTTATTGTTCCAGAGAATGTCTTGATGCCCTTTTAAAATTTTAGCATGCCAATTTTTACTCTAAAACTCAAAATCATGTTAAAAGTTAGTTTTTTTGCATTATGTCGGTTTTAATTGTGTCTTATGTAAAAATAACATGTTTTTCAAATGAAACATTAATTTATTTAAATAGACGGACATCTTTTGAGTAAAAGTATACCCCAGAATTGCATAAAAAATCTAAACATTGGGCACTGAGTCACAGAGAATGGGAAGTCCATTTTCAGTAGCTGCTTTTGGAAAAATCAAACAATTTAGTAATGAAATATTGATTTATTTGAATATACAGATGTCTTCCAAATAAATGTGTATCCCAGAATGGTATATATGACCTCCCATATCCCAAAAAAATTTGGGGAGAAATCAGTGGTAAAATCAGTGGTATTATATAAACAGATAAATTAATTTCAATATTCAGAAGTGATAACCCAGAAGGATAAATAAAACCTCCCATTGACACCAAAAAATAATATTAAACACAGCTCCAAGTAACTTTAGGCAAAAAACACAAATTTCCTTTTCAAAAGCTTCTCGTGGGAAAATCAGTAGTTTTATTTAAAATAGATAAAATTATTTCAGTGTTCAGATGTCTTCAGAATGAAATGATAACCTAGAAGAATACATACGACCTCCGGTTGATGTAAAAAAAAATTTTAACACACCACTTCATAACTTTTTAACAGGAAACAACTTAAATCGTAATGGTAAATTTCACTTTGCATTCCGAGGCATCAGCTTTAAATCNAAATCGTAATGGTAAATTTCACTTTGCATTCCGAGGCATCAGCTTTAAATCTGACCCAGTTTGACACTTCCACATTCAAAATATGCACGTATGAACATGCTGAGAGGGGAGGGAAGGCATTTTGTGTTTTGTAAATTGTTAACACACCACATGTGTGGAACTACGTATATATTGTGNATACATACGACCTCCGGTTGATGTAAAAAAAAATTTTAACACACCACTTCATAACTTTTTAACAGGAAACAACTTCAATCGTAATGGTAAATTTCACTTTGCATTCCGAGGCATCAGCTTTAAATCTGACCCAGTTTGACACTTCCACATTCAAAATATGCACGTATGAACATGTTGAGAGGGGAGGGAAGGCATTTTGTGTTTTGTAAATTGTTAACACACCACATGTGTGGAACTACGTATATATTGTGNTGAGAGGGGAGGGAAGGCATTTTGTGTTTTGTAAATTGTTAACACACCACATGTGTGGAACTACGTATATATTGTGTGTGAATGGTTGTCAATAAGTGAGCACAAGATAGAGATCCAAAAACGTAAATAAAATCGCAATCCAATAAACACAATGCAAGTAGGCCATCAACAGTCAATATAGTCTATTCAAAATGCAATCCTAACTCTAAAGTTAAAAAGGAGAAGCTAAAATCAAACTTATAACAGCACTATCACGAAACGTATCCGAAAGCCAATACTGCATGCACAGTGCAAAATACCATATTTACCATATTGCATGCTGACTTTTTGGCAATTCATATCGTCCAAAATCGCCCCTCGGCCTAGAATCAGGACCGGTGATATTAATCACAGTTCTGACTATGTGTATTCTAAATTAGTAAAATGGGCATTATAAATTTATCACAACCGTCATAGGCCTAATACTAAGCCAATTTAAACATGTGATCTTAGTTTTTCAAGATGCACAGTTATCCTATCAAATGCTTCACCCAGTGGCCAAGTGCTCCACCAGGTCTGTTCTGTAACAAGGCCTTGACAGACACAGATATAGTACATGATGGTAGTCCACTACGGCAATTGAGCCATTCATTTCCAGCCCCATCCCAGACCACAGAAATGTTATCAAAATTTTCACTCAAAATTGTATTATTGTCCACTAATTTCAAAGCAAATGGTTTCTCCTGAAAGTGCAAAGCAATAAATCTGAACCAGTTACATTTTTTGCAAAGATATTTTGGTTTTGGTGCTATTGCAAATGTTACATTTGTCTACAATAAATCTCGTGGTTTTCCCTTGCAGTATTATGCATTATTGAATAGTAACATCTGTACTGTGATTCCGATCACAAAGGATGGAAGATTGTTTCTAACCTTGAACAGGTTTACAAGGAAATGGCGTGGAACATGTGTTACGTTGCCACAACTCTGAAATATTAAGAAAAAATTTTATGTCTATGTTGGAACTGCACAAAGCCTAAACATTGCATAGTCATTGAATAGTCGTAGTATTTAATGATCATAGGTAATACATTTTTGTTCAGTGTTTCAATATATTTATTGGTCAAGAAGATAACTTTTAATGCAGTGATACGTCATTTGATGGTTTACGTAATCACTACTATGTTAGCTGAGAGCTGAACTGCATTCTTTCTTCTATCTATTTTCACTTCCCCGCAATACAGTGTCCTTTTCCCACACCTTCTTAAGGCCGTGGTGATACAGTGGTCAGACTACATGCCTCCCACCTATGTGAAACGAGTTTGATTCCTGGCGAGGTCGCTCCTGGGAATTGTACCGGACAATACTGCTTATTAGTGGGTTTTTGTGGGGATCTTCAGTTTCCCCAGTCCTTGTATTCTGGTGCTGCTCCACACTCGCCTCACTTCACTCTCATCGGCTTTCAAGACCTCAGTGTTAAGAGCCACCCAAATCTCTCCACTCTCTCTCTCCACACCCTCTNTTCACTCTCATCGGCTTTCAAGACCTCAGTGTTAAGAGCCACCCAAATCTCTCCACTCTCTCTCTCCACACCCTCTCTCCACACCCTCTTACCCTGTCGTGTGCTGTCAGTCACAAAGTTTCATCCTTCGTGTCCCCTTGTCATTATANTCACTCTCATCGGCTTTCAAGACCTCAGTGTTAAGAGCCACCCAAATCTCTCCACTCTCTCTCTCCACACCCTCTTACCCTGTCGTGTGCTGTCAGTCACAAAGTTTCATCCTTCGTGTCCCCTTGTCATTATACTGATGCTTCCCCTCTTCCACCTTATGTGCACCATGAACAGGCTACCCAATTAGTAACCTCCATGCGCTCTCAGCTGATTGAGCATGCTAGACTTTCAAAATTTGGCGTGCATTCAGTACTATATAATTTTTTTTTTAAAGGTTAAAAGTTTGAGGTTGGCTTGCATCATTCTGTGTCTGCTTGGTAACTAACATGGCATAGCGACCACGAGACTGTGTGCTGAAGGGGGGAAAGGTGTTGTATGTAACTCATGCTGTTATTGACCAGCCTTGTTGCTGTGATGGTGGATCTTTTAGTGTTGTCACGAGAACTAACGGGTGGAGAGTGTTGGAAGAGGGGTGGGTGTAGAGCAGAGCTTCCCTTTGTGACACCTGTAGTGTGCGAGGCAGGCCAACCAGGCACAGGTGTTGGGCAGAGTGCTCACTGTGTAATGAAGCAGCAGCGCGTTATGGCCGCCATATTTGTAGCATTCCACGTCTGGGCAGGAGGGACGTCCGTTCCCTCCTGGCACCCTATCGACCTCCCACACCAGCGGAAAGAATTTATTAGATTATTAGAATTAAGTATATGCCGAAAAAGAATGAAGTTGAAAGATTTAGCTGTCGCTGGTGCTTGCCGGTGTGGACGAAATTTGTCACGCACGATGCGTCTTCCTTGGCTGCTTGTTGTTACATTTTTTGCGGGCAATACACACACAGAGTATTTATCTCTAGTGGCTTACCCCCCTTCTCACACCAGGGTGCCACCAACCGTTATCAAATATGGGCATAGCGTGTGTCAAGCATGCTCTTCCCACGCTATCCGAACTGCATCGTAGTAAAAGATAATCAAACCTTCTAGAACAAAACCTGTTGACACAGTTTGGAAAACTTATATCTTCTAATGCTGACGCGTAATAAAAACTAAGATTTCGTGAAACTGCAACTGGATGCCCGATAAACAAACTACCATGATAACTAACTCACACTGCTTTAATTTCAAATACCGATAAAATATTACGAAACCCCGTCAAACGAAATAAAATGAACCGCGTATTTTGATAATTAATATTATTGCTTTATTAAAACTGCAAAGCACCATTGTTGCATTTTTTGACAAATTTTTGCCTACACAAAACCCATAAATTTTATTACTGTGGACTAGAAAATTTATTTCTAATCAATTTTCATTGCAACTTTGTCAACTTTTGTAATCTTGTAATGGTTCCTGAGAATGGCCTCATAAAATTACTGCCTTCGTTAAATAAGCTACTCTTAAAATATGGTTCAGACTGTATGCCGTGTTGACAGTGATTGGGAAAAAGGTAAATGTACCATAGTATGATTTTCCATGTGATTTCTACCCACTTTGGTACAGGTAGTGTATGTCTGTGGGAGGATTGTGTGTGGAAACACTTCAAAGCTTGAATCACAGAAATAGTTAATATTTGAATTGGTTTTTGATTAGTTGGAAATTTTTCTAAAGCTCTGCCTTTAGTCTGTGTGTGCTTGGAATCATCTTCAGTGGCGGCAGTGACGGCGGTGGTGAAATTTCTTAACAATATATAAGGATCACTTATTTATTATCAACATGCATCACCCACATGTAACTCTTCCTGTTCGNGAAATTTCTTAACAATATATAAGGATCACTTATTTATTATCAACATGCATCACCCACATGTAACTCTTCCTGTTCGATGCCCTGTTGAAAGTACAAAAATGTAATCCAAATTGTTACAAATACAATGGCAAAATTACATTTTATCTAATACAATTCCATTGATATGAAACAATGTTCATATAATATCCTGGGAAGAAAAAAAATTATATTTGTAAAGTAATCTCATCATAGCCCCTATAATGGGCCAAAAATGTTCATACTTAATTATACAGTTAATTCACACCTATTCAGATGTCATTCAATATCATTTACAGATTATATAATTAATTTTGATTATAAATCTGCCCACCAATAGTAACATTCTACAAAACAAAAACACTTTTGGGTATGATGAAGTAATAATCTGGTAAGGTCCTTCAATAAACAGATTAGTGATACAATTAGTTGTGTATGTAATGGAATATTGAACACCAGAATCATTACACAGAGATTTAAATATGCTACGAGTATACTATATCAATATTTAAAATTGGGAGAAAGGATGTATTAACGTTTCTTTACTGACAACATTCTCCAAAACTCATACAAATGTACTACTGCATTAATAAATCATATTACTGCTATGCAGCTTCTATTCCTTTGTACAATTAGGTTTTAGAGAAAATTATTTCATAAGATGTGACACTCTTAAATCAAACAAATGTACTCTAGATATATTATAATTATGATATGTGACAACATTCATATCCTGAAATTATCACTAAATATATTAAATCAAAGGATTGCAAAAATATAATTAAAATAGAAGTAATTTTTAACAAACTGTGACAAGTTCAGCTCTGAATAGGTAAAGGGTAAGGGCAGATTAACCTACTCGCTGCAGCGATTAATTAATAATGTTCTCATCTCAATGTGCGAACACTGTAACCTATTAAAATGTCTCTTCAGTTACCAGAATATAGAGCTTCAGCTTAGTAATATGATACCATTACAATTAAGTATTGTACTCCTCTGCATTCACAAAATAAATAAATCAAAGCAAAAACATACTATCACTCTTACATTACTGTACATGAAAATTAATGTAAAAATTTAACTACTCTGACATGATAATTATTTTACAAATTTGCAGGCTGTCTGCATTTATTTTTTCGTTCTGCTCCCTGTGGTTCTCACTTTATTTCTTTCTCCTTTACTTTTTATTCACAACCTTCCTCATACGGTTTTTCAATTATTTTTATTTTCCCTACTGTTTTAACTTTACCCCTCTTTTTTNTTATTCACAACCTTCCTCATACGGTTTTTCAATTATTTTTATTTTCCCTACTGTTTTAACTTTACCCCTCTTTTTTCTCTTCAATGCTTTCCTGACCCTGTGTTTTACCCTTTTCTTTCGCCTTACAAGGTGTTCCTGAACAACTCATCATTGACAGTGAACAAGCCTGTAATTACCTTACAAGTGTCTGCATTGGTTTTATTTGGGACCTCATCATGGTGTTTCATTCTAGGGAACCCTCCACTCCTAGANCCTTACAAGTGTCTGCATTGGTTTTATTTGGGACCTCATCATGGTGTTTCATTCTAGGGAACCCTCCACTCCTAGAGTAACCTTGTACTACTCAACTGTGCTCTCAACAGTGTCACAAGAAATAGAAACACTCTGAGCTAACCTTGCTTTGTGCAACACAACTGATCCTAGCCGCAGCTTTAATTCATCAAAAGTATGTCTCCTCTCCCAAATATGACGTCTCCTTTCCCATTCTGCATCTCATTTTGGTGCACTTAATTCACAAAAGTTAGGCATACCCCTCTCAAAGTTATCAATCTGTAGCAGCAATTGATTTTAATTTAAACAAACTGAGTAACCTAAAACCTCTTACATTTGGTACAAAACTCTTTAATTAACGTACCACAATCAGTAATAACCTCTTTTACATATTTACACTCCATAATATCTTTGTTTTTATTGTCAGCTGGCTTAAGCTGCACACCTCTCGAGCCAACCTACTCTCCACCTTACTTCCATCCACCATAAGCTAGGGGACTTAAAACTCGGAATGAAGAGGGGAGGGAGTTTAACTCAAAACACCAAATATCAGCAATCTGGACCGACAAACCTTAGCCTAAAACTCTGAAAATGCCACTGAGTTCAACCCACATAAATAAACAGTAAATCCTGGGGATAGGTACCTTGGATTTGAAGATAAGGTGAGAGGGTGTGGAGTACCTCTAGGTGTAGGCTTAAAATTATTGTAAACAAGGGGAAGCAGGAACCAGTGAATTAACTGTGTCTTACAACACCAACAAATAAATAATGCGACTAAGGTTTCTTTTATCAACATCCAGAAACTCCTTAATGACCATTCGGAAGAAACATAAATAAATAGTTGTACAGGAAAATGNTTTCTTTTATCAACATCCAGAAACTCCTTAATGACCATTCGGAAGAAACATAAATAAATAGTTGTACAGGAAAATGACTAAAATCCACTAATAAAAAAAAAACAATGAAGTTACAAAAAAAAACATAACATTTACTATACTGTTGTTCTTTTACAATTTTCATAATGTGACGACACTCTTAACATTCCTCGGCATATACATCAACGTCCAAATACAAGTAAACAAACACGCAACCAAAAAAAAAAAACTTAATTTCGTTCGTTTACAAGAAAACCAAAATTGAAAGACCTCTTGTTTAAAGTTTAGAGTGAGAGAAACTAATGATAGCAGGAGAAAGTTAAGCTGAGTTACTTCACAGTTCAAAAATTTAAAACAAAACTAAAACATTTACTTTAATTTAGCTTGCTTAATCACGTTTTTTACTTTCTAAACAATTACTTAAAACACATTGGTTCCAGCAACCTTGAAACTTAGACTACATTAAAAAAAATAAACTATCTCCCTACATAGAATACCTACAACACGAGCAGGCCGCCGACCCACACGCCTCGCCGGCTACACTCCTACTCTATCATTCAAAAACTCTTCACTTCTCTACACACTAAAACCTAAATAACAAAAAAAAAAAACCCACTTATCTTGTCACATCTTGCAGAACAATTTCCGGCCTCCTCCTGGTCGAAACCCAAAAACGCTGTCCCAACTGCTTACGCATGCTCATTGCCGCCGTCATCCCACTCCCACGCTCCACTTTTGCCAACCCACGCTTTCCCTCACTCCGAAACTTGCGGTCAACTCGCATTACCCGGCCGATGACACTAGTACTCCCTCTGTCTCACTTGCACGCTCTCTCACTCCCACACATCTGGACCGGAGACCACTACTTCCGCTACTTCCACTACTTACCTCGCGCCACCATCCTCTCAAAGCCAACCGCTGTCTCGCCTGCACATACGACGTGACAGCAGGAGGGGGAGGGGTAGAGCGAACAGCCAGCTCAGATCCCGTGCCCGACATACTAACCTTCCCATGTCCTGAAACATGTTCCAGACAACTGCCACACTTGTCAAATGTGCACCGCGCTCGTGAACAAAAAGGCAAGATCCACATTCGCTCAGCTGAACTCCTCGCTAGTCGGATCACAGACAAGAAAACACTACAAATGTTAAAGTGCTGAAAATGAAAAATTATTAAACATTATAAAGAAAAAAGTTAAAAATTAATAAAGTCAAGCCAAGCTATGATGTGTAAAGAAAACTCGCGATGACTAATTATCCGCAACTGCAATAATTTGTAATCCCACAAATTTTTTACTTTTTTTTTTATACCCCCATCAGGATAAATTTACATCAACATTATCTGCAATAGTTTGCACTTACATAATGCAAATTAAATTTTTTTTTGTGTGTTTTAAATGAAGTCCTTAGGTCCACAAATCATTGTCAATTTATATAAACAAGAAACCAATCATTACAATTTTGTATGCAAAATGATTTTTTGTTATTTATTCTAAAGTTTTTTCTTTGTCATTATTAAAAAAAAACAAGAGCCCTTATACTTCATAATTCTCCTTTAAAATAAAGATCAGTGTCCACTGAGCAAATTTTGAGTGGTTATAATTGACCTGGTTTATGGTCATGCTGGCGGGTTGACGGAGCTAAATGAAGTCTAGGATTGTCATCATCAATTCTTTTTAAGTCTGGGGAAGAAAAACGAGGTGCTAACATACNTTTTACTTTTTTTTTTATACCCCCATCAGGATAAATTTACATCAACATTATCTGCAATAGTTTGCACTTACATAAATGCAAATTAAATTTTTTTTTGTGTGTTTTAAATGAAGTCCTTAGGTCCACAAATCATTGTCAATTTATATAAACAAGAAATCAATCATTACAATTTTGTATGCAAAATGATTTTTTGTTATTTATTCTAAAGTTTTTTCTTTGTCATTATTAAAAAAAAAACAAGAGCCCTTATACTTCATAATTCTCCTTTAAAATAAAGATCAGTGTCCACTGAGCAAATTTTGAGTGGTTATAATTGACCTGGTTTATGGTCATGCTGGCGGGTTGATGGAGCTAAATGAAGTCTAGGATTGTCATCATCAATTCTTTTTAAGTCTGGGGAAGAAAAACGAGGTGCTAACATACNGGAGCTAAATGAAGTCTAGGATTGTCATCATCAATTCTTTTTAAGTCTGGGGAAGAAAAACGAGGTGCTAACATACAGTCTATCAAAATAAAAATCATTCACAAAGTAACATCATGGACAAATCCCACCCCAAGACCTAAACTTAACATAGCTTACTAACAACAAGGGTTTTAACAACAGTGACACTAGGAATGGAACCATGGAAGGAGGAAGGTGAGCTACTCTGGTTGAAGTTCAAATCTGGACTTGACGAAATAGGAGATGAGTAGTCCAAGCACTGATTTGATCATCACAGTTCAGTTCAAGCAGCACTTAATCACNGCACTGATTTGATCATCACAGTTCAGTTCAAGCAGCACTTAATCACTGGCATCTGGCTCTCGCCCACTGCTAAAACAGGGAAACATCACTGTAACAGGCTCGGAGGTGGTGGTGGAGAGACGCACCTACAGGATGACTCGACTGGTCCCAGTTACAACATCTGGAAAGGAGGACCCACCTCCATCGACAGCCAGGAGTACAGTTTAAGAGCCCCACCAGTCGGTTCCAGCATCGTACCAGTCCAAGGGCAGAGGTAAATCACTCTTCGGAGATCCCCATACTTCAAATAGGCTGGCCGAAACACAGAATGTCTACGCATCCCACTTGGCACCAAGCAGCCTACGACCACACCATATTTCATTGCCTCGGACGGAAGCCAACAGTCTCTCGACAGTCTCTACATGCTCATGAACAACACACACATTTGTCTTGACGTACGAAGCACGAAGGTATGCAGAGAGTCTCACAGTTGCCAAAATACTTTGCGGGATAAGGCTGGCCAAATCCTTCCCACCCACTTCTAAACCTACAATGCGAAATCATTACATGAATACCCAAAACAACACAAATCCACAACGAAAACAAAACAAGTATACACGTGTAAGTCTACCTTAGTTGTTAATGATCCTAACCTAATATGTGTGGCATCTAGGGTTTTCTTCCTCCGTCAGTCAAACTTGTATCAATCATTATTCTCATGCTGCTTTATCTCCTGCAGCAAATCCATTCGACTCTTATAAAGGACAACACACAAGAATGACACTTATTGTAACCTTACCACATTCNCTCCTGCAGCAAATCCATTCGACTCTTATAAAGGACAACACACAAGAATGACACTTATTGTAACCTTACCACATTAAACAAGAATAGCGAACCTATCCACATCAAACAAACAGAGAAGAGGTTCAGATTCAACAAGAATAGAGAACTCACTTACACCAAACAAAAATAATAGAAAAGAGGCCTTTTCTCACAAACTAACCTTAATGAGAGTACCTTCATTACTCCTATACACTTGCACAATCAACAAACTAACAGATTTGTCTGTTTTGTATTCCATCTCAGGAACACCGTTTTTTCTTCTTCTTCTTCTTCTTCTTCTTCTTCTTCCTCCTCCCCATCTCTCATGAGAGAACCATGTCAACAAACAATGAATTCCAAATTGATCCCAAAATAATTTTATAACAGATTACTAATCAACAATGCTGAGAGCATCATTTTGCTGAAGCAATTAAGCAAAAAAATTTCTTAAAAATTACAAGCCCTGCATTATCACTTTTTTTTAATCATACCAACTTTAACCNGCAATTAAGCAAAAAAATTTCTTAAAAATTACAAGCCCTGCATTATCACTTTTTTTTAATCATACCAACTTTAACCTTTTGCTGAATTTCCTAAGAATATTCAAACTCTTAATTTATTCCCTTGTGTGCCCCTAATTTTCGCCTGCACTCTACCAATACTGTGTATGTGTTCTGCCAGAGGTCCCACTACAGAACCAGAGAATCTCTCACCTTGAGAGACGGGATGTCTGTGGTTCTCGTTCGGTCTTTGCATACCTGAAATATCTCAACATAAACAGCACAAACACTAATGTCAACACCACAATCACAGTTGTTGAAGCAATTTCTAATGTAATTGCCATATCCAAATCAGCAGCTTCAGCTCTCGGCTAGGTTCCAAGACATACTAAATAAGGATTTCTAAAAATTATTACTTTAAAAACAATGATTACCAAGCCCAGTGACAAACTGTGTATGTTTCTGATCCAGAAATTTTGATAACCTAATGGTTCCTCTAAATGAACTTTTTCAACTTGGTTCCAACTAGTAGCCAAAGAGATATTTAAATGAGAATGGTGAATGGCCAATTTTCTTCTGAACAATCCTGAATTGATGGTAACATAGTCTGCGTTGAAGTTGGATATGATGAAAAATGTAATTTANATTTTCTTCTGAACAATCCTGAATTGATGGTAACATAGTCTGCGTTGAAGTTGGATATGATGAAAAATGTAATTTCTTAATGCTTGACCAAGTTGCTGGAGTGACATGAATAATTTCAAATTTAGCCTTGGCATTACAATTGCAGGGATACAACTCACATATTGTCAGTTCCATATTCAAATGTAATGTGCAATCGCAGGGTACTGCCACATCTACAGCTCCAGGGTGACCTCTTCACCCAAAATTCTAGTGTAATTTTTACTTAAAAGAACAAACCATTTCTAACTTTCCAACTGCATTTGTTAAGAAGTATCGCTCTAGCCCAACCTGTGTGATAACAACTGTGACCCGGTCTGACAGGGAAAAGAACAAACTTCACCCAAGTGTTCTGCTTTAGGACACACAGCACCTGAGAATGACATTGCATCACCTGAATACCTTGGTACAAAACACAAATGGCCCACAGTCCTGCAATGCTCAACCTCAAATAGCTGTATATTGGTCTCCGCTAACTGCCAAAAATGTAGTTTCATGGTGTAACACACACATAGCATTTTTCCATTTAAATGGAACAGCCACGAAGCAACATGTTTCCAAGTTGCATCTTTTTGAACAATCAGTACTTTAACTTTAACGAATAATTGATCCTCGAACACCTGACAGTTACTTATGGGTAAATGGTAGTAAACCTGCAAATGTTGTTCTGAAATTGCCAATATATAACTATCCTTGTTAATAACATCATTCAATCGTTGTAATTCAGACTTTAACTATGTAGGTGAAATTAATACTGCTGGTATCTTATGAGATCTACNCTCCTGCAGCAAATCCATTCGACTCTTATAAAGGACAACACACAAGAATGACACTTATTGTAACCTTACCACATTCAACAAGAATAGCGAACCTATCCACATCAAACAAACAGAGAAGAGGTTCAGATTCAATAAGAATAGAGAACTCACTTACACCAAACAAAAATAATAGAAAAGAGGCCTTTTCTCACAAACTAACCTTAATGAGAGTACCTTCATTACTCCTATACACTTGCACAATCAACAAACTAACATATTTGTCTGTTTTGTATTCCATCTCAGGAACACCTTTTTTTTTTCTTCTTCTTCTTCTTCTTCTTCTTCCTCTTCCTCCTCCCCATCTCTCATGAGAGAACCATGTCAACAAACAATGAATTCCAAATTGATGCCAAAATAATTTTATAACAGATTACTAATCAACAATGCTGAGAGCATCATTTTGCTAAGGCAATTAAGCAAAAAAATTTCTTAAAAATTACAAGCCCTGCATTATCACTTTTTTTTAATCATACCAACTTTAACCTTTTGCTGAATTTCCTAAGAATATTCAAACTCTTAATTTATTCCCTTGTGTGCCCCTAATTTTCGCCTGCACTCTACCAATACTGTGTATGTGTTCTGCCAGAGGTCCCACTACAGAACCAGAGAATCTCTCACCTTGAGAGACGGGATGTCTGTGGTTCTCGTTCGGTCTTTGCATACCTGAAATATCTCAACATAAACAGCACAAACACTAATGTCAACACCACAATCACAGTTGTTGAAGCAATTTCTAATGTAATTGCCATATCCAAATCAGCAGCTTCAGCTCTCGGCTAGGTTCCAAGACATACTAAATAAGGATTTCTAAAAATTATTACTTTAAAAACAATGATTACCAAGCCCAGTGACAAACTGTGTATGTTTCTGATCCAGAAATTTTGATAACCTAATGGTTCCTCTAAATGAACTTTTTCAACTTGGTTCCAACTAGTAGCCAAAGAGATATTTAAATGAGAATGGTGAATGGCCAATTTTCTTCTGAACAATCCTGAATTGATGGTAACATAGTCTGCGTTGAAGTTGGATATGATGAAAAATGTAATTTATTAATGCTTGACCAAGTTGCTGGAATGACATGAATAATTTCAAATTTAGCCTTGGCATTACAATTGCAGGGATACAACTCACATATTGTCAGTTCCATATTCAAATGTAATGTGCAATCGCAGGGTACTGCCACATCTACAGCTCCAGGGTAGCCTCTTCACCCAAAATTCTAGTGTAATTTTTACTTAAAAGAACAAACCATTTCTAACTTTCCAACTGCATTTGTTAAGAAGTATCGCTCTAGCCCAACCTGTGTGATAACAACTGTGACCCGGTCTGACAGGGAAAAGAACAAACTTCACCCAAGTGTTCTGCTTTAGGACACACAGCACCTGAGAATGACATTGCATCACCTGAATACCTTGGTACAAAACACAAATATGGTCCTGANTCTGCTTTAGGACACACAGCACCTGAGAATGACATTGCATCACCTGAATACCTTGGTACAAAACACAAATGGCCCACAGTCCTGCAATGCTCAACCTCAAATAGCTGTATATTGGTCTCCGCTAACTGCCAAAAATGTAGTTTCATGGTGTAACACACACATAGCATTTTTCCATTTAAATGGAACAGCCACGAAGCAACATGTTTCCAAGTTGCATCTTTTTGAACAATCAGTACTTTAACTTTAACGAATAATTGATCCTTGAACACCTGACAGTTACTTATGGGTAAATGGTAGTAAACCTGCAAATGTTCTGAAATTGCCAATATATAACTATCCTTGTTAATGACATCATTCAATCGTTGTAATTCAGACTTTAACTATGTAGGTGAAATTAATACTGCTGGTATCTTATGAGATCTACACTGATCCAAAATCTCTAGGCGATAAAGAATGTGTGTTTGCTTTGACATAAAAGAGCCTCCAAGAAAAGTTGATCCTCCCATACTTTTGATAAGCCCTGTTCTATACCAGAAAAACCTTCATCCACTGAATTTCAAAATTGTACTAAGTAACTTGTAATGTCGTGGAATTTATCTTTATCTTTATCAAAAATCTTAGCCATAACTGAATTTACTGTTGGCCAGCGCTACACGATGTACTAAAATTTTCTGATTCATTTCCTCTAAACGTTGGCTTAATTCTTGCTCATTCTTGAAAAGAACATCTACTTGATTTGAAGTGGTCACATCACAGCACCAGTTAAGTGCCTCTCCTAAAATTGTAATGCCATGTTTTCATCTATGCAGTTCACCCTAATCTACCAAATCCTCACCAGATGTTTTGTTTAAATTAACGAGGGTCTCTGAGAATAATAAATGGCCCTTGATTTATTTAATTATTGAACAAAACCCCAGACAAAGTAGTTGTGCTATCTGTCAACTTCCTATTGATTTTCTCTAAATTCTCTGGTCATTTTCGAGGCCACGCCACTTGAAAGAGACGGGGATTGAGGACTTATACATTGTTACCTTGGACAAAGGTTGAAAATGGGCCCCCGCGACCACTCCAACAGTCATCTCCTCCAGGGACACCCAAGCCATCAGACCGTACAGCATCAGCCATTGCAGCCACACCCTCGGTGCCATCTCGTCCACATGTACAGTGACCAGTCTTTCACCATCCACATACAGTAGAACCCGCTTATAAGGTTCCCGTTTAAAAGGTTTTCCCGCCTATAATGCACGATTTTTCTAGTCCCGAATGTTTCTCCATAAGAACAATAAGAAACATTCCCGGAAATAAGGTTTTCATTTTCCCGCGAATAATGCACATTGTGAAGGAAGCACACTGGGAAAGGAAAACTTCAATGGAAAAGATGCTCAACTTACACTGCTTTTCAGACAAAGTTGTAGTTTTTATCCCAAGCTCCACCCTGCTGAGATAATCTACCAGCTTGACATTGACGAGGGTCAGT
>NQII01003933.1:94889-185645 GCA_002778355.1 Clitarchus hookeri
AAATGGCCCACAGTCCTGCAATGCTCAACCTCAAATAGCTGTATATTGGTCTCCGCTAACTGCCAAAAATGTAGTTTCATGGTGTAACACACACATAGCATTTTTCCATTTAAATGGAACAGCCACGAAGCAACATGTTTCCAAGTTGCATCTTTTTGAACAATCAGTACTTTAACTTTAACGAATAATTGATCCTCGAACACCTGACAGTTACTTATGGGTAAATGGTAGTAAACCTGCAAATGTTGTTCTGAAATTGCCAATATATAACTATCCTTGTTAATGACATCATTCAATCGTTGTAATTCAGACTTTAACTATGTAGGTGAAATTAATACTGCTGGTATCTTATGAGATCTACACTGATCCAAAATCTCTAGGCGATAAAGAATGTGTGTTTGCTTTGACATAAAAGAGCCTCCAAGAAAAGTTGATCCTCCCATACTTTTGATAAGCCCTGTTCTATACCAGAAAAACCTTCATCCACTGAATTTCAAAATTGTACTAAGTAACTTGTAATGGTGTGGAATTTATCTTTATCTTTATCAAAAATCTTAGCCATAACTGAATTTACTGTTGGCCAGCGCTACACGATGTACTAAAATTTTCTGATTCATTTCCTCTAAACGTTGGCTTAATTCTTGCTCATTCTTGAAAAGAACATCTACTTGATTTGAAGTGGTCACATTACAGCACCAGTTAAGTGCCTCTCCTAAAAATGTAATGCCATGTTTTCATCTACGCAGTTCACCCTAATCTACCAAATCCTCACCAGATGTTTTGTTTAAATTAACGAGGGTCTCTGAGAATAATAAATGGCCCTTGATTTATTTAATTATTGAACGAAACCCCAGACAAAGTAGTTGTGCTATCTGTCAACTTCCTATTGATTTTCTCTAAATTCTCTGGTCATTTTCGAGGCCACGCCACTTGAAAGAGACGGGGATTGAGGACTTATACATTGTTACCTTGGACAAAGGTTGAAAATGGGCCCCCGCGACCACTCCAACAGTCATCTCCTCCAGGGACACCCAAGCCATCAGACCGTACAGCATCAGCCATTGCAGCCACACCCTCGGTGCCATCTCGTCCACATGTACAGCGACCAGTCTTTCACCATCCACATACTTGCTCGGTGATCACTGGAACCCACAATTCACTGCAGGTAACCTAGGTTCATGTCAAACAGATTATACCACTCACAAAACTTGGTTCTGACTGCCCAGGGACATAACTGCCATATACAAACAAACAGAATAATTAATTTATTATTATTATTAGTTAGGTTAAACAATTCCAAAAAAAAAAGTTTTCACCCTAACCTGCAAAAGTATAAAAAAATTCTCCAATAAAATGCTCAAAATAAATTGATGTTAAACTGCCAAATTAAAACACAACCAATTGGTCAGCCTGAAAGATAAAGAAAACAATTAAAAAAACCAACCTCTATAGAAAGGTATTGATAATTTCAGGCTGGTTTCTAATATGCTTTTGGACCCGGTACAGGTTAGAAACAACTTTTTCACCACCACTGCAGGGCCGTTCCAGCAGTGGAAGAACTTAGGTACCAGACCTTTCTTTCTGACTGGGGTGAAGATCAGGACCTCCTGTCCTGGCCTGTACTCGACCACTCGCCGATGTTGGTCATAGCGTTGCTTGTTCTTCTCCTGTTGCCTGCGAAAATTTTTTCAATGCTGGCCTTTGGATCTGCTTCCAGTTAGCCCTTAGCTGTTGATTGTCCTCTTTATCCACTCTCTGATTGACACACACCTCTGAGGGTAAAACAAGCCCTCTCCCATACAACAAAAGTGGGGAAAAACCAGTAGTTTCTTGCCTTGNACACACACCTCTGAGGGTAAAACAAGCCCTCTCCCATACAACAAAAGTGGGGAAAAACCAGTAGTTTCTTGCCTTGCGATGTTGTACGCAAATGTCACTAATGGCAAGTACGTATCCCAGTTCCATTGTGATGAGACTACATACTGTGACAACATGGAGGTCAAGGTGGTATGAAATCTTTCCATAGCACCATTACACTGTGGCCTATACCCTGATGTCATGGTACCTTGTATATCTAACAAGCAGAGCTTCTCTTGTACTATCGTTGAGCTGAACACCTTACCCCTCTCTAAAAATTTTACTAGGGGCCGAATGTCTACAGGTTACATTTTCCAACAAGAACTGAGCGACTTCAGATGATGTCCCCATGGGTACAGCCCTAGTTTCTGCCCATCGCGTCCTGTAGTCGGTACAAGAAATTACATACTGGTTGCCCTTTGTGGTCTTAGGGAAAGGCCCTAACAGATCAATCCCCACGCGATCAAAAGGTTTCCCCGCTGATATCGCTTGTAATAGCCTCGCAGGCTGACTAGTACCCGTCTTCGTCTGACAATCGACGAAGTGCGTGTATAGGCTTGCACATGTTTACTCATCCCTTTCCAATAATACCTTCGTCTAATTTTGACGATGGTTCGTGCTAAATCCAAATGCCCACCCACTAAAAGGGTTGTCGTGGCATTCGCTAAGGATCTCCGCTCTCAACGACCCAGGCACCACCAGTAATTTTGATCTACCCTCAGGCCTAGGATTTCTCTTATACAAAATTTTGTCCTGTAAGAAATAATTTGAAGCCCCCCTGCTTAATTTAAACTGGATATCTGAAGGGTTTTCGAATTCCTTTATCAATGGTGCCAATTCAGGATCATCCCTTTGTGCCTTAGCCATATCGAAACCTGGCAAAGAAAACACTGGCAGATCTAATGATTTCTCCTCGTTCTTATCTGTGCCGTTTTCCACAGCATTTCTGCTCAAGCTGTCAACGTGTGCGTGACTTTTGCCACTGGAGTACTTTATGTCGAAAGTTTATTCTAACATTTTCAAAGCCCAGCGTGTTAACCTGCCTGTACTATGAGCTATCATTTTCAGTTTGTCCTTTTAGCAAAGGCTATGGTGGTCTGTAGCTACTGTGAAAGGTTTTAGATAGATCAATTCAGGCCATTCATTTAACGCGTACACTAATGCTAAGCACTCTAAATGTGAGCTTTCTGCTTTCAGCTGGGGTCAGGGTTTTGCTAGCGTAGGCTATGGGATGTAATTTGCTTTCTCTCCTTTGCATAAGTATGGCCCCAATGCCCTGACCCCTTGCATCTATGTGAATTTCTATGCGATCCTTTTCTTGGAATTGTACCAGAACAGAAGAGGTGGTTAATTTTTCCTTTAGAATTTTGAACAAGTTTTCCTGTGCTTCTTCCNTTGGAATTGTACCAGAACAGAAGAGGTGGTTAATTTTTCCTTTAGAATTTTGAACAAGTTTTCCTGTGCTTCTTCCCATACAAATGCTTGATTTTTCTAAGTAGTGTTGACAAAGGCATTTTGAACAAATTTTCTATAAAAAGAAGCTAGACCTAAGAAACTTCTGATGCTTTTCTGGTCTTGAGGGATTGGAAATTCCTGAACTATCTTAATTTTATTTGAATGGGGCTGAATTCCTTCACTGTTTACTAAATATCCTAATACCTCGCTTTCCTCATAACAAAAATAACACTCTGCTTAAGAGTGAGATAGACTTTTTGAAATCTACGCGAAACCTGTTTCAATCTGTCCAAATGGTGCTCAAATGTATTACCTGCAACTAAAGTATCATCCAGGTATATCAGACAAGAACCCCATTTCAAACCAAATTTCAAACCATTTCTTATCCAAATAGCGTTGAAATGTGGATGGAGCAGTTTTTAGGCCAAAACCTAGTGTCTCAAAACAAAAAGTTCCTTTAGGGGTTACAAAAGCAGTCTTCTCTTGGTTACTCTTAGCTACCCTTAGCTGATGATAACCTGCGTTCATGCATAAATTACTAAAATAATTTTGCTTTAGTCAGATTACTAAAAATGTCATCAATTCTTGGCATGATGAGGNTTGCAATTGTACCAGAACAGAAGAGGTGGTTAATTTTTCCTTTAGAATTTTGAACAAGTTTTCCTGTGCTTCTTCTAAGTAGTGTTGACAAAGGCATTTTGAACAAATTTTCTATAAAAAGAAGCTAGACTTAAGAAACTTCTGATGCTTTTCTGGTCTTGAGGGATTGGAAATTCCTGAACTATCTTAATTTTATTTGAATGGGGCTGAATTCCTTCACTGTTTACTAAATATCCTAATACCTCGCTTTCCTCATAACAAAAATAACACTGTCTGCTTAAGAGTGAGATAGACTTTTTGAAATCTACGCAAAACCTGTTTCAATCTGTCTAAATGGTGCTCAAATGTATTACCTGCAACTAAAATATCATCCAGGTATATCAGACAAGAACCCCATTTCAAACCAAATTTCAAACCATTTCTTATCCAAATAGCGTTGAAATGTGGATGGAGCAGTTTTTAGGCCAAAACCTAGTGTCTCAAAACAAAAAGTTCCTTTAGGGGTTACAAAAACAGTCTTCTCTTGGTTACTCTTAGCTACCCTTAGCTGATGATAACCTGCATTCATGCATAAATTACTAAAATAATTTTGCTTTAGTCAGATTACTAAAAATGTCATCAATTCTTGGCATGATGAGGNTTCATGCATAAATTACTAAAATAATTTTGCTTTAGTCAGATTACTAAAAATGTCATCAATTCTTGGCATGATGAGGAACCAAAGAAATAGGGGCATGATCCCCTGTGTCAAGAGCAACCACCTCCTCCTCAGTTCTACCAATCTGATCGGCTTGCCAACTGAAACAATTTCTGTACCTATACAAAAGGTATCGTGCGATTTTGTTTTCTGTTCTGAAGGCAAATTTAGATTTGTCAAGCTTTGATTCATCAAATTGAATTCTTTCATTATCCTGAAACACTGTCATAGCCTCTGGGCTAACCTCTGACCTACTTTCTTGAGTCACATAATCAGATATGAGCCAAGTTTCATATTTTTAAAGAATGTAACCTCAAAATTTGCTTTGTTAGTTACCCACAATTTATTCTGAGTTTCAACTGACAAAACACTGCAAGGAACCAAAACTGAATGTTTGTTGAACACTTCCTAATGTGGTTCTAACATAACCTCACTAACCTATGTAGGTGAATTTTGAGTTTACAGTTCAACTTCAATCAGNCTTCCTAATGTGGTTCTAACATAACCTCACTAACCTATGTAGGTGAATTTTGAGTTTACAGTTCAACTTCAATCAGGTGATGTATACGTGGTGCCAATCTAACATGTTCCTTCACTGTGACATAACAATAATTCTATTTCCTGACTTGGTACCTCTAGCGGTAAAGGATTTCCATCTGTTGCTATTTTCACCTCACTTTGTTCCCTTTGATTTTTCCCTACATTTTCAGTTTCTTGAATAACTGGCTCACTGAACTGTCGCCCATGCTTAGGAAGTGCTAATCTTANTTTTTCCCTACATTTTCAGTTTCTTGAATAACTGGCTCACTGAACTGTCGCCCATGCTTAGGAAGTGCTAATCTTAACCTAGGACAACCCTGCCCATTGAAAAATATCTGAGCCTGATACTTCAACAAAAAATCACAACCCAAAAGAATACCATTTATTGGTGCTGTCACAATGCCTACTGTGTTAGTTTACAAACTCTTACCTAATTTAAATCTTAAATGCAACATATATGTTGAAGGTTGATTTGGCCCAATAACACCTGAAAACATTCTAGGCTCTGCCTCATGCCAATACTGTTGAGGTCACCTATTGTCAACCAACGATACTGAAGCACCACTGTCAATATTAAAATTTACAGCTTTTCCAAAAATATGTGTCTGTGTACTGATAATGCCAGAGTTCGAGAGGGATACCTTGTTCAAACTAGACGAACCGTCCCCACTGCCATGCTTCGTCCTTGCTAGTTTCCCGATTTCTGATTATTTGAATTTGGTTTGGCTCCTGATTTACAATCCCTTCTAATATGGCCTGCCTTGCCACAGCCAAAACAAGTAGGTCTGCCATCAGCAGTCCTCTGTGGCCTAAATGTGGTACCACCCCTTGCATTGGATGACTCACCCTGTGCCAGATCCTGTAATTTAAGCCCTTTAGGGCCATAATATCTAGGAAACCTTTTTACACCATTAACATGATATTTTAATGATTTAATGACCTCATTTGACCTATCATCTCTTGCATTTGTTGACTCACACACTATTGTGNAACATGATATTTTAATGATTTAATGACCTCATTTGACCTATCATCTCTTGCATTTGTTGACTCACACACTATTGTGTTCTGTAATTGTTGCACTTCACTAGAGCCTGCAACTCCTTGTACCTGTGTCACTTGTGCCACTCTAGCACTGTCTTTCTCCACCTCATCTCAACAAGCCTGCATTAAACACATATTCCTAGTCTAATACAATCCAGCCTCAATGTTCCTGAAATTTTGAATTGGCTGTTGTATTATGTTATTTTCTAACAACATTACTGTCACTACAATGGTTGGATTCGGACCTCTTAGAATATACCTAATTTTATTTTGCTCAGACATTGCAGCATCCAGCTTGCTGCACATGAGCACATCGTAGGAAAACTGCCTCAACGCTCTCACTTTCTCTCTGCACCCTAAGGTGCAATCTCATTTCCAAATCCTCAGCTTCTCCCACTCTAGCAAAAGCTGCATTCTATGCTGCTGCTAGAGCATCAAAAGTGTTAATTCCCTGAAGCTGAGCCCCTAAACTATCATACCAACGTGCCTCAGCTCCCCACAGATAACTCTGCAGGAAAGTCATGCATTTTCTATCGTCCCACTGATTCACCACTACTGTGAGTTTAAAGTTTTTGGTGTATTCTGCCACATCCTCAGTGCTCTTTCCATAGAAAAAGCCAGGATCAATGTAACATTTATTATGTTCCATACTGTCGGTGTCGTCGCCTTCTGGATCAGATACATGTTGTAAATCTAATCCACTAACCTCATTTTCCTGAACAACTAGACTTTCTTCAGCTACCTTACTTTCCTCCTCAACTTGAACATAACCTAATTGTTCTGATGGAAATCCTCCTCCTGCAGATGCTACACTACTGTCAGAATCACTACCAACAGTTTCATAAGATTCCACTCTAATATCTGAAGTCTCAACATCAATCACTTTCCTCGTGGCCCTTAGCTTCCTTTCACTGAACATACCCCCACTCTACCTAACATGTGTAAAAACTACAGCTGTACCACACACTATCGTGAGATTTATTGAATTAAAAAAAAAGCCAATGTAACCTTTAAAAATACCCTTTAGAGACCATTACTTCTAAAACACGTATTACCTTAAATTTTACTTTAACCTATAAAAATNCCTTTAAAAATACCCTTTAGAGACCATTACTTCTAAAACACGTATTACCTTAAATTTTACTTTAACCTATAAAAATTTTTTTAAATAAATAAAAAAAACTATTATCTACACAACAGGTCCTCCACATTCGCACACCTAACATTAATTGTCACCAGGGAAAGCAAAGCCTAGCTGCCAAAACAATAAAAAAAATTATCAATTTTACCAGCTACTGCTCTCTCCCTGAAACAAAAACCAATACTCNACAAACCTTTACCTAAAACTGTGAAAATGCCACCAAGTTCGGCCCACATAAATAAACAATAAATCCTGGGGACAAGTACCTTGGATTTGAAGATAAGGTGAGAGGGTGTGGAGTACCTCTAGATGTAGGCCTACAATTATAGTAAACAAGGGGAAGACTGAGCCAGTGAGTTAACTGTCTCTTACAACACAAACAAGTGAATAATACGACTAAGGTTTCTTTTATAAACACCCAGAAACTCCTTAATGACCATTAGGAAGAAACAGAAATAAATAGTTGTACAGGAAAATGACTAAAATCCACTAACAAAAAAAAACCACATATTTCCAAAAAAAAAATATAATTTCTATACTGTTGTTCTTTTATAATTTTCATAATACACAACACTCTTAACATTCCTCTGCTTATACATCAANATAATTTCTATACTGTTGTTCTTTTATAATTTTCATAATACACAACACTCTTAACATTCCTCTGCTTATACATCAATGCCCAAATGCAAGTAAACAAACTTGCAAGCAGAGTTTCAAGAAAAAAAAAACATATTTTATTCGTTTACAAGAAAACCATAACTGAAAGACTACCCGTTTAAAGTTTAGAGTGAGTGAAACTAACGGTAGTAGGAGAAAGTTAAACAGAGTTACTCCACAGTTATTTTGATTCAGCTCGCACAATCTCGTTTTTGACCTCTTTGTACCTCTGTCACTTGTGACTACATTTAAACAAATAAACTATCTCCCTACATAGAATGCCTACAACACGAGCAGGCTGCCGACCCGCACGTCTCGCCGTCTACACTCCTACTCTATCATTCAAAAACTCTTCACTTTTTACATACTAAAACATAAATTAAAAAAACACTTGTCTGGTCACATCTTTCAGAACGATTTCCGGCCTCCTNCACTTTTTACATACTAAAACATAAATTAAAAAAACACTTGTCTGGTCACATCTTTCAGAACGATTTCCGGCCTCCTCCTGGCCGAAATCCAAACACGCTGTCCCAACCACTTACGCACGTTCACCGCTCATTGCCACCATCATCCAACTNCCTCCTGGCCGAAATCCAAACACGCTGTCCCAACCACTTACGCACGTTCACCGCTCATTGCCACCATCATCCAACTCCCACGCTCCAATGTCGCCAACCCACGTTTTCCTTCACTCCAAAACACACCATTGTCAACTCGTGTTACCCGGCCGATGACACTAGTACTCACTTGCATGCCCTCTCACTCCCACATGTCCAGAGACCACTACTTCCCCACCCCGCACTACAAACCAGCATATGGTTGTCTCTCCCCGCGCCACCATCCTCTCAAAGCCAACCGCTGTCTCGTCTGCACATACAAGGACGCGACAGCAAGCATTGAATTGTGGGAGGGGGGGTAGAGCGAACAGCCAGCTCAGATCCGCTGTCAGACAAACTGATCTTCCCACATCCTGAAACTTGTTCCAGACAACTGCCATACTTTTCAAACATGCACCGCGCTCGTAAACAAAAAAGCAAGATTTACATCCGCTCAACTGAACTCCCCACTAGTCGGATCACAGACAAGAAAATACTACAATGTTTTAGTACTGAAAATGAAAAAGTGTTCAACATTATAAAAAGAGAGAGAGAGGAAAAAAAGCAAAATTAAGTCAAAAGTTAATAAAGTCANATGAAAAAGTGTTCAACATTATAAAAAGAGAGAGAGAGGAAAAAAAGCAAAATTAAGTCAAAAGTTAATAAAGTCATGCCAAGTTACATTGTATAAAGGAAAATGACCGTGACAATATCATTGTAGTTGGCAATTTTGATCTGACTCTGTAAAATTACATCTGAATTTTGATTACTATTATTTTGAGCAGCTAATGTGAGTACATTTGCCAGTTAAATCTTTTATGACTCAACCCCGAATTTTCTAGCCTCGTTACTAACTCTGAAATTTTTTTATCTCTGTCTTCTGCTTGTTGCATAATTTATTGTCCTAATTCATGTTTTACCTCCTGAATTCTTTGTTCAGTGCACCTGGTACTTTGTTTCTGCCTCCTGAATTCCTTACTCAGTATGCCTAATTTTTCATTTTATTGATCACAACACGCAATAAATATCAAAGTGGTTTATCTGGATTATCTTTTTAGAATACATTTGTCTTACTATTTGAAAACTGGGTCATTTTCATTTCTGATTTAATCGAGCCTTGATTAATTAGTGTCGACATTGCACGTAAACTTTAACAACATTAGTAAATATATAAATACATAATCTTTATGCTAAATATAAACGAAACAACCAGTAACTAATTTCCTTGGACTGATTGCTTCATTGGTAAATTCCACTGCTTGGACTGTTTAATTTTACAATGGTAATTGTGTTGTTGCTTCTCAGGGCATGTTTACAATTTTTGTCCCACGGATGCTCAGCCATGTTTACGACTATAAAAATTACAGCCTGGTTCACTTCCTCAGCAGAAATACGAGACTTAAATAAAGGTGCCATAAAAAAAGACGAGAAAATATTAAATATTTTTCTCAGATATTTATTCAAGTTTACGCAGTTCACGTACTTCACACACCAGACACATGAAGCAGTTGGCGATACAATGAGCCAGGAAGATTACCAGAACATCATCACAGAGTTAATTAATTTTTTATGTGACGTGCCTGGCACTGCAAATGTGATCCCGCATAGTGGACAGGAAGCTGAACTTCATAGTGCGAGGTCCAAGTGGCGGATGCGAAATGGGAATTGGGAGTGCCGCCTTGCTCTACCCCCACCCCTCGCATCACTGTGCCATAAACATACCCAAATAAGGGCATCACACAGTGCTTCTCTTATCATGCGCTCCCATCGCTAACTAAAAAGGCATGGTGCGGTACAAAAAGTCTCTTCAGGCACTGGTATGAACCCTGTTGCAACTGCTTTCCCATATAAACCCAAATTGTGCCAAAATAAACAATTTTATTACCAGAACATACTAGAAAGGAAAGAACATTTACGAATATCCTAGCGGCCCTTATCAGTAATCCCTTACACAACTTCAACTATGACTTTAGAAAAACCAAATTTGTGACAAATACACATACTAACACTGCCAAGACGTTTGAAATACGGGGAAAACAATTACATTCCCTTGCAAAAACAAAAAGAAAATTAACCAAATGTTAATTGCAAATCAGTATTACCACACCATTACAGTGTGTAACTTTGAACCAAAAGCTGATGTCTTAGTGACCCCTCTGGCCAAGCGTAAACGGTGGCATTACTATTACAAAGCGGCAGCAGCAAACCCAAATATGGCGCCCGTTAATGTCTTCAGAGGTGTCACAAAATTCATTAAATTATTAATTACATTGCTGGCCCTGCGACCTCTTAACATGTTGAGGCAGCGTTGCTCTTGGTGGGATAACCACTTGCAAAATGGTAGGTTGGTGCTGTTGATTTTTGGTTGGAAAACTCCAACTAAGTAACATCCACTATATTTAAACTTCCCATCAAGAAGACTGTCTTGTGGCAAGGTGACGCCCATGTAAATGCAGCCAAGGCACAATACTTCCAGTTCCGGTACACACAGGTTAAATACTAAAACTGAAAACTAAACTCATAAACTTTAACAAAAAACAAAAATCAAAAATGCAAAAAAAAAAATCTTTAAATTTTACTAAAATTAATAAGTCAAAATTATTTTTAAAAATTATTTTTAGTTCTATAGGTTAGAAATTTCAATAATTTACTAATCCATATAAAATGGATGGGTGATTATGTCAGAGCTGAAAATAATTAAGAGAGGAAAAAATTTCTGAATTACACAAATGTAAATATAACTGAGTTAATATTTGAAAATCCTACACTATATCTAGTATAATTAATAAAACGTATGAATTTCAGTTCACAAGCACGCATTTATTTATTCACTTATACCATAGACTATGATAGACAGAAACAAAGTCACTATTGACAATCCATAGAGATAGATCTATGTACAAAGTTACATTAAATCCCCTTTAAATGGCAATAATGTGTATTTTGATATCAATTTATAACAATAATATTTGTAAATTCTGTTGTACTTAGGTGTATTCTGTAGAGGTAATTTGTNTATTTTGATATCAATTTATAACAATAATATTTGTAAATTCTGTTGTACTTAGGTGTATTCTGTAGAGGTAATTTGTAGTAAATGCTGGTCAATGATTGTGGGAAATTGTAATTCATGTTTGTGTTTAAAGATGTATATCCCTTCACAGAACCATTGTCAGATGGAAAAAATAGACTACTTTTATATGCTGATGTTTTCTTCACAGTAATTTGGGGCCGCGGTGGTGTAGTGGTTAGGCTACTCACCATCCACCTAGGTGAACTGGGTTTGATTCCCGGGGAATCATGTCTGATGATGTTGCTGGGCAGCGGGTTTTCTCGGGCGCTGCTCCATACTCACCTCGCTTCACCCTCATCAGCTCTCAAGACTTTGATGTTAAGAGCCACCAAAATCTCTCCACTTTATTCCACTCCATAGTAATTGTGTGTTACTTCCATTGGTGCTATAGGTACACACCCAGAGACTCCAGCATGAACTCTGCCACTTACCACTACAAACGAGGTGCAAACCAGCAGTTCTCACAAGTGTCCCACGTATTCAACCCATGCAGCTACCACGAGGATGAGCTAACTTACGATCCAGACAGGGAGATCATTCCCATTGCTATAAACTGTGTTACAGAAGAGGGTGCAGAAGGTAAGAAGAGTTTGTCACAGTAGTGCAGAACTACATTGATATTGTTAGAGCTTGCAAATGTGTAGTGGTATAACTAGTTATTTANAGTTTGTCACAGTAGTGCAGAACTACATTGATATTGTTAGAGCTTGCAAATGTGTAGTGGTATAACTAGTTATTTAGAAAATAATTATAGCATTAAATACTGGGCTGGAATCGCGATTAAGTTGCAGAATTTGGGTTATTCATATCCAGGGAACTATGAATGCCCAGGTTTATGAAATGCCATCTTATGACCCATCAGAACTGGTTTCACAAGTAAGTATTCATACCACCAGATAATAATGTCTGCCCTCACTGTGCCCACACAGTAAANATCAGAACTGGTTTCACAAGTAAGTATTCATACCACCAGATAATAATGTCTGCCCTCACTGTGCCCACACAGTAAACCAATACATTGACTAGTGCAGTGTTGGCAACATTGTGTGACCATTATGTTCGCTTGATCGTAAGCTTTTTGAAGAGAGCCTTTGTCACCCATTCGAAACCACAATAATCTGTTCTACCAATGAAGAGTCTGGTAACTTGCCACAAGAGAAGCTGTGTACACACTGTGCTATATTCGCGAGTGCTATGGGATTCATTGAGGCCCTACTCCTGAGACCTGAAACCTTCTACGAAACTTTTAAAATGCTATAATTAAAAAACAGCTTATTTTCACTTGTTTCACTAGTCATGCCAAAAAATTATCTGTTTTATTTTAGTGTGTACAGTACGTAAGGTTTGCTTTCGCTTATTGAATACTAGCTGTGCCCGCGGCTCCGCTCATATGCACTACAAAACTATTGTTTAGGTTTTTTTTTATAAGGTTCTCCCCTTCCTCCCACGATGCTTCCACCCGCCGTCATCGTCAGAGATATTGCTACCGGTGAGGCGGTTGTAAATTGACTGTTGAGACTGCAGCTGTGGCTCTTCCAGTGTGGCAAGATCGTTACTGTATTTGTATGGATACACACCCTTGCATATCACCAATGGGACTCTTCTGGGCTGAAAAATTTCTGTGCACTTGTAAACTTGTCTGCTGGAAGGTTCTGAGCAAGTGAAGCAAGACTTGCCACCATGAAGCGATACGTATCGATGAACTGAATGGCAAATTGGTCACCCAGCTGTTTGAAAAATGTAAACATTTTCTTTTCCCTATGTGGGATAATGAAGATGTCCTTCATATTGTATGCCAGCTCTTTAAAAATACAATTCTCGTCAGNTTCTTTTCCCTATGTGGGATAATGAAGATGTCCTTCATATTGTATGCCAGCTCTTTAAAAATACAATTCTCGTCAGTATAGATATTATGAAAAAATACAACCAGCTTCTTTGGTCGGCGACGTAGAATGTTGCACTGGTTACATGCCGGTCCAATTTATTGTCCTGTAAAATGATCATGGTCTCTGACTTTGTAATTCATCTCTGTAAATGTAATACGGTAATAAATGCAGTCTCTTGCATGGTAGTACATTGCCTGCTGGGTTGCAGTCAGTGGACTCATAGCTGTATAAGTTTCATAAATGTCCTTTGCCTGTTTCCCTATGGCCACTATTGTCTGTTTCCCTTTGGCCACTATTGTCTCTGTAAAGTGCATGCCCGCATTTTCCCTTACATATATAACAGGTTCGGTCGGCAGTGAAGTAGTGAGGTGTGCGGGTACCTGCTCGTTATCTACTTGTACATGCAAGCAGTAACTATAAGCCTCGTGCAGCTGGTATGCATAAGTGTATGCATGGGCCGGGTTCGGTGCACAGGTATGGACTTGCTTGAGTAAAGCCTCGAAATCTGCATATACCACAATGGGCAACTTGTCTGCATTGTTGTAGTTTTGAAATTTGAGGATGCTTGGTCTTTTCCACACGTGCTGCCGCATATGAGTTGAAGTACTGCTTATGCTGCTCGAAGACTGCAGACCAATCAGCCCCGATACTCATGGACAATCATCATAGTACGTGAAGCACTGCTTGCAGATACGAATACGTCCATTACGTACAGTAACCTGGAAACGGACGGGACGGCACAAGTCTCTAACATACGTATAGTGGTTGTTTGCATCATCGGCCATGAGCAGCAGGTCGAAATGCTGAGTGTCTTCTGCTCTGGTTACACGTACCAGTATTATTTTCAGTCCCTCGTCCAAGGCATAAACGTTTACGGACGTACCAGGGTTGCGTGTCTCAAAAATACCAATCTGTTTCAGCGGGGTTGGGAAGGTAAGACCATCAAAATTAAATTTCCCCTCCAGTTCGCGGTAGTGTTGGTTCATGTGCTCGTAGTTCTCACCTTTCACAAATCGGGCATGAATGTCCCACTTGAAGCATTCATTATCGTTGCTATTCCGTGGGTTAATGACTGCCTTCTTGGCCTTGTTATAGGTAGGCAAATCTATCCATGATGAAGTTCTCAGCAGNTCGCCTTGTTATAGGTAGGCAAATCTACCCATGATGAAGTTCTCAGCAGGTCCAATATACTAATGCGCAGCTGGAGTCTGTTCATGGCAGTAAGTGTCCATCCACGTCCCTTCCCCTGGTACTCTTCAGCATCCGAACAGATCTTCCATATGTTGAAGTTGACAGCTTCATCATCATCAGAGGTATTAAATAATAGCATATTCTTAAACTTGAAGACTCTGTGGTCCATTTCATCGTCGTTAGGCTCGGACTTCCCATACTCGCAATCCAGCCAAAGATTAAACTTAATGGAACCATGGACATCGAACTCTGCGATTAACTGGTTGATGAGGTTTTACAGCATGCAGCCCAAATAAGTACATATCTTTCGCCGATGCACTGGTATTCACAGCAACATAATTCCTTAAGTTGCCCTTGAAGGCCGTTGCTGCTTCCACAAACCCATTACCATTGATTTNTCAAAAATACCAATCTGTTTCAGCGGGGTTGGGAAGGTAAGACCATCAAAATTAAATTTCCCCTCCAGTTCGCTGTAGTGTTGGTTCATGTGCTCGTAGTTCTCACCTTTCACAAATCGGGCATGAATGTCCCACTTGAAGCATTCATTATCATTGCTATTCCGTGGGTTAATGACTGCCTTCTTCGCCTTGTTATAGGTAGGCAAATCTACCCATGATGAAGTTCTCAGCGGNTTGTTATAGGTAGGCAAATCTACCCATGATGAAGTTCTCAGCGGGTCCAATATACTAATGCGCAGCTGGAGTCTGTTCATGGCAGTAAGTGTCCATCCACGTCCCTTCCCCTGGTACTCTTCAGCATCCCAACAGATCTTCCATATGTTGAAGTTGACAGCTTCATCATCATCAGAGGTATTAAATAATAGCATATTCTTAAACTTGAAGACTCTCTGGTCCATTTCATCGTCGTTAGGCTCGGACTTCCCATACTCGCAATCCAGCCAAAGATTAAACTTAATGGAACCATGGACATCGAACTCTGCGATTAACTGGTTGATGAGGTTTTACAGCATGCAGCCCAAATAAGTACATATCTTTCGCCGATGCACTCGTATTCACAGCAACATAATTCCTTAAGTTGCCCTTGAAGGCCGTTGCTGCTTCCACAAACCCATTACCATTGATTTNGTATTCACAGCAACATAATTCCTTAAGTTGCCCTTGAAGGCCGTTGCTGCTTCCACAAACCCATTACCATTGATTTTCCCGGCACCAGCAACTAATCCACGGGCGACTAGCAGTTCCAGCTGTATACACTCATGGGTCGGCACACACGAGCGGGTTGTATCGATCGAATACACTCCTACGCACAAGCAGACGTAAATAAATCACCTAACGTTCATACTACTACATGAACTGAAGCGTGCTATGTAAAGGGTAGGCTATATGTGAGAAACACCAGGTTTCACTCGGTGTGCTCCCTCAACGCTGCTGCCCCTGATTATGCCAGCCAATTACATAATAGACTAATTGGCATTCACAATTTTACATGACAGCACCTCAGACTGAATTGTAAGATACCTTGCATCTTTCGAATTCCCCGGTTCACCTGATTTTTGCCAGAATAACATGATTTTCTACGTCTGCCTGTCACTGAGGTTTTTCATCTGAAAGCAGCACCATTGATCGATGCAGCAATGGTAGCAGCAAATTATGTGCTACATGAAAGTGGTGGAATGGGTCTGCCACCGACCAGCAATCAAGCAGTGCTCCTGCCTCGCCGAACATAGCCCTCTACTACCGGCGTGCGCCGAGTTTCACGCGCCAGTGCTACTAGCGGCATGACGTCACAAGCTATAGACTGTTTTACCGAACTGTCGCAACGTTGCAGTAGAGTGGGCATGCTTCAATTATGATTTTGTCACCCTTATTAGTCAAGTTAAATTTTTACAGACATTATTGCCAAAATGTGTACTTATAGAAAGTATTGTGGTCTTNTCACCCTTATTAGTCAAGTTAAATTTTTACAGACATTATTGCCAAAATGTGTACTTATAGAAAGTATTGTGGTCTGGTTTTAGACTATAAAGAGCCAAGAAAATTATGGAAATCTTGGAATGACACACAAATAAACCTAAGCTGCCTCAAGGCTAATTTTTAAGGTATTTCTTGGAAAATATTGTATTTGGTATTGCCGCCTCACGGCTGATNTCACCCTTATTAGTCAAGTTAAATTTTTACAGACATTATTGCCAAAATGTGTACTTATAGAAAGTATTGTGGTCTTGTTTTAGACTATAAAGAGCCAAGAAAATTATGGAAATCTTGGAATGACACACAAATAAATCTAAGCTGCCTCAAGGCTAATTTTTAAGGTATTTCTTGGAAAATATTGTATTTGGTATTGCCGCCTCACGGCTGATNCTAAGCTGCCTCAAGGCTAATTTTTAAGGTATTTCTTGGAAAATATTGTATTTGGTATTGCCGCCTCACGGCTGATTGTGTTTGCTTACTGAATTCAAAATTATTCCACTACCAATTCACTGTAAATAATTTATGTATTTTTAATGTAAAGTATGTATGGTGGTTATTTGTATTCAGTTTAAGATTCCAATAATTGTAGAGTATATTTTTATAGTATTTTTTATACTGATTTAATAAAATCAGTGTTTTGTATAATTGGTAATGTTTCTTCCATTGTAGAACGAACCTGGTAAGAAACGATGTGCAACATTGCTGTAGGAGACTTTCTCATTATTTTGATTTTATTTGAAGGGATCAGTCATGTTAGGGTACCATTTGGAGATGGCAGGATCTGGCTGTAGCTGCTCTATCTTGTTTTTCTGCTCGTCATTATTCTTGCGCAGAATACTGGCGCACAGAGACAAGCGGAAAGCAGATTTCAAGTGACAGGATGAAGATGTGGTACAACAGGAGAATGTCTAGTGAGGTATTTCAAGGACAACTGGTGTGGCTGTACAACCCACAGAGGCGAAAAGGGTACTTCCCGAAGCTACAGNTAGTGAGGTATTTCAAGGACAACTGGTGTGGCTGTACAACCCACAGAGGCGAAAAGGGTACTTCCCGAAGCTACAGTGTTGGGAAGGCCCCAGTAGGATTTTGAAGAAGATCAGTGATATGGTCTTTCAGATTTGTCATAAAGGCTCTCGGGTGAAGCCGAATGTTGTCCACATTGACCAACTGGCACTCTACGAAGGTCTGGATGTTGTAAAGAACAGACTTGAGGAGGGGGCAGTGTTACATGATACTGGTCTACATCACATTCTCTTGCTCCATCCTGCTCGCAAGAGCAAAGGAATGTTTGAAAGTAAGAATTATTATGTAAGAAGCGGGTGGGGATTAAAACGGCAGCCGCGCATACGACTGTGTGCCGAAGCCTATCGTGGCTCTTGCACTCCTGACCTTTGGTGAATGGAATTTGAGTTTATGTGGTAGAATTTTCTGATTCATTGGCATTTCCTCTCTCAGCATGACTCATGGTGCGAGGAACGTTTCAGATCAGGGCCAGCGAGACTCTTTAAGCAGGACAGGCCTCCAAGCAGACAGTTTTTGAAAGTTTAGAATTTGGACAATTGTGCGACCTTAAGCAATAGACGATGAGGTAGTAGAGCAATGAGTGGTGATGGAAGTCACCAGTGGGAGTAAAATCTGCGAATTGAGAGCATGGGTGCAGTGAAGGATGCGACAGGCAGGCAGGACTATTGAACTGGATGTGTGAGTGTAATTGTATGTATGTAAATGATGGCAACAGACAGACTGAACACATGTGTTATGATGAGTGTGAATAGACTATAACCAATATAGAGACATTGAGAAGGACTTTAATTAGAGTTGAAATAGAAATTAAATATGGCACACACTGAGAATAATAATAGTAGTAGTAGAGATAGATAGTTTTATGTTGTAAATAATAGCTGCGTGAATAAATTAAAATCCAATNGCACACACTGAGAATAATAATAGTAGTAGTAGAGATAGATAGTTTTATGTTGTAAATAATAGCTGCGTGAATAAATCAAAATCCAGTTTAGTAGTTTTATTTTTATTAAGACCTCCATCCCTCACGAACTCTAATACGCCTCTCAGGAACATGCAACAGTATTATACACAAAAACAAAATTTGTCTGTGATTCACCTTGTCAGAGTATAATTTACTTCACTCTGTCATGTGCAAGAAATTTATATTTTTACCGGGCATCAGATCTTCAGTAAATCAAAATTCATGTTTTGAAGCATTTTGTTTGCTGTAATTATGGGTGAATCTCTAAAACACTGCATCTTCTGTTCACGTAGTCGAGTTTATCATTAAATGTATACTTATAGTAGTTTTATTTTAGTTAAGTGTCCTATACTCTCTGAATTTTCTTATGTCTCTTGCCATTTAGGGTTATGCTGTTATGTACAATAAAAAAATACAAATAAATAAATAGATTTATTAATAAAAATTAAAAAATCTCAGTGAATAAACAAATAAAGGAAGGAATGGGTGGACGTATAGATAGGTTGGACAGGCAAGTGGATGATCACAATAATGGTTTAAACTTGTATCAAAATGCATTGTATAGTTCGACTTTAGTAATAATATCAGTTGCAATGAGATTCTGAGGTTGAATAATAACCACTATTTGTTGTAACCTGCAGAACTGCGGCAGTCGCACACTACTATAGCTGTGGTGGACCATCACTCTGACGGAACATATGTGCTGCGGGCACTGAAACAGAAACTGTTTGTTGATGGGCTGTGCTACCTGCTTCAGGAGATTTATGGCATCGAGAACAAGAACAACGAATCAAAGGTCATTTGCTGCACAACATATTATGATTCTGTGATGTATTAATCTTAAAAGATAGTATGATAAGAAAAACATTTTTTACCACTGTATTTTGTTATGTCATGTTGTCTGCAGTTTAAAACTGGACTCGCAATAGTCAGTCGTACCAGTCAGTCAGTCAGTCAGTCAGTCAGTCAGTCAGTCAGTCAGTCAGTCAGTCAGTCAGTCAGTCAGTCAGTCACAGTCAGTCAGTGTCAGTCAGTCAGTGTCAGTCAGTCAGTGTCAGTCAGTCAGTGTCAGTCAGTCAGTCATCCATCTATCATTTTCGTCTGTCAGTTGAAAGTGATTCGCAACAATCCGTCATCCGTCTATCCTGTACAGCAAAATCTCAGTGTGACAACTTAATATCACAATCTTTGTTTTGTTGGAGGTATATTTTGGTTGGAAATACAATTTCAAAAAAAAAAATATTTTGAGAATGTATTTTTTTTTATTAATAAGAATATATACTAAAAGTTTTTTACATTTGAAATGTTTGAATTTACAACGAAAGATAAATAAACACAGATTCACTGCCTTGCATTTTATTTCAAAGTGCGTATTCCTGTTTAAGGAATTTCGTCAGAAGGTGGTGGTTCATCCATCTGGCTGTCAAAATTCAAAGTTTGGTAAATATTTGAAGGCTGGACGGATAGCAAAAAAAGTTGTCCTGCGATTGGTTGAAGATCACGTGATCACCGGAAGGATGGACGAGTGACGGGTGCGACAAACTGTTGTGTGTTCAGCCTAATGCATTACTCTGCCGCTTCAACACATCAACTTTTATTTCGGTAGCATCACATCAATTGCTACAGTGATCACTTTTCTTTTGTCAGCTCTCTTCATAGATCTTGTAGACTTTATTGGTGAGATCACCAAAATTCATCTTTTATACTGTGGGCTGTGGAGTTTGATGTGTTGTTAGGCTATGAATGTGTATGCAAATATTAATTGTAAGTTAATTACATTTGTAAGCCACCTTATAGGTCAAGAATGCTCTAATAGAGAGACAATATTATTAATTATATGAAATTAAGGGGGAGAGTTGGGTGCTGTTGTGGATTTACAGTGAAACCACGCTATAATCAACTGACGATGGCAAAATAAATTATCACTATAGTGATTTATTATATGTACAAAATTTACTGCACAATGTCATTTCATGCAGTGTTAACATATGCTCACTTCTTGAACAATCAGCATTTCCTCATTTCANTAGGCTATGAATGTGTATGCAAATATTAATTGTAAGTTAATTACATTTGTAAGCCACCTTATAGGTCAAGAATGCACTAATAGGGAGACAATATTATTAATTATATGAAATTAAGGGGGAGAGTTGGGTGCTGTTGTGGATTTACAGTGAAACCACGCTATAATCAACTGACGATGGCAAAATAAATTATCACTATAGTGATTTATTATATGTACACAATTTACTGCACAATGTCATTTCATGCAGTGTTAACATATGCTCACTTCTTGAACAATCAGCATTTCCTCATTTCANAATTTACTGCACAATGTCATTTCATGCAGTGTTAACATATGCTCACTTCTTGAACAATCAGCATTTCCTCATTTCATGGGCATCCGGTATTTTTGAATGCCATTACAGGGCTCTGGAATTTAACTTGTCCCCATAAAATACAATGGAGCATATTTGACAGTGGGATTTTTCACAGGACCATCCCATTGTTCACAGAAATATTTTAAGATTAGAATAAGTGGTAATAACTAATAATTGAGAAAAACATTTTTTTTTCCATCCATTATTTTGTAGTTGCAGGCACTTTTTCCCCCCTAGAACAGCAGCATTTATTTGTCCACCTTCAAAATATAAACAGTGTGGAAAGCCTGATGTCTATAGTCTGCTGATAACCTTAACATGCCTTTACTCTTCCCTGTGTCCATATATATCTCTTTCATACTGGACATCTCTATCGCTCTCTGTCATGGTGGGCTTATATATATTTCTTTTGCTGGGTACCTTCTTTGTTGTCCACTACCTTCTCTCTCTTAGCTGCTCAAACAATCAGTACATTCCTCGACCACTCTTTGTTGTGATGAATGCAGCTCTGCCTGGCAACCGGACAATAGCTGACAAAGGCCAGAAGGGAGTGAGGGTGGGTGGAATATTGTTGAAAAGTAGACCAAATGTAAACATATTTACATATGTTTTAGTTCTACAAAACAGCAATGCTTTGGTTACAGGTAGGGAGTACACAAAAAGCCACTAATTTAAATTAGTGTATTAACCTTGTATTCAATATAGAACACAACACAACACAACATTACATTACAAAATTATTGCAACTGTGAATGTGTCTTTATAGGGTAAACTCATTGTGGCGCAGTTCCACTATATATATATATAATTTTTTTTTTTTTTTTTTTTTTTNTTTTTTTGCAATTACTTATATTAGGGCCTAATTTTAGAAAATTTTATTTTTATTAAAGCATAGAACATTAATTATATTTTGGAGACAATTATTGTTTGAGTTGTACTACTATTGCTTTTGTAAACATTCTCAGGAGGTAATTAGTAATTAATTCTTACGTATATCCCACATGGTAAACAAATATATTCCATTTATTCAATAATCTGACTGATATGCTATTCCTTGACAACAAAAAATTTTTAAATTTGAATGCTGAATGAATGCATTTTATGACTTAAAAACTGGTAACACCACAATGGCCTCTCTCTCCCCCTTTAATAACTGTGTTGTACGTATTAATGTTCGAAGGCCACTAATATGCTGGCGATAAGTCAGCAGTTGTTCCTGAAGTAAACTTATTATGCATCATAGTGGTCTGCACAGTCCCACAGAACTTCAGTTTGAAGAGTTGGTTGGCTTTTTTCTCAGCAAGCTAGTGAGCTGCAAGATAGTGTTGGCTGGCTAATTTTTAGTGTGTTTGGCTGCATTGCCAAATATTTGTAAAAAGAATTCTGGGAACATCTCTCTAGAATTCTAAAGATAGGCATTGGAAGCAGAATGACACATCATCCAGCTACATTGTGCATGTTCTTTCCGTGTATTGTATCTGTCTTCATTCATTATTACAAAGGAAGTAGTTAGGGACCATACCACTTAGTGTTGTTCCGTCTCCACTGGCAAGGTAGCATATTGCAATGACTCCTTACCTCATTATATTAAAATGTGCCATATTTTCTCCAATAATGGGAAAATTACCAGGGTTCCTTCATTCAGACATTGTATAAGTAAGCAAATACAAATATTGAGATGTGTCACTGCCCAAGCTGCTGTTACAAAGGGTGCTGCTAGAGTTTTTGCAGGAGATTGCCTTTACTAATCAGTTATTGACACACCTGATGTGCACAACTACCATCTGCACCAAGTGCCTAGAGCTTTGCTGTTAGGGGTCCCCCTTGTCCTGCCAATCCCACAGTCAGGCTATCTACCCCTATTCTTCAGGTATCCTGGGCACAGGCTGGGTTATATGTGGTTTATTCTCAATAAACCCATGATAAATCATGCCTCTGTTTTTTACCATTCTGTTCACCTGTTCCTATCCAACAATCTGCCACCTCAGGCTTAGACACAATCTGAGAACTGAAGCCCTTCAGGATCACACTGGCCACATTGGGAACTGCTCTCTACCTCTCTCAGGGCATCTGGTTGCCAGCAATAGCACCGCTTCTCTGGGCACTGCTGGGGCTGAGAGCAAAACCCCAACCACAAAACATACTTGAAGCAAACTTGGTTACCGGTGATAACGCCGCTTCTCTGGGCTCTCTGGAGGGTAGGATTACGTGCAGCCACAAAGTTTGAAATGTTAACTGACTCAGTTGAGTGTCTGGCTACCAGCGATAGTGCTACTTCTCTGAGCATCACTGTTTGCCCGGGAGCGAGGCTTGCCACCGTCAGGTGGAGTGATGTCCTTCGTGGGAAATGAACAGATCCCTGAGCACTGGTGCTAGAGAGGCTCCGGCTCTTTGGAATCACTCTCTATCCTGACGCACAGTTTAGACCACTTCGTTATTCCATTTAATTTTGCTAAACCTGAGTGTTTACCTTCCCTCATGCTCTACCATAGAGCAGGGAAGCCAAAGGCTGAGAGTTCAACAAACTATGGGACATGGGGCCAACACTGTCACAAGCTACTCACATGTGATCTGGTAATGCCACTGCATTCACCACCTGGCAGACATCATCCAGGACCAGCAGCTACAGTTCAGCATCATCCTACCATCTAGGGTGCCTCGTAGTCCCAAGGTTAGTGTCACCCTGACCTCTGACCCCACCTATGTGCCTTTCAGAGCACATAAGGTCTGCACCAGCAGCCATTGCAATATACCAACTCATATTCCCTTTGACATCCACACCAATCCAGGTTGCGTGTCACCCTTATGTCGAAGAAGAATGGCCCTACAAGTCCTCTGGCAGACACATACACTGTTCATCCAGGAATATTAAATACTTGCTCTATCAGAATGTGAGGATTTTCATCAGCCTAGTACACCGAGTTACAGTGGTTGACAGTTACATCCAATTTAAAGGTTGCCTCTTTGGACCAATCAATCGTGTCAGTAAAATGTTTGTTGTTGTTGCACATGTTCACAACCTACTCACGAAATTCGACACGCCTATCTGGATATATATATATAGTGGAACTTGGATAATTCGAACTTGCATAATTCGGAATTCGTGGTTAATTCGAAGTTTTTTCCTGGTCCCTTGAATTTCCTATGCTGGCAATTTAAATTTTTNATAATTCGGAATTCGTGGTTAATTCGAAGTTTTTTCCTGGTCCCTTGAATTTCCTATGCTGGCAATTTAAATTTTTCGTGGATAATTTGAAGTTTTTTTTGGATAATTCGAAGTTTTTTATCCTCGGAAGTCATAAGAGTAGACAAATNTTGAAGTTTTTTTTGGATAATTCGAAGTTTTTTATCCTCGGAAGTCATAAGAGTAGACAAATACCCTTTGAACTAAAAGCAGATCTAAAAGTCCATGTGTTGTGTTGTGATTTGCTAGTGCTTTTGAAATGTAGTGGGACAATGATAAATGCCTTCAGCTCATTGAACTTTATGGGGAGAACGGTTTAGTGCAATTTCTTGCCATCAGAAACGATGATTGCCATAATCTGCGTTTCCGTCTCCGTTGCTTAGTTAATTCGGACAATATCAAAAATGATGCAGCACAAAAACCAAGCTTTGCTGGTGCCATTTCTGAATGTTCGGGAACAACTGTTCATGTTCAGGTTTTGTAAACGAAAATCTCCCTGGGCGTTCGCAAACTTTTGCAACGAAAGCGAGCGATTGCAAACGTTTGCGAACAATGCGCGCTCGGTCTAACGCCACCTTAAGCTTGCGTGTTTGCGCAAACGGTATGTAACACATAGATCGGGATCTGACAGTGGGATTGGCTGGCTTCGCGCCAATAGACAGAGGACTCGACGGCGCGGCTCCTTGTTGTCAAGCGCTTCCCCTCCCCTCCTCTTTGAAGGCTCACAGTCAGTCCAGTCGAGGCCTATCGCCACCCGCATGCAACCGCTTCGTTGTGCCGCGAGACGTATTGTCGCGTTCCTTCATGCTAATTTCGCTCTTTTTACAAATTCTTCAATGTCTCTTCCTAAACCACGCCGCTCAACGTACAAGACTTTAACGTTGTCTGAGAAGGTCAAGGTGATTCAGGAAGTTGAGAAGGGCATGAGGAAAAAAAGCGACATAGCGAAACAGTATGGCATTGCTCCCAGCACATTATCAACGTACCTGAAAGATAAAGACAAGATTTTTACCGACTGGGCTCAACAAGGTAGCGGAGACAGGAAGAGAGCAAGAAAGGCCGAATATCCTGATATTGAAGAATGCGTTTTGAAATGGTTTACTCAGGCCCGTGAAAGAAACATTCCACTTAGCGGTACAACAATAAGGACTAAAGCTGAAGAATTTGCCTCAAAAATGGGCCACAAGGACTTCAAAGCCAGTACTGGATGGCTGGATGGCTTTAAACACAGAAATGACATTGCATTCAGAACAGTTAGTGGTGAAAGTGCTAACGTAGATCAGAACGCTGCTGAACAATGGAAAACAAAACTAGCAACAATAATTCGTGATACAGCCGCTAAAGACATATTCAACGCTGACGAAACTGGGTTATTTTACAAGTGTACCCCGAACAAGACAATGGCATTCAAGGGAGATCGTTGCAGCGGCGGGAAAAATAGCAAAGAACGAGTGACTGTTTTAGTTTGTGCAAATATGGATGGGTCAGAAAAACTTCCTCTTTTGATGATCGGCAAATCGGCGAACCCTCGCTGCTTCAAAAATGTGAAAACAAAGCCTGTTGAGTACGAAGCTAACCGGAAGGCTTGGATGACCAGTGCGATTTTTGAAAAGTGGCTGATTAAATTGGACAAAAAGTTTCAAAAGCAAAACCGAAAAATTTTGCTGTTTGTTGACAATTGTACCGCTCACGGCAAACTCCCTCGTCTAAAAAATATAACTGTCGTTTTTTTCCCGCCAAATATGACGTCGGTTGTTCAGCCCATGGATCAAGGGGTGATCAAGAACTTTAAGCATTATTTCCGTGCAGACGTGGTGGAACGAGTGCTGACCTTCGCAGACGACCAAAATGTTAAAATCGATATTTTGGATGCTAGCCGAATGTGTTTGCACGCCTGGCAAAAAGTTAAACAGGAAACGATCGCCAATTGTTTTACGAAAGGTGGATTTTACCTAAACAGTGAAGAAAGCCATGAAGACGACAATTCTGTTGAAGTCGAAGACAACTTTCTTCAAGAAAATTGGCAACAAGTGGATGCCGATTTACCGTGCGAAGAATTTTTGAACGTTGACAACGATTTAGCTGTTTGTTGAGAGCCTACTGATGAAGAAATAGTGGCCGAAGTCTTGCAAAAGAGTCAACCCCAGCAAGAGTCTTCAGACGAAGAGGAAGAGAGTCTTCCCGAGGATCAACGCCGAGTCCCCACGACAACACAGGCCATGCAAATGATCAAAGATCTGACGATGTTTGTGGAGGCACAAGAAGGTGTGGAAGAAGACGTTTTCCGATCTCTTCAAAACTTACGAAAATTTGCGGTGGGTGTCAAAATGAACAATGTTAAGCAACAAGAGATCTCAAGCTTTTTTATGAAAGATAATTAATGAAATCATTCTGTGATTTAATTGATCTCAGCCAGCCAGTTTCGAAACCAAAAACTTTTTATTTCCTATAGGTTTCAGAGAAGTTTTTACATATGTATTTAAAACAGTATATGTACTGTATAATTTTGTTCATTTTTAATTTTTGTTCGTCCTGATTTTATAAATTTGTGTTCAAATAAGTTCGTAAATAAACATCAAAAGCGTTTAACTGAGTGTTTTTCTGTCATTTTAACACCCTAGCATACCCCTACTAACCTCCATCCATCCTGTATCGTTATTTTGGATAATTCAAATTCGTGGATAATTCGAAGTTTGTTTTGGTCCCTTGAGCTTCGAATTATCCAAGTTCCACTGTATATATGTATATAGGGTCTCCACTTTACTTGCCTTAAAATGTGGTGGATACTTGATACACTTCCTTCGTCCCATTTTTATTCTCTTCATGCTGCATCATCCTTTCTTCACATCACGTACAATTACGTACCTCTCAAACTTGTCACGTAATCATGTCATTGTTTCACATGATGATGGTGTTTCACATGATGATGGTGCAGTATCAAATTCTGCCCTCCATCTCTGCACCTCACTCATGTTCTCATTTTTCCAGTAACACTTGAAAATCCACTATGTTGCTTAAAATAAAACGTTGTTACCTCCGCCATTTACTCTACAATTGTAGTGATGCTGCTTACAGCAGCAAAATTGTTACACTCGCTCACACACACCCGATGTTGTCCATATAACATCAAATGCAGTCCCACCAGATGGTCTTTAATAGTTTCTCGGCAATAACTTATAGAGAGTATAAACATTAATTTCGGACACCTGGTATTGGAACAGATGCATTATATAAAGCCTGTTATACACGGTTCACTTTCTTGTTCAAGTCAACTTCCGTTGTGTGACTGGCTAACTTGTTTGCAAGTGGCTAACATGCAAGGGCTTGCGTGCTAGCTATAATAATTTAGAGACTTCTATTTTTCGTTCATCTTCTTATGCAAGTAGTTTGTTTACATTTGTGTTTTATACGTTTATGTAGAGCCCGTACATTTATTTATGCTTATATTGTTAATTTGAGATTATAAATCAGATTTTAATTCTGTATTAGTGGTTTGTTTGGTTTGTAAAATCTTTGTTTTTTGTGGTGGAAATGAGTGACTGGCATGCTGCAACAGTCAAGTACTACCACTGTGTGTACAGAATGTACATGGGACTTGAATGTAAGAGGGTGTTCACAAAGGATCAGGCTTAAGGGTTCAAGTATGGATCTTGCCCTACTTACGTACAGCAACTGCAATGTGTCATGTTCTGCGACTTCTATACCAGCACAGGTGATCAAATTACAAGGAGACAACCCAAGTCAAGTGGGACCCAATGTGTGCTCCGAAGTGAGTCGAAAACTTAAAACTTCCATCCACCAACCGAGAGAATAGCCTTCGTGACCATGGATTTGTATAGTGATCTGGTTGACTAGGCAGAAAAAAATCTCTATACACTTTAACAATTAAAAATGTCATGACACCTACAAATATATTTTTAAAAAAGCATTACTGGTGATGGGAAGTATGTTTTTGTAAGTACATGCCTACAATTTAAAATCTATATTACTGGTAATAGAAGTAATGTTTTACAACTTACTTCATTTTCTTGGAAACCACCTTTAAAGTTGTAACCCATTGTATCAGCAAGCTTTTATTTGCTTATTGTTGTAATTATTTTTATTTAGGAAAAAATTATTAAATTGAAGTATGTGATATGGGACCGTACATATAATTTACATACGTAGTTAATGTATATGTTAATACTTATGTGCAGATTATCTTTTTGAAATCTGATTTTAGGTTTACGTATGAATTGAAGTAAAATTGCATGATTTCAAAACCTGTATGAGGTAGTATAAATGATAGCAAAAAATAAATTTTTTGTTGTTTTACCTTTTACCCAGGGTGCAAGTGATGAAGACACAGAGGACAATGGCTCAGAATGTGTCATATGCATGTGTGACGTGAGAGACACACTCATTCTTCCATGCAGGCACTTGTGCCTCTGCAATTCATGTGCTGATTCCCTGAGGTATCAGGTATGTTTAGTTTTACTTTAGCGTATAATCTTGTAGTGTTTTGTTCAGTGATGGGCTGATACCCAAATTTTTTTGATGCTGATACCTTGATTGATTCTGTAACTTTGCTTTTTGATACTCTTGATACCCTTACTGATACTCAATACTTAACATTTTGAAAAATTATTGGTATACATATGAGGCCACTGGTTGAACCACTTCAGTAAGAAATTTTATTCGTCTAAAAGAGTATTTGGAGCAAATCCAAGATCTGATAGCTGAATCTTGGAACAGTAATTTTATTAAGTGATATGTAATATTATAAAAGTAATATTTCTATTATCATAATTATGAAGGATCTGATCAGTATAAGAATACCAAATAAAGTTTAGATTTATGAGTGTAGAATTGAGATTGTTACAGTTACAAAACTGTTTTACTGATGGCAGAAATTTAAAGGTTACCTCTTGGTTTATTTTATGGTATTGATTAGGGATGGAGCGACCAAATTTTAAGATTCAGCGAATCCACCGAATCTTAGGGATTCGTAGATTCAATTCATTTTATATAAGATTCGTGCAAAGATTTTTTTTTTTTTTTGTTTAATTTGAAATTCTGCATTATATGTAATTCAAAGTAAAGTTTCCACAAAGTGTATGTAAAATTCAAATGATTTATAAATGCTGCAGTAACTAAATTCTTGTGTAACAAATGGAGCATCGCAAACGGGTGGCCGCTTTACGTATGCGCATCAGGCGGCGAAGCATTCTGTTGCACGCGGCCACCTTGCCTACAGACGTGTCAGTAGCAGGCCCCAAGTCCGCAGATAAAGAACTCCGCTGTCTGTCTGCTTTTTTTATGCCTCATTTATCCCTCTTTTTTTTTTTAAGCAGGACCTTTGCTTACGTTTCTGGAATAAAAGAAAGAAAGGGCTACAGAATTTCTAGTTAAAACAAATAATTTTTGTGTGGCACTTTGATTTTTATTTTACATTAAAAATAATGCAAGTGCAAGGAACATAAAGTACAATGCTCAAACTCTTTCAGAAAATTTTTAAATTATTCTGGAAATAGATGTCAGCAGAGTTGAGGAGGCAGGTGGAGCAGGGGTATTGGGAAGGGAAATGCTTTACAGCTGGAGGAGAGAAGGCTGGCATGGGTATGATTATCTTGTGGAAGATCACATAAGGAAAGTTTTACTTTAAAATTGCTCCTCCTTCCCCCCCCCCCCNAACTGTATGTATTAAAGTTTTCATGTCCGAAACCAGTTACCATTTTCTATTTCCTTTTATGTATCAATTTTTTGAAACTATTGACCATTATATCACAGTTTCACTGCTGAAGTGTCAGAAGTAAGTTGCCAATGGAAAGACAGTACATGAGTTAAGTGCAGTTGAGTGTAGAGGTGGTGTAATGTGTTCTACCTTTATCAATCCCACACATCTTGGTCTTGGGCACGTCCTGGTTTAAAGCACCCTTAACCACAGGCGCATCGACAGCGTTTTGTGAGCTCTATTTTATTTATGTTACTTTCATAACAAACAAGATGTGATGCATGCGTGTACCAGCACTTATCTTTCTCCCGGCAACCATCCCAATACATCAGCGTGTGGGAACGACACGTTCTGTCCATCACACACACCAGCAGCACTGTTTAGGTGGCATTATTTCCGGGGGGAAAATGCAAGTGCCATGTGGGTAAATATCATAGATTTTAATTTTTGTTTCTGCCCGAACATTTCAAAATATGAAGTGTTTACTGTATTAGAGTGATAAAAAATTGTGTCAAACTAAATGTTATTTTACAAAGGAGATATGAAACGTATAATATTTTCACCAATATTTCCACTTACGGTAAATGCAGTATTTAACCACAAATCTCCCTATACTTGACAGTAAATGCACAGCAAAAAGTACCACAAAAGCCTCGTGTTTTTTTTTCAGTGTGAAAATATCATAAGGAAAATCATTGAATCAGAGATTCTGGTTTGGGTTTGAGATTCGGTAATTTCAGACATTGATTCAAGGGTGGATTCGGATTCTAGGAAAAGCTGAATTTGCCCCATCCCTAATATTGATATATTGTTAATAATTGAATGGTGTTACTGATTGTTTTATGTATATTTATAAAATCATATTAATAGCTACATATTTTTAAAATGTATATTGACAAGCTCTATATATTTGTTAACTACGTATCTTATATGGGAATCCAAGGAGTACAAATTAATAAAATAAAATGAAATTAAATTACATTTCACTCTGCCAAAAGAGACTTTTGTGAAAGCTTTGGAAGCAAATAATTCCATCTCTTGCTTCTCTCCAGCGAAGCAAGTTTGATTCATAGATTTCAAATAGCTTCCCAGCCCATTATTCTGTTGCTATAAATGAAGCATTGCATTTCAATCCTGTTATTCGACAATAAATGGCACAGCTGATGTACGTATCATACGTTTGAAATGTATGTCGTGGCCATAGTTTTGTATTGACGCATGACGGCTAGGTTAAGGTGGTGCGTGTCACACATGAGCAAGGGTTTCAAAAGGTTTCAGTTGTGAAACGCAGAATCATTCAAACTCTACTAAGGGGTAGTGTGTATTATGAGGTGCTTGGTCTTCACTATTCCCTTATACAGGATCGGACTGGTAGGCCGTCTGCAGGGTATTTAGTCTGTTGATGCACTGAGAGCCCTCTGTGTGGGTGGGGTAGGTAGCAATGCAGACATACCTTATTCGGGCCATACTCGGGGTTGATCGGCTGCTGGATACCATTGTAGACGTGGTGAGCCCCATCTTAGGGTGGCTGGCTGTTGGCTTGGCTTAAGACTGATCCTCAGTGGTCGTGGCTGCGGCTGGTCGCCGGAGAAGGCAGCTGGTCACCGGAGAAGGCAGTTGGTCACCATGGGCTGTAGCTTATAGAGGCGATTCTCAAAGCCACAGGTAGGCCCAGGTGCAGACAGACAATGAAATATGGCTCTCAGACGATCTTTTGGGGTGGATTAAAAAGGTTGGTAGGATGGTGAGGTGAGACATCAACAGTCCATGGGCTGTCTGAGCTCTTTCCCAGGGGGCTACACAGCTGAAGGTTGATAGAGTTGGGTTACCCAGCAATTGTTTAGCCTCAGGGGTAGTTGCTGCCCTCTTGTCGTTCCACTTAGCACCCCCTTTATGGTGAACGACATGGATGGAAGGTTCTACAATCCACCTCCAAGAAGCAGGGGCAGGCAACGGTATCCCTTGGGCCAGCCCTTAAAATATGTCCGCACTTTGTGTATGCCAACCCTCGTGGAGCTAGTAGTTCCCATTGGCCATCCTTTATTGGTGCCTTTGATAGCCAATACTCTAAAATTATCAGTGTAATGCCCCCCATGGTATCAATTTCACACCACATTAAATACCCAGCTCTATCCTGATCCATTGCTACACTACTGCACTGGCAAAATTCCTCTAATCAAGGTCTAAAGCATGTGAGCGTGAATTTGCCTTACAAAATACATTCCTTCAAGGCCCCTATTTCCATGGCTGATTACCAAAGAGCTACATATTCTTTGACCTTTCCTAGCCAGACAAAACAAAATAAATATTAGCTTCTTAGAATTGCATGCTTTAAAAATGAGTTAAAGCAACAGAATTAAGTACATTTGACTTCACCTAACAACAGTAGTTGTAGACATCGCACCACCAACTACAATGCATCAACTCTTTTTCGGACTGTTGTGTTGCTACTTCCAAAAGACAACTCTTCAATTTTTCATGTCTCGCCGCACCTAAACACACCCATCGCCCCACAGAGAACTGATACACTTAATTAAATGTGTTTAAGATACCATTATAGTAAAGAAACATCCCTATTTACATACCAGATGATGCAAGCTAAAAATGTTTGAACGGAAACCTTGTAAAATAAAAAATTTAAAAACACACGTTTTTTGCAAGAACAAAACTACACTGTGCTGCCATGTGGCATTACTTTGAACTAATAATTAGATAGCATACAGTCACCACGAGCGCTTCATGTTACGACTCGACCGCTAACTGCTCTATGCACTCAGAGCATGGAAAAATACAAAACTATTAAAAACTATGAACCATACAGTACGAACCAAACAATTATAACATAAATTTTCTCAACTCTGCAACTAAAGTAACGTACCTTAATTTTTTTAACTTTTAGTGAACAAAATACAGTAGACGATCCTAACTAAGTACAATTTTAAAAACGTTCTTGCAAAACTATCCTAAAAAAATACGTTGAGCCTGTTTCCAAACAGATTAAAATAAACTGAAAATTAATACATCTCGCAATACTGTTGATTTTTAATTCTTTTGAACAAAGTCACGTACCAACAACTATTATGGTACAACCAAAAATATTTCCCACTAACTCGCTAAACACCTACAACAGTGTCAACTGTCCCAAAAACTAATTTCAACACCACGACAAACCAACAAACTTAATCTAAAAATCTAGAAACTAGAAGAGAAGAAATCTAACTAGAACCTACTTTCTGGGCCCACTGCAAAGACCAAACACAACCACGCTGTATGTCCCTAACTATGATGCTGTATACCATACAACTGGTACCGTACTCCCGTTTCAACACAGTAAATGTTCACGTGTTTTCACTACATTGTCAACTATAACTACATGGCACATAACTATACTCTTAAGTCGTCCTTTAAATAGTGTCACCAGTTAAACGTATGTTTTTGCATTGCCTTATTTTCCTAGTGATACTTCAAAATTTAAAACCACTGTTATGCTTCATTTATTTATTATTCGACTCCATACCACGTGTGGGTTTTGTGCATAAACAACGGACACCATAACATTCATACAAACACGTGATTCATGATCAATTCATTCCCCTATCCACGTAAATACAGAGGTTCCTCTGCAGGTCTCGAACCTACGATCTCTGTCTGCCAGGCGCGATTCATCTCCAGGATTCAGCTAGAGAATAATGGACTGCGATCTTATTGCCGCTTTCGTGCCCATCATCCACAATATCCAAGAGAGAGTCCTTCCCCCTTGTCGTCAGCCCCCTTCTCCCTTTGGGTGACATCCATTAAACGCGGGGCTCATCTCCCTTCACTTAATGACCCATGGACAGGAGTGAACAAAACAGAATTAACGTTTCACTGTTCCACAACTTTAACGACAGTTTGTACGTGTTTATTTAACCACGAGTACTGGCACAGATTACACGTCAGCTTTCAGCTGACCCAGTGACGCAGCATTTAGACCGTGCACTTCACGGCTGTCAATACGCAGCCTTTAGACCGTGCACTTCATGNCTTCAGCTGACCCAGTGACGCAGCCTTTAGACCGTGCACTTCACGGCTGTCAATATGCAGCCTTTAGACCGTGCACTTCACGGCTGTCAATATGCAGCCTTTAGACCGTGCACTTCACGGCTGTCAATACGCAGCCTTTGCACTTGCTCACTCTGCTACTACACGAGCTTATCCTCCCATCTTAAGTTAGCAGGGTTTTTTTTTGTACAGTAAAGATAGTATCCAGGCTAGTTCTAAAGCGCAGTGTACATTCAGTAAACATTATGTAAATAACTATTTAAACTATGACACGTGTTAGTTGAAATCAATAAACATATTGTCACGTAGGCCTAATTAAAAAGTTAATAACTTACGTAAACAATTAATTAATTGCATAACAATGTATAAGTCCGATAAAAAAGAAGGAAAAAACACTTAAACATTTCCAACACATTAGCCCCAACTAACAAAACCAAACATAAAAACATAAAAGCACCTTCACAAAATGTATTTTAAAAAAACAAGAGGTAGATCTCCACTGTCACATCATTGTGTAGATGCATTAAGTTGTACCGAACTGTCAGCTGCTGCAGATTAAGCTAATTACTAACCAATAAACAAAGTGTATTTCACAGCTGACCGCAAACTGCGTCTCCACCAAAAATTGGCACATGAGTATGTATAGCAGTAGACCTAATGATTGTGGAGGTCAACAGTTCTTAATAAAATATAGTAAAGGTGCATTCCTGAAATGTAATAACAATAATAAATCCTCAGAAAAAGAGGGGTGTAGCTAAAGAAAAANTTAGCCCCAACTAACAAAACCAAACATAAAAACATAAAAGCACCTTCACAAAATGTATTTTAAAAAAACAAGAGGAAGATCTCCACTGTCACATCATTGTGTAGATGCATTAAGTTGTACCGAACTGTCAGCTGCTGCAGATTAAGCTAATTACTAACCAATAAACAAAGTGTATTTCACAGCTGACCGCAAACTGCGTCTCCACCAAAAATTGGCACATGAGTATGTAGAGCAGTAGACCTAATGATTGTGGAGGTCAACAGTTCTTAATAAACTATAGTAAAGGTGCATTCCTGAAATGTAATAACAATAATAAATCCTCAGAAAAAGAGGGGTGTAGCTAAAGAAAAANTATAGTAAAGGTGCATTCCTGAAATGTAATAACAATAATAAATCCTCAGAAAAAGAGGGGTGTAGCTAAAGAAAAATTTAATGTTTGGTTCGTGGCTTAATTTAATACACATCAAAGACAATAACATTACTGATCAAACTTTTTTACAACTAGGAAAAGTCTCTGTATAACATAGTTACTTTAAATTACAGGAGGACTACCAAAATTATGAAAAGAAGAAAGATGGTCATGATCGAGGATTCACCATAAATTAAACTCACNAAGAAGAAAGATGGTCATGATCGAGGATTCACCATAAATTAAACTCACAGTAGAATCATCAACCTGCCTTGCAGTACCTAAATAGGTTTAACCATAAATACTGGAACACTACTGAGATTTTTATAAGACTAGCAAACAGTACCCATTTAACAAAACCAGAAGTCCAAACTAATTAGTTGCAGTACATGAACAAGNCAGTACCCATTTAACAAAACCAGAAGTCCAAACTAATTAGTTGCAGTACATGAACAAGGGACAAGACTTAAAGGACACTACTTATAACTACTGACTGTGTTGGCCCCAGAATGTATACCAACTTTACCTACATAAGAGAAAAATAAATGTTACTTATCGACATGGGAATAGACATCTCTTTACCGCCTGCCTTGAATGAATTCATCCTCTTGCAGCCATCTTCTTATTTGAAGAGACCAAGATGAAGCAGTCAAGTTCATGTGAATTTAAGTATTTATAACCTTGCGCACACCTGTCAGGGAAATAGAAAGAGCTTTCTCAATGTTTTTACCCAATCGTCCTACTGCTTATCGTTCAAAGAAAAGTCGCTCATTGTCACACTCCAAGCGCACATGCGCAGTGCACGTGTACAAATGTGTCGCTCAGCAATTATCGCAGACCATCTGTGACATGCTCTACCCGTGGCAATTAGCGTTAAGAGCAGTGCTGACAGTATTCACAAGAAGAACAGTAGATCGTTCCTAAATATCATGGCCAGTTGCTGAACCAAAGAGTGGATTCTCTTCACATGTCAACAGATCCTAACAAAAGAATTGCCTGAAATTAAGGCGTCACCAGCCAAGTCCAACTTAATTTGTGCGTCCAAATAAAAAACCATAAGTTAAAAAATATTTATCTCCAAAAAATCTCCATAACAATATATAGACCAACGGTAGGTAGTTTAAGTTGAATATAGAAAGATTCTAAATTGGATTGAAAAGTATAATTATAAATAATATCTGTTTTAAGCAAGTCAGTATTTTGTGGCAATTATTTAATAAACTTTATGACTTTGAATGCATTTTGAGGATTTTGTAGTTTGTGCTTCTAAACACTTCCAGCTCCCCATTTTTTTATTTTTACACATTGGTTATAAGAAGTTTTGACCATGGGTTCTGAGATAATGGGAATTGGGAATGAATACTAAATTTTTTTGTAGCTCACTTTGTATTGTGCAATGTTGAATGCAGGCTAACAACTGCCCCATCTGCCGTGCTCCATTCAGAGCGCTGCTGCAAATACGTGCTCTCCAGAAATCTGCAACCATTCCACAGGGAGTCCCTCTTCCAACAGAGGTAAGTCTGTATTACAACTGGTATTTTGTTCCTAGTAACTGAACTGAGGATAACTTTTCTAGTGTTAAAATGGTTATTCTGAGTTACAGTTGGAGGCACTCAACCGTACAGATTTCCTGGTAGTGGGAAAGTAGTGAAATGAACGCTCTCTTGTTTGCCGNTACAGTTGGAGGCACTCAACCGTACAGATTTCCTGGTAGTGGGAAAGTAGTGAAATGAACGCTCTCTTGTTTGCCGTATAGGCTGCACGCAGAGTACTACTAGGAAGAAATTTGTTTCAGGGCAGTGACAACATCCCTGCAGGTTACGAGCCAGTGTCCTTGATTGAAGCTCTGAACGGACCATGCCCACTGCGCAGTGCCCCGACTGTCCCCCCTCTGGACATGGTGGAGACTCCAGATCAGGAAGTGGCAGTGCAGGCTGCAGAGGTCCTCAACAGGTATATACCAGCATCAGTCTGGCTAGTATCTATTATGTTTTTGACAATAGTAGTTTTATAGGCTGTTTCACTGTACAAAAAATCTGATCATCTAAATTTGACTTAGTTATAAGTGATGTGCAGTTTGCATAACAAAAAAAAAAATCATTAAATGTCATCACTAAGTAATGAAGTTTTTGTGATTTCTTAAAACTTTATTTAGAACAAGTGTGTACTGTAAATATTTGTTAACTGGCTGTTTACATGTGTGAGACGTCTATTTTTCTAACAAAATCAATTTGTCTTTNGGAGACTCCAGATCAGGAAGTGGCAGTGCAGGCTGCAGAGGTCCTCAACAGGTATATACCAGCATCAGTCTGGCTAGTATCTATTATGTTTTTGACAATAGTAGTTTTATAGGCTGTTTCACTGTACAAAAAATCTGATCNTACAGTTGGAGGCACTCAACCGTACAGATTTCCTGGTAGTGGGAAAGTAGTGAAATGAACGCTCTCTTGTTTGCCATATAGGCTGCACGCAGAGTACTACTAGGAAGAAATTTGTTTCAGGGCAGTGACAACATCCCTGCAGGTTACGAGCCAGTGTCCTTGATTGAAGCTCTGAACGGACCATGCCCACTGCGCAGTGCCCCGACTGTCCCCCCTCTGGACATGGCGGAGACTCCAGATCAGGAAGTGGCAGTGCAGGCTGCAGAGGTCCTCAACAGGTATATACCAGCATCAGTCTGGCTAGTATCTATTATGTTTTTGACAATAGTAGTTTTATAGGCTGTTTCACTGTACAAAAAATCTGATAATCTAAATTTGACTTAGTTATAAGTGATGTGCAGTTTGCATAACAAAAAAAAAAATCATTAAATGTCATCACTAAGTAATGAAGTTTTTGTGATTTCTTAAAACTTTATTTAGAACAAGTCTGTACTGTAAATATTTGTTAACTGGCTGTTTACATGTGTGAGACGTCTATTTTTCTAACAAAATCAATTTGTCTTTNTGTACTGTAAATATTTGTTAACTGGCTGTTTACATGTGTGAGACGTCTATTTTTCTAACAAAATCAATTTGTCTTTTACAATATACATTCATTGCCTAGCTCGTCCTGTAACAAAAGCCTTTGAGGCTTGTTTATTTCTTGAAATAAGGTTCTCACCACACTTATTGATTGGTTGCAGCATGTGTCTCTTCCCTCCTCTACCAGAGCTGGGTGCGCTTTATTGATAGGGATACTAAGGTGCTTATAACATGGCCAGTGAGGCTTGTTTGATCAAGGGTGAATTTGGTGATGGAGGGAGCTGAGTTGGTGGAGTGGATAGGTGCAGGAGGAAAGTTGGAGGAGCTGAAAGATTGCCTTTTAGCAGGGGTAGGTGGCAGTGGAGAGACATCCCTAAAAATACTAAAGTAACTCGGGATATATCCAGGGGTGATGCATGTGTGTTTAACTGGTGTCAAGGCTAGCTGGCTGTCTGGATATTCTATNAACTCGGGATATATCCAGGGGTGATGCATGTGTGTTTAACTGGTGTCAAGGCTAGCTGGCTGTCTGGATATTCTATCTCTGGCAGGCAACCTCCTCCCAGTCATAATTTTGTGTACACCTGCTGAGAACAAGATCCGGGACCGTGAGTGCACTGGGCCTGGTCAGTGGAAATCTTCTCAGCCTTCTTCCTCCCAGCAAGGTGGAGGAGCATGACGCATGNTGAGTGCACTGGGCCTGGTCAGTGGAAATCTTCTCAGCCTTCTTCCTCCCAGCAAGGTGGAGGAGCATGACGCATGGGTAATGCAGACCTAGGCACGTCAAGGCTACAGACATCTGTGTGTGTTGAGAAGGAAGAGGGTGGGCTTCCTAAAGAGCTGGAGTCTCTCTTCTAGTACATATGCCTGGGATTGGGCTCACCCTCAGGGGGTTATCACTCCACTTCTACACCGTCAGAGAAGTGGCATTACCTGCTAGTAACCAAGCCTCTAGGTAGTGGATAGTGGCAAGTCCAGTTTGAAGCCCCAGCGGTGCCCACTTGATGCTGTGCTACCAACTGGTCCCCAGGCACCTGGCTGAGGTAAGGGAATGTTTCCCATGTGAAACACAGTTCAGCTGCTCAGGAATGGGAAAGCAGTACCACACAGCCGATAGTCCAGTGAAACGACGCTGTCAGTGACAGCGTCGTTTCACTGGACGTCATTTTGTGCCACTATCCTCCTCTCTGATGAGAGGAGGATAGTGAGCCTTGCTCTCAACTCCTAGTGGAGCCCACTGGAAGTGGCACTACCACCTAGTTCCCAGGAGTCCAGCTGAGATGGAGAGCATTTCCCAATGTAATTTCAGAACCTGAAGGGTCNGCACTACCACCTAGTTCCCAGGAGTCCAGCTGAGATGGAGAGCATTTCCCAATGTAATTTCAGAACCTGAAGGGTCTCTGTGGGCCATGCCTTGGCCTGGAGAAAAATGGCGGAGATAAATGGGAAAATGGATAGCTGTGGAATTAGAATCCTCAAATTAAGAGTACCTATATGGGTTTATTTGAATGTAAATGCCATAAATCGTCTGTGCCAGACCTGTCTGAAGGGCAGGATGTCCTATGTTCAGTGAAGGCACAACATGTGATGGCGGAGCAAGGTNGTCTGTGCCAGACCTGTCTGAAGGGCAGGATGTCCTATGTTCAGTGAAGGCACAACATGTGATGGCGGAGCAAGGTTGGCTCAGTGAATGAACCACTGACTAGAAGCCAGACATAGGTGTGCCAGCGTACATGCGACTCCCTAGTATGAAGTGACATAACTCTGGCGAACTGCGATAGTTCATGGATGTTATGAGACAAGAGATTTACGAGTTGTTTAAAAGATTCATGCAATTGGGGTGAATGATTAAGTGAAATATTTTGAATATACAGTGGAACCGCATTATAACGAGTATGGCCTATAGCGACACATCTGCTATTGCGATAATTTTTTAATGCACCATCATTTTCCCTATCATTTGAAAGGTACTTAATTTTGTTTATAACGCAAATCTTTTAATGAAGCCTTCNAATGCACCATCATTTTCCCTATCATTTGAAAGGTACTTAATTTTGTTTATAACGCAAATCTTTTAATGAAGCCTTCGCTATAGCGATGCGAACAGTTTTAAACTCTTATTTTTAAAATGTTTAAACACGTCGTATCACAAGTGACATTCNTTCGCTATAGCGATGCGAACAGTTTTAAACTCTTATTTTTAAAATGTTTAAACACGTCGTATCACAAGTGACATTCGCCCACTTGCCACGCACGAGCCAGCCTTTGTTAGTCTGTGTGGCAACACTCGCGTCGGCCGGAGTTAGGATAAGAGGAGCAGGCGGGTGTTGTGAGGGATAAGGAAGATGGTATTATAGTGAAGGGGAGAGGTACGAATGGGAGTAGACCTTGTCGAGGCCAAGAAAAGAGGGGTACGCTGGAAAAAGTGCAGAACTGTGATTTTCAGTAACTGGTATTTAAAGAGTGATTTCACGAGTGATTTTAAGTTGCTGTTTTAATTAGAAATGCAGTAGAGAACCCCTCAACTGGAATCATCGGGGGTAAGGGGTATTCCGGTTGTGGGAAAATTCTGGTTATGGGAAATGAGGGTGGGATGGTGTGAAAAACAACACATTTTTAGTCTGAACTCGTGGCACACAATTTTAACTTAAGAAATCGATGAGTGTAAATTATTAGTTTTATCTTTAAAGTTACAAAAGCATTAAAAAAAACACTACGTACTGTTCATAAAATGTGAGTCATAAAACTCCCGGCGCTGCGTTAATGACCTTCATTCACAACCTGCTAGCGGGTTCTTATCTCTTCGCGCGCATGTCTGAGTGGTTAAGCGAGTTCTGGAGATAATCTATGGCTGCAGCGGTGACCTCATGTTACAGTTTGTGTTGACGTGCAACAGATAACTTCGGGAAGTATAGTCAATTCCGTGAACAGTTTTTTTGTTACTGCATGGCTCGTCGGATACGTATTTCGGCATGTATATGTATAGGCCGTACATTTTTACAAAAAAATTGACAAAAAGTGGGGTGCGGCTTATTTACGAGACATTGGCATAAGAAAATTCTTCCCCCTAAACCATGTTCAGAAATTTGTCAACAAACAGTACAATGTAATGTTTGAACTTATTTCTAAGGAAGTAAAAAAAAATAACAACAAATGAATAGCTTATCACTTGTGTTTAAAAGCGTATGGGTTGTACCATACTTTAGCCTGCCNGAGTTCTGGAGATAATCTATGGCTGCAGCGGTGACCTCATGTTACAGTTTGTGTTGACGTGCAACAGATAACTTCCGGAAGTATAGTCAATTCCGTGAACAGTTTTTTTGTTACTGCATGGCTCGTCGGATACGTATTTCGGCATGTATATGTATAGGCCGTACATTTTTACAAAAAATTGACAAAAAGTGGGGTGCGGCTTATTTACGAGACATTGGCATAAGAAAATTCTCCCCCCTAAACCATGTTCAGAAATTTGTCAACAAACAGTACAATCTAATGTTTTAACTTAGTTTCTAAGGAAGTAAAAAAAATAACAACAAATGAATAGCTTATCACTTGTGTTTAAAAGCGTATGGGTTGTACCATACTTTAGCCTGCCTGTCCTCAACAGTTCTGCTTTGTATCACCTCCAGCTGCCTTTCAGCTGGCTTGCTTCCTTTCTCTTTTTTCTTTCTCCCTCTCGCTTGGCGTCCTTCCTTTCCACCTACACCCCCTTCTCATGTAAAAACCTCAGCTGCCCAGCGCCAGGCAAGCTTGCTCACTTCATTTCTTTTCTTTCTCCGTCCTGCACACTTTATTTTGTTTGTCATGCTGTCTCTCTCTGGTCGAATGAGAGAGCCAGCAGTAGCTGTGTATGTGTGATGCCGCTCGCACACATGCACCATACCATTGTCTGCCTGGCAACAGCCGGCCGAGCTGGCAGGCTACGCATGGCGCACATGGTTCGCAATTCAAATGCTGTGTTAAGGCATTTTGACNGTAAGCGAGCAGCTTTCTTTTTTTTTCTTCTTTTTTTTCTTTTTTTTTTTGTCGTGCTGGAATGTCACCCCTCAAAAAAAGTGTCGCTTCTTCCCTTCTCCTCCCTCAGAGGTTGGCAGTCCTCTGCCTTACAAGGAAACAAAGAAGGTTTGGAGGAATTTATCGGGCGGCAACATGAATGTGAAAGGGAGTGGAGGGAAAACTTAAACATGTGGTAGCTCTGCTTTGAGGCGTGACAGGTTTAAAAAGTGGCAATCTTGGAGGGGGGCAAGACAGGAGAAGAAGAAGTAGGTGAACGTGAGAGACAAGGAGTGAAGTAGCACGCTAACTCCCTCCCGCAACCCGAAAATTTGGGGGAGGAGGAAGACGTTGCACGCTTCTGTTGGTCGTTACATAATGCCGCTGTCAGACGTAGATTTATTTGTACTAACTTTTCACTGCATATGCGTAGTTTACCGCAGTCTATAAACACAGGTTCCACAAGGGCAAAATACAATTAAAAAAATTACAGGGCATGGTTACTTTTGTTATAACGATAACTCACTATAGCGATAATTTATTTTGCCAATGTCGACTATCGCTATAACGAGGTTCGACTGTACTCCATTGCTACACTATGTCGTCACAGAAAACCAAGTCGTGAAACAAAAATTATAAACGAGCGAGCCAAGAGTAGTTGTATTCAGAATATATAAATAAAATGTGTAATAAACCCCCACAAGGAATTTTGTTGTTTTTCTGACAAAATTCCTTGTGGGTTTATTATAGATTTTATTGGTATAAAATCTTTTACCCGCGGCTTCAAGGGAGAAATAACAGTATTTGTTAGTAGACAGACACTTGTCATAAACACAGAACAGAGCACTATTTTAGGATGCTACTGTACACGATGTTGTAAGTCTTTCCATTGGCGCTAAGATGTGGAGATTTTGGGCCTTAGGCACATGCGAACATGCGACATAGAGCTGACCATGAGAGAAGCACGGTTTTTCCAAGTGCACCCCCGCCACCTGTAATGTTTGCCCCTTGCGCTTTGTTTATTGTAATAGCAAAACTAAGCTTGAGAGGGAATTGCAACCTTTTGAATTGGAACGGGAGGTCTGTGGGGATTATAGGGATCCGGGTGATGATGACGTTCTCGCCCTTTCCTTCTCCTGTCAAAAAAGTGGCACCAATTATGTTCTGTTCAAGTTGTGTGGCGCGAAGCCTCGTCCGGTTACATAATCGCGGTGCATCTAAATTTTGCATAAGCATGACTGGAACACCTAATTTTAATTGGAGCTTATGTGAGGGCACACCTGACAACTCTAGAGAATTCAGGAACTCTACAGGATATGAAGTGCTCTGTTCTGTGTCCATAACTGTGGCTACTGGCAAATACTCCGTTGTTTCTCCTTGTACCTCTTTCAAAATGTTGGTATTAATTTTATTACAATGTAATTTTTTGGTGCTAGAATCACNGTTGTTTCTCCTTGTACCTCTTTCAAAATGTTGGTATTAATTTTATTACAATGTAATTTTTTGGTGCTAGAATCACATTTTTACGTAGTCACTGGTCGTCATTTATATTTCTTTGTAGATTTGGGTAAACGCTAGCAATCAGTTCCGTATCACACTGCACCAAATTACTAAAATCCCCCATTAGTGACACAAAGCATCTGTTTCTAACTGCCCATCTCCAATTTTCAATAGTGTATCAGCATAATGTCCTGTATCAACGTCATTGTAGAGGTGCACTCTTATATTTGTTGTCAAGCTAAATTCTGTGACATTTGCCCATAAGCTTGACGACTTGAGACAGGCTTTGATTTCATCTGCAGGTATGCCCCTCTGAGTCACTGGTAGAGTTTCCGCCTTCAGTGGTCGGTCATTATGTTGGTAAGGAGGGTATTACAGACCATTGTTTCGTATATCCTGTAGAGTTCAGTTTAGGGCCTCTATCGCTTTTTTGTGTGACATTGTGCTTTCGTACCACGCTAACCACTTACANCCTGTAGAGTTCAGTTTAGGGCCTCTATCGCTTTTTTGTGTGACATTGTGCTTTCGTACCACGCTAACCACTTACATTGACGCAGTATTGTACCTTGAGCAAGATTTTTACTAAAATTGCAAATGGGTGACTCTTCCTGAGTAAGATTCAGTGGCAACTTTAACACGGAATGCGCGGTACGGCCTCCGTTCAGTAGTGTGGCAGCTATGCCGGAGGAAGCCATGGCTACAGCAATTTCTTAAACTTTTCTTATATGAGCCAGAAATAAATTTAACAAAAATGTTTTTCCCGTTTCACCAGGGGCATCTAGAAAGAAGAGTGCACTATTCCCTGACTCCACTTGACGTAACACTTGGTCAAACAAGTGTCTTTGTTCCGGTAATAACTGGAACTGGGGTACCATTTCGGTCACTTGCTGCTGCAACGCTGGGACATCATAGATTAACTCTTGAACTATTTTGTCACTTAAGTAAGTCACTTGCGTCTGATCATGGCGGGCTAATCATTCCAAAATCACTTAACTTTATCCCCACAATTGCCATTATTTTATCTTGCAAGGGCTTCGTTATAAATGTATTTCATTACATGTCATGTCCGCGTGTGTGTGTGCTGTAGCCGTTGCAAAATGTCTTCCGCCATGTACTCTCTATACGTTGTGCATTCCTGGCCATTGACAGTTTTAAGGTCTCTATGGCTTGTCGGACCCCGGACATGGTGCAGCAGCATACGCAAACAGAAACATTAAAAATTTGTTACATGGACGGAGTACACACGGCTGAGGGCATCTGATGATTTAACTCCAGGCCAATTTTCAATAAGAGTGCTTTGAACGCGGCGTTTCCACTCCTTTCTTGAAGTGTTCCAAGTGTAGTAACGGGGGACTTCGGCATACAACAAAGTTATTGCGAAAGAATCGGTCTGACAAAGCTGGAAAAAGGCTGTTAGTGTAGTCTTGGGCGGCGATGAGACCCTTTGATCGAAGTTGTTCTCATTAAAGTACATGCGCTCCCCGTTTTCCAAGTGCACGGCAAGATGAGTAACAGTTGGAAGTCTCTTATGTAAGGGGAAACCAAGGAGCCGCCACACTNGTTTTCCAAGTGCACGGCAAGATGAGTAACAGTTGGAAGTCTCTTATGTAAGGGGAAACCAAGGAGCCGCCACACTACCTCGTTGCTACTGACATAACGCCCTGCTTGAAACGACTGGACTTCATTAACGGACTGCATCCCACCTTCATTTCTGAGATTAAATATCGCCTGATCATTTCCTTTATTTATATACTTCCATATATATTTAATAGCGCGGACAGAGCTGCAAGCTTCTACATTAATATGAGCATTAAACATTTTACATATAATGGACGAATATGGCACAACCCAGCTATTGTCAAATGTTACGAACGCCCCNTATGAGCATTAAACATTTTACATATAATGGACGAATATGGCACAACCCAGCTATTGTCAAATGTTACGAACGCCCCGCTGAGAACCTTGACAGTGACTTTCCTACCACCATCTTCTGGTGCGCTGCGTCTGTATAACGGGTAGCCTTTGTCATTGTGCACTGTTTCTTTTGGTAGCGTTCGTGGATATTTTTCTGTACATTTCCCACCTTTCATGCAAGACGATGCTGGGTTATGCACGCCANTCTTCTGGTGCGCTGCGTCTGTATAACGGGTAGCCTTTGTCATTGTGCACTGTTTCTTTTGGTAGCGTTCGTGGATATTTTTCTGTACATTTCCCACCTTTCATGCAAGACGATGCTGGGTTATGCACGCCAAATATACCGTGAACCATGTTTCGGACTATGGTGTCGTACAAATCTTTATCTTGTGCTGGATCCGGAATCTCAGCGCTTATTAAGTCGTCTATTTGGTTGGGGCGCAGCTTCTCGTTGAGCCATATTAGGATGTGCACATGTGACAAACCTCGTTTTTTGCCACTCAATGGAATACATGTAGCACTGTACGTCTCCAAATATTTTGCCTTTAGTAATAACATTCATTATATTTTGTACTTTTAAAGGAAAGTCTCAGGCAAATTAATCGTGTCTGTCAGTAGCATTTTGTTCGGGCATTAGCTCCCCCGTAATTTCCTTCCATGAGNGTCTCAGGCAAATTAATCGTGTCTGTCAGTAGCATTTTGTTCGGGCATTAGCTCCCCCGTAATTTCCTTCCATGAGGGATTGCAAGTGAAAGTGACAAAAATATCGGGTCTATCATAACTCCGTACATAGGCGAATGCATCCTGGGTGTATTCGTGCAGGTAATTGGGGGCTGTTGACAAATGAAGATGGAAGAATTACCAGTTTACCTAAATCACTGGGGTTTACATTGGCATCGCTATTAATAGCATCTTGCAGATGTATGTAATTCTCAACTCGCTGCTTTATTTGATTTAAAGAGATGTAGCGGAGGCGTTTGCTTTCTACTTTGATATACATGTCGACCAGAAATTGATGAAACAGTTGTCTGCACCGCGCAAAGAGGTTGAAATCATTGTCTCGGAACATCATGTGATACGCATAAAAATCCATACACAAAACTTTTTTGTTCAGAACAGGCTGTTTTGTTATAGGATTAAGGAGTGTAATTTCAAAATGATATCCTCTTGTCCCTTGCTATAAATCAATGGGTATTGCAGGGCATCATAAAACTTATGAGTGTTGGCTACCCGTGTCAGTGTATTGTCATGTTTTCGCAGGACAATGTCTCANGCAGGGCATCATAAAACTTATGAGTGTTGGCTACCCGTGTCAGTGTATTGTCATGTTTTCGCAGGACAATGTCTCATGATGAGAACTGGTCACCGCTCACTTCTGCAGCGATTTCATTAATTAAAGGTGCATTGTACCGCCTCTCATGCTCTCCACGCGGAGTCCGACCAGCATGAATGACTACCTTAAAATCCTCTTGAGGCAAGTTCTCTAAAGTCGTTTTAAATGGGTTTATCAAGGTGATGTGTTCATGCAACATTCTTTGAATTTTCAACACTGTGTCTCTTTCAACTCCTTGAATAAATTGGCAGCGGCGGTTTGTTTCAATTTCTTTGTTACTAATTAAATATACCTGCAAGAATTTATGCTGTTCATTGATAGCTGGAAAAAGCGCACCCATTCTATGATAAACTTGCCCTGGAACAGTAAACGTTGGCAATAATCCTGGCATTATTATTTCTGTCAACTCCAAAAGATGTAATTTGGAAACATGAGTTGTACTTTCTGATCCTATTTAAAAAGCGCAGTGATTCATCAACATCATACAAAAAGAGAGTTTTCAGAGGCTCTTCTGGCTCACCAAGTAAAGGAAGGGAAACTTTCCCGCTGGTACAGCACATCCCTGCGGTCTCATCTTTCAATTTCAAAGCGCTACGAAACCGGCACGACTTGTCCATGAGTCCGATAACATTAAGCCTGCGATTCTTATAAGGAATCCTAATGAAATACCATGTCATTAAATACAGACCAAGTGTTTCTTTGAAAAGCTCGTCGACGTTCCGCTTGGAGTTCCGCGTTTACGATTCTTCTCGCCTGTGACTGTTCAGGTGTTTCGGATGCCCTTAAAGCAGCGTGTCGCTGTGCTTGCTCTTGTCTTCTCAGTTCAGCATCTTCTGAGGAGTCTTGCGATCGAGCAAATCTTTTCGCTTGTGCTTGAGACGATGCTCTTGAAAGACTTGATTTTCGTTTGCAAGGCATTATTTATTTAACAGACTATGAAAAACTAAACAACAAAAAAAAACTGTCGAAAAAGTAAACAAAAACAAATACCAAGCCAGCAAATCCAATTCAAAGTGCAAATCAGTACCAAAGGTCAATTCAGTCTAATAAATTGAACAATATTCAAATATTCCTAAACAACAAAACCAAAACGAAAAGCGAAGCAAAGGAAACCAAAAACAAATGCAGTCAATTGAAACTTATTTGAATGCCATCTGTCAATTTTTAAAACTACAATTGGTATGTCGTTCAACATAGAATGATTAAGGGAAATTACATATTGAGTAAATTTTTTCAGATATTTTCTCGCAATAAAAAGTAGCCAATATCACCTTTCAGCCCTCCNACAATTGGTATGTCGTTCAACATAGAATGATTAAGGGAAATTACATATTGAGTAAATTTTTTCAGATATTTTCTCGCAACTATTTCTGTGCAAGAAATTATGTTGATCTGTTGCTCGGTTGCGACGTTGCATTTTTGATGTTTCATTGTTATTCCGTTTGTGTACTTTTTCATTTTCCAATAAGAATTTTCCTGAGGGAATGAGATAGTTTCTTAAGATAAAAAGTAGCCTATGTCACTTCCCGACCCTCCAACTATCTCTATGCAAAAAACCACGTCGCTCCATTGCTCCGTTGCGACGTGAAAGGACGAACAAATAAACAAACAAACACTCTTTCGCATTTATAATATTAGTATATTTTTACTACAGCTACTCTTGGCTCTCTCATTTTTCGTGTTTGTTTCATGTCTCACACTTTGTTTTCTGTGACAACCTAGTGAAGCAATGGAGTATGTTCAATATTTCACTTAATCAAGAGCTTTATGATGTACGGAGCTGTAGGGCAGACTGCGGAGCAAGAACTGCAGGGCAAAAACTGTAGTAAACTGCCATGATGGGGGCCTTGTCTGGTGTATTTATACTCTTCCGAGCCATAGTGAATGAGGGGAAAGTAGCAGCATAGGGGCAAGAGCCAACCACCCTGCCTGTGCGGCAGGATGTGTGCGTTTCTTTAACCGGGTGTTCCCATTCTGATACGGAATTTCAAAAATCAAACATTTATATGGAAAAGAATGTAATTATTTGTACGCGTCCTGGAAAATATAGATAGAATTTTAAATTTTCATCAATTTTTGCTGATAATTTGTTTTACTCTTGATTAAATTTACTTCTTCATATGTAATAATTACTTGCATATATTTCTACGAAACTTTTTTTGTGTAGAATATTTTTCGTTATATTGTCTACTTTTTCAGAATAATTACTATAATTTTTTTTTCAGCATATATCTGTTACATAGAACAATTATTTTACAGTTGAAAATTTTGATGTTTTCTTACTTTAGTTTAACATGTGGCTTTGGTCAGATATATATGAAGGGCATTAATTCACTGTGAGGTACTCTTCTACCTTATAATTTAAACAACATATTATTAATTAGTGTAATAAAANTACTCTTCCGAGCCATAGTGAATGAGGGGAAAGTAGCAGCATAGGGGCAAGAGCCAACCACCCTGCCTGTGCGGCCAGGATGTGTGCGTTTCTTTAACCGGGTGTTCCTATTCTGATACGAAATTTCAAAAATCAAACATTTATATGGAAAAGAATGTAATTATTTGTACGCGTCCTGGAAAATATAGATAGAATTTTAAATTTTCATCAATTTTTGCTGATAATTTGTTTTACTCTTGATTAAATTTACTTCTTCATATGTAATAATTACTTGCATATATTTCTACAAAACTTTTTGTGTGTAGAATATTTTTTGTTATATTGTCTACTTTTTCAGAATAATTACTATAAATTTTTTTTCAGCATATATCTGTTACATAGAACAATTATTTTACAGTTGAAAATTTTGATGTTTTCTTACTTTAGTTTAACATGTGGCTTTGGTCAGATATATACGAAGGGCATTAATTCACTGTGAGGTACTCTTCTACCTTATAATTTAAACAACATATTATTAATTAGTGTAATAAAATGAAATACCTAAACAAATATTCAACACTCACTAGCATTTGAATTTATATTTTTTTCACCACCCACATAGAGCTTCTGTTAATTTGAAGATACAGTAAAACACATATTTAATGAGCACGGATCTAGCGAGTACAGTGATGTTATGACAACATTCTCGAGAACCATAAAAAAAACCAAAAAATTAAGCAAAATTTAAGTAGTGGCAATTAAAAGTTTTAAAATATGTTCATTAGCATGCAACAATAACATACTATAGGTTGTGCTGCTACCATCAAATGGCAGGCCACAGCTGTAAAAAAAAAAAAGGCAATACAGTAAAACCTTAATAATTCGAAATGTTCGGGGCCAAAATATTTGGTCTTCAAATTATCCTAATTAAAAAATGAGCAATTATTTTGGTTGATATGTTTTTGCTTAGGGCATGTCTTTTTTCCCTCTGAAAAAGGTGTTCACATTGCAGAATTTTACGGAAATTATAATCTGTGGTATTTATCCACATAGCACTTGCATTTTTCCCGGAAATAAAGCAGCCTAAACGGCGCCGCTGATACATGTGTGAGCAAGTACTTGAGTCGTTTATGCACACTGATGTATTGGGGTGGCTGCTGGCGGCAAGATAAGTGCCGGCGCATGCACACGCCATATCTTGTTTTTGTTATGAAAAACATAAATAAAATGGAGTTTACAGAACACTCTGCATCTGTGGTTAAGGGTGCTTCAAACCAGGACATATTTGATGTGTGGGAGCGATAAGGGTCGGGTGGTAGTGGCATGCATATCACACGTTACACCATCTCTACACTTAATTGGTATACTATATTTCCATCTGTAACTGGCTTCTATGAGTCTTCAGCATTGAAACTGTCACATTATGGTGTAATAGTTTTAAAAAATTGATATGGAAAAGTAAGTAAAAAATGAAAACTATTCTTCGGGCGTGAAAATTAATAGATACAGTTTGCAAGCAGGAGAAAAAAGAATAGCAGTTTTAAAATAAAACTTCCTTTCTGCAGTCTTCTACAAGAGAATCATTCCCACGCCAGTCTTCTCTCCCCCACACCTCTCCGTCCCCATCTCACGAGACAACCCCAGTGTAAGTGGCATCTCCTTCCTCCACAAAAAAGAAGACAGCATAGCAACTACCTGCTGGGAACAACCACTATACAATATCCCTGTTCAGCCACTCTTTCTCTGATGCCACCTCAGACACACTCCGCCACATCAATTTCCTGAATTATTTAAACATTTGCTGAAAGAGTTCACGCATTGTACATTATGTTCCTTGCTCTCGCATTATTTTAAACGTAAAAGTCATTGAACATGAATTAACGCGCACTAAAAATTACAGTACGCTGCACTCGTGAAACTGATTACTTTTGTTTGCAGACACTATGTGGACTGTAGAGTAAGAGATAAAGAATGTTGTTAACTTCCCTGGTATACACAAGAGATAGGAAGAAGACAATGACGTGCTTTCTTTTCCTTCAATACGGTACCACCTATTATTCACTTCCCCTCGTTAATTGGTTGGCTACTGCCGTGTTGCCAGGCGGAGCTGCATTCTCAGACACAATGAGGGGTGGAGTAAAGTATTGATCGCAGAAGCAGCAGAAGACGGGAGGTAGCTCAAGAAAAAGTGAGACAGAGAAAACGTAACGGAATGTGGTAAGAGTTGCATCGCACACTGTTTAAAAATTATTTTCTCAGCAACGAGAGGTTGTTATTTTTACTTCAGGTGCATCATTTCATTCTTAAGACGTCTAGATTTTTAATTAAAAACATAAATTACTTTATTTTATTTTGTTTTTATGCTAGAGAATATTAAATGTGCTCAGTGTTACTTAGCGCCGCTCGATTTTTTTTTTAACATTTTTGGTGACAAAAGGGAGAGTAAATATATGCGTATGGCGTACCATTTTATTCTGAAGATGTCTGCCTATTAAATAAAATCAATATTTCATTTAAAACGTTTTTGTTTTATGCTATTGACAATTAAACAAGATCAGTAAGCAAAAATGCACGTAAACATAATTTTTTAGGGGTCAAAAGTGGTTATTATTTAATTTTGCGACAACAGCGATCTTACGGTGGTATTCTTGGGAACTGTGGGCAGTCGTACAATTAAGTCTCTACCGTAATATTTTAATTGGAACACAAAAATACACTGACCCTTTGAATAAGATGTTACATCACACACAATCACANAATTATTGATTTATCAAAATTATCAACAAAAACAAACTCAAAATTGCCGCGTAACGCATATTGGGAGTAGAAACCTCGCTGACCTCCCCGCCATATTATCCTCCCCGCGAGCGCCTACCAGTTGACACGTGTCGCGAGACACGTGGACAGCCAGAACAGGTCAACCGAGGGGACGGATCGCAGTTACACGTGTCAAGGTTGTGCCAAGTAAGAGCTGGCATATCGCCGAAGCATCCGGAAGGCGCTACGTAAATACGTAGGAAAGCGGGAGAAATTGCAGAGCCAAGCAAGAGCACCTCTAGCTTCACGCCAGAGAAAACGGCTGACAAATTGAAAGTGGTGCCACGAGCACTCCTCCCCCCTACCCCCCTTTTAGCCAAACCGCAGGGCAACTGGGATACGCGCTGCGGAAGAATAACCTGACAGGGTTAGTTTGAGGGTGTAGGTCATCCCTCCTTCCACCAACAAGAACCATGGCGCGTGTAAGAAGTACTTGGTACTGCGTCCTCCTCCTCCCTCCTCCCCCCTCCCCCAACAAGGGAATACACGTGTAGGAATCGAGGAAGGGAGTCAAGAGAGGATATAAGCGAATTTACGAGAGAAGAGTGAGGCAGTCGTTATCACCGCATAGAGAGGTCAGTTTATCAGTACCGCACAGAGAGATCAGTAGATCATTGGTTGGTCAGTTTTGATCACCGTGCCGAGAGAGTCCGTCAGTGCAACAGTTACCAAGGCCGGGGAGATCGGAACCCGGCCACGTCCGTCAGCCGCATCAGTCAGTCACATTAAGGGGTCAGCCATATTGTGATGCGAAATGCGAAACGCAGGGCAGAATCAGAGACAGTTACCCGTGTTACGTCGGACGAGTAGTTTAACCACGCCGGGATGCGAGTCAGTCAGTCAGTCAGTCAGTTACAATAATGCACCGAGAAGGCGGAGTCGAGTGGTGAGCTTCAACGAGAAGTGCCATGTCGAGCTAGTGGGATTAGTCCAGTGCAGCCCGTAGCCGAGAAGGACGGGTGGCGGCCTGTCAAGGGTCACCTCGCCGGGACGTGGTATGGAAGTAACAGTTGGTTACAACCCTACGCTGAGAACGGGAGTGAGTGGTGAGCTTCAATGAGAAGTGCCACGTCGAGAGGAAGCCAACTGCGTGCAACAAGCCAACCACAGAGGGCCTATAACAGGGCCATCCAGCTCGCCAGATCTCATCACCTGCCGGAACGTATCTGGGCCATCCAACTCACCAGACCTGAACTGCCGGAACAACTACCACGCAACATGTGCAGATAAGTAACCACGTCGTCACTCAGGGACCTGTCCTGTCACCTAATGCCCCCACAGCGTTGGAAGCGTAGCCAGAACATTGTCATCAGCCCTTCAGGCCTTGAACTCGCAGGGCGTTAAAGTATGTGTACTTCCAGCAACAGTGCCGGGAATGTATGAGTAAATTCCCGTTAAATAAAACTGTTCAAAACCAAGACGTAATGAAGTATTGTTTTATATACCCTCAACCTCAAGGTACCTATAGTCTGTGCCCCTTAACATCAACTATAGACCCTACGAATCATTCTGTACACCACAGGTGGGGAGTAGCGTCAGTACATTTCTTGTATTTTGGGTATATGACAACCGCAGTGCTTTCACTCAAGGCAGTTGCCCTCCACCTATGAAGAATAGTAGCTACCATGTGTTTATTGATAAATGGGGAAAGGAAAATAATTTTACATGCCTGCTGCTCTGCATTGCTTCCCTTGCCTTGTCCTGCTTGGAGTGAGTGAAGGAGTGTGTCAAGACCAGGCAATCAGTAACCTGAGGAGAGCGCGTGGATTTATAAAGGCAAGCCGCCACATGTGCAAGATAAGCCGATAGGGACTCCTACGCCCCCATCCTAGGGTGAATTGCATTTCTGGGGTTTTCTTTGCAAGAATGTTATGGTCATCACGCTAGCCTTTCTCAGCAAGACTCTGAGTGCGGAAAACCTTCTAGACTGGTCCAGCAAAACTTTTTAAGCTGCAATGGACCTCCAAGCCAACAGTTTTAGAGTCTGGAAGATTGTGCAAATTTAAGCGCCAGGTGTGCGACGACAACGAAGCAACAAGCCAGTAAAGCGATGAGTGGCGGGGCAGCGACACTTAGAGTTAGAGCTGTGCTGATTCACAAAATTATGATGATGTACAGAATCACTAATGTGTCAATTCTGTGATGGTAATTCACCTGTTCTACTCTGTGATGGTGATTCACGTGTGGGGTGCTGATGTATGAAATAGCTTTCTGCTTATATTTAAGTTGAATTTAGGTTACTATTAGTGAAGTGCCATACAATTAAAAACGATTAATATATTTCAGTATACAATGTCCAAAAAGTTAATACAGTAGTGCAACAAACCATGCGAGTTCAAAGGAAGACAAAAAGAAGTGTGTGTGTTAATAAAAATACTTATTTGTGAACACAGAAAACAGCAAGTGTATGCAAGATTGTTTACATGTTAAGTTGCTGTTGACAGTCAGGTGAGAGGCGTGAAACAAAAATGGTGGATTGTTTTTATATCTGTATTGTTTCTTGCAAAATATGTACTGTTAAACCTATGTAATTATTTCAAAAAATGTAAGCTAATTTATGTTTTGTGCTTGGGTACTTTGCTACACATTTGAGTTGGTATAAAAAAAATTTGTTGATGAACCGGAAGATTTAAATTAATGACAATCACAGAATATATTTTTTACATGAAAATGTTACTAACTACTTGTGAACACAGTAGAACCTGATTACGTATAATGAATCTGAACTGAGCACTTTCTGTNTGAAAATGTTACTAACTACTTGTGAACACAGTAGAACCTGATTACGTATAATGAATCTGAACTGAGCACTTTCTGTGTTCACTATAGAGAGGAAACTTCACATGTACACTGGTCTTGAATTAATAATACAAAACTGATGTACCAAATGTTCAAGTGTACATTAGTATATTATAATCTTAATAACCTGTGAGAAAGCATATTATAACTCAAATTCATACTCAAAATAATTTGAATATAAAACTACTGTAAGTCAAAACTGAAATCTTTTCAAGGGACCAAAATAAAAAACTGATGCTNAAAATAATTTGAATATAAAACTACTGTAAGTCAAAACTGAAATCTTTTCAAGGGACCAAAATAAAAAACTGATGCTTGCTGACAAGCAATGCATGCAAATGGATTTGATCTCCATACAGATGATGACATTTGGTTTGCTGTGTGGATGGATGCAGTATGCGGTCTTCAGCTTTCAGATGCGTTTTGTGATACTGCTGTTATTAGTGCAATTTTACTTCTCTTTTTTTGGTTTTTGAGTTTTGATTGATTGTTGACGGCCTACTTAAGCCATGTTTATTTGATAAAATTTTAATTACCTCTATGGATTTCTATCTTGTGCTTGTGAGTTATTGACAAGCTGTTCACGCTCAATACATGTGTAGTTCCAATGAACTGTTCCCGCCATCATGAGAGATCTAGGTTGTGAGACAGTAGGTGTAGAACAAAGCTTACCTTCGTGATGTCATGTGTTGCATGCATAGCTGGTTGACCTGTGGATCCAAGGCTCACTCCAAATTTGTTGCTTTTCGTAATGGATTTCATCTTTTTTTTATATTACAGTATACTAATCAAAAGTAGCAACACTACAACCCATATATTTTATCACTGTGGACTAACAAACATATTATTTTATGTTTTTAGTTGTCTTTTGCTATGTTTTTTCTATTTTGTCTATTAATTCTGATTATTTTTTAATGGTTACTGAAAATGGCCTTGCAAAATCACTATTCTCGTTAAAATCAGGTACTTGTAAAATTGGGTCCCGACTGTACTTTTAATATGTTTATATAGTTTTATCACTTAAAACACATTTCTTAATAGATTAACAATTATGTAAAAGTCAGGGATTTCTATAGCTACAGGGAAAAGCAAGGGAAACTCAGGAAAATTTATGAAAAACCTGGAAATAGCTTGTAAACAAATAGTATATATTAAATTTGCTAACATGAAGCAATAAGTTAAAGAATTAAAAGCAAAAGTGAGACGAACACATTTTGCTCACAGACTGTTTGCCAACCACCGCTCACCAGACTGCAGTGTGCCAATGCTTGCTGCCTGATGAAGCTGGCCTAGCCAGCGAAATGTTGCGCCTACACATCCACGCGGAAAATGTGTTCGTTTGATGATTGTTTGTGTGTGTATCCAAGAGTACCGCCCTACGAGTACTTGTGTATTCTGTCTATTTGTTATAATGTAATCAGTAGCCTAGTTATTTATTCCTGCCATATCGTAAAGAATTAAAAAATTTGGGAATGTAAAAGAACTGAAATGAGTTGAAGAAATGTAAAACGGAAGTTGACACCAATGCAAAGATTGAATGTATAAAAATAATTAAGGTTTCATCATTTTGGAGTGTTGTTAAGGTTTGTTGTAAGTAAAGATGGGTCCAAACCCCATTTTGGTATTTTGTGGCTAATCCAGCAGATAGTGACGATACAAATCAATTAATTTATAATTTTTTAGATGGTGTCTGAGACCATCAAAAAACTTTTACCACATCTGGAAATATGTACTTTACACAGTTTGCAAATTGCTTTGTNATGGTGTCTGAGACCATCAAAAAACTTTTACCACATCTGGAAATATGTACTTTACACAGTTTGCAAATTGCTTTGTGGAGGGCATCTTGTTTAATACTAAAATATCCCCAAATNTGGAAATATGTACTTTACACAGTTTGCAAATTGCTTTGTGGAGGGCATCTTGTTTAATACTAAAATATCCCCAAATTTCACTTTTTCTGTTTCCTTCCATGTCAGATTAAAAATTAGCATACAAATAAGTAGGCAAACTTAAAGGCTCATTTTTTCATATTTGATCACCAGGTCCAACTAGAGTTCATGCATCCACTATTTGCACTAGACGCAAAGCGAAATTGTGATTTTTTTTTTCCAGGAAGTACGGTCGAATGCAAGTAAGAGTTTTTATTAGACTACCAGAATTTAATTTTACCTGTTTGGCAACACTGGTTGCACCATGCATACGGGGAGACTGGTAACTCAATGCTATTCGACGGTTCTTTTAATTTCATGTGATGTGTGCTTCCATCTACATTTGGGGAAAGAAAATACTATGGCACGCAGCTGACGGCACTGCTATCTGGTGGAGACTTCGGGAACTACATGAAGCACAAATGTTCATGGCAGGCTTTTTGAATCTTAGTTCAAGCGAGAAATACTACTAGTTAAGCAAAAATTCAATTTAATTAGGAAAATATAAATTTAAATAAATTGTTAAAACACATTACTATTTTTTTAAAAATTGAATATGCAATATTATTTTAATTAATGCATTAAAACTGTGGCATGAGTTTGTGGAATGGGCAGACTTACAAAAATTAAAATAATAAACTCCGGACATGCAAACATGCACACCAAACCCTCCCTTCTTGCGATAACAAACTATTTTTCAGTGCTGGATCTAGGCATTTTTGTTGGGAGGGCAAGGTTGTCTTCTGCCCCTCCCCCACCCCCATTTTTCTTCTTCTTCTAAAGTAAAGTTTTTTTAGTATTTTTAGTAAAGCGTTTATACCAGAACATGAATGCCAAGCTTCAGAAACTTGTGTTTCGTGTGTGGTATGTGCTGGAAATGAGTAAAAGTATTACAAAGATATTTGTTAGCGGAAAAGCAAATCCGAAAGTGGAATAGATTTTGCAGAACTAATAGTAAATATTATCAGAAAGTTATTTGAAGCGCGAGAAATTCCCTTATAAAAACATCTACAAAAACTTATTTTATAGCTTTCTTAAAATGGCACATACCAATTTATTCCGTGGTAACTACTTACAGTCTTAACCTTTCAAAACACATGTTACCGAAACTGTATTTTCGACTGGCTATATTAATGTAATGACAGCTTCTACTTACCAAAAATGACAAATTAAGACAAATTAGTAATATATAAATATTTCTACACAATATAGAACATTTGACACACAATTAATAAACAAAAACTGCAGCACTGAGTACAGCGTCCCCATGCTTGTGTTATCAGATTGTGTTCGGGCTGACCATTTTATTTACAAGACACAGCAAGTCTCCCCCCAATGAAACTCTATCACTTTTAGTGCTATTCAGCCCCTTTCCCTTTTTCCTACCCACACAATACTGATAGGCGATGGACGGGCAGCCAGATGCAATAAGGCTGTTTATTTTTAGTCTCTTTTTTTCCACAGTAAAAGATTTGTGGCATTTTTGATGTTGGTCACCAAAGGAATCCACAAAATACGTGTTTAAAGTATTCGTTTATTTGCTAAATATTATAACGATGCAGGCATATTTTACCTAATCGTATCGTAAATTTAAAAATGTTTTCATGAGCTGAACATCTTTGCGTGTGCGTTTGTTTTTTACCTGCACGGTCCAGCCTGCCACGCCTTAGATATGCCACCAGGGGCAGATGCCCCCCTTATCTCCCTCCCACCTAGATCCAGCCTCGTTATTTTTCTGTCAATTATCTGAGTGTTTGAGTGGCAAAGAGAATAAATAAGAAATAGTTGATACAGTATGTTGAAGTCAGCTGTTTTGCATTTATTTTAGTGGTAAAAATTGAAAAGTATAGCCTCAATTTTACATTCCCCCGGGTACATTTCCTCCTCTAAAATTTTAAAAAAAAAAATTTTTATTTTTTTTTTAGTCNCACACACAATGTATTGGTTCCTGGTAATGACTTCACTATTTAATTCACCAGTCAGCAAAACTTTTGATTCCCTTATTATCATCTTGTTTAAAAAACTGAACTTTGCAAATATGTAATATTTCCATACTTAGTATTTGATTTAGAATCCAAATTAGTACTTTTAGTCACTGAACAGATTAGTATATGGTGCCACACACTGCGTAGCCAGATGTTTTTGTTCTGCTATGTACCAGCGCTGCTGCATTCAGCTTAACCAAAAACGTAAATTTTTTATGGTTATTAAATTCAAAATACCAAATTTCAAAAGACTAATCTTGCTACTGTTTATAACATTTCTTGGTGACATATGTAAAGTAATGTACATTTGAAATAGGTTCAGAAATGAAACATTAAAAATAATACATTTCAGACTGTGGTATACTAAACACAAGATTTCCAGACTTTTATTATTGCACGTACAGTGTATATTTCAGAGCTTCGAAATTTCATAGGTTCTTGTCATTACTACTTCCAATGAATATGTACAGTCATCAAACACAATGTTCCGAAGTGAAGATTTTAGAGTTTGTAAACAACTTTTATTGTGTTTTTAGTTACCTCAATGATTCAATTTTTTAATACATAATTAACAATTGGAGCACACTGCCGGTTGTCTTCTTTTCATATGAATTATTATTTTGTCTTGATGTTAAATGCAAGGATGAAAGTCTTCATTTCACAGAATAATGTGAGAACCACAGGATAATTTAAAGTGGGACATGCTCCTTGAGCTTATTTTTTTTAATGATGAACACATTTTGTATTCCCTTTATGATAATCTCGTCTAGCAGAGCACAAAGCATTAGGCATGTGCGAAGGTCTTTTTTTTAAATGTGAAGCGAATTGGAAGCGAAGCTTACATCGTGCGAAGGAATTTTGAAGAAAACCGAAGTCAAAGGTTTTAAAAATATATATATTAATTTATAGTGGCCTACAGTTTTCAAGTTTATTCAACTCATTTGTACTGATACTGCCAAAAAATAATGTATGCCTACTAGACACTGAGCAATGGAATAAAACATATCCTAATCTTGTACTGCTGAAAACTAAAATATTAAAATATCAAAATCTGCAAGAAAGTTATCATTATACATTTAGATACCTACAAACTTTATAAAAAACTACCATGCTCCATATATCCAGTCCCATTTGGTGCCGCAGAACTCCTGCGCTGGATAAATACGTTAACTGCTATGACATTGCCGAACATAATTCTGGATAACAGGATAACAGCCCTCAACAACAATCCGGAAAAAAAATACATGCAAACAAAATCCATTTAATATATATATATCGATTTATGCTGGCTGGCATTTATAACCAATTTAGAATGAAAGTTTCTAGGAAACCAGTAAAATAAACGTGGATAAGGGAACAACGTATTGAGAGGTTCCTCCTCATTTTTCTGTTGTGTTCACAGTTATTTATTACTATTACTTTTTTTTTGGTGGTAATGTAGCCAACAGCAAAGCCCACTGCCAAAACCGAAAAATAGGAGCAAAGACAAATACGCTGTAATAACCACCGGAAAAACGAACAAGGAACAAAACCAGACAGGAGCACTAATACTTTTCTTCTGGGTAGAGGTACATCAACCATGGAGGGAAAGAAAGGCCATGGAACAAGGTATAGAAAAGTACAGTTCATTTCATATAAGAAGGCCACATTCTGACAGTCAGCGAGTGGCAACTTGAGCATTCAAAACAAACAACGTGCCATTTAAAAAATCCTGTATCAGCTGATTCACGAGTGAACAAAAGTTAATGTTACGTTGGCTATTCTGAGTGCACTGCTGATGCACATTAGACAGGCTGAAAATAAGTGATAACAAAGAGTTCCTAGATTAATTAATACATTTTATTTTGTGTGGTCATAAAACAGCAGTTTTTAGTTTTAGAAACTAAACTTCGTGATAAAATAGTAATGTATAGGTGTTCAAAATGAAATGCATAATAATACAACCAGTATAGAAATGAAACCCAATCTCGAAACCTTTTTCACGTCTTATACCGCCCTCTCCAACCCCGCTTTTCTTACGTGCTTGAATTCCAAAAGCATACAGAAATATTGCATAATATTGTTGAATTATTTTCTCTAATAATTTTACGAAATATATTTGAAATACTTTTCGTACCCAGCCAGTTAAAAGACAACAGTCTACTTTACACAGACGCTATCGTCGAAAAATCTGTTGTGCGTGCTACCTATTGGCTCATATGCAAAGCATTTGCCATATTGTTCTCCGAAAACCCGCACCTTGTTTCCGGAGAAGTGAGACACCGCACACTCGCCGCACTAGCACGCCGTACCTGTAATGTGTGTTGCACTCAAGTCTGCTTGCTGCTCCCCTCTACACGTTCCTGCCCTTCCAGTTACATAACGTTTACGAACAACCGTACAAACGCACACCAAACTTCGTTTCGAGAACTCTTTCGCCACCTGCCGCGCACCCTAGCAGTTCATCAATTGCCGCACGAGGCAGCACCTCCTAGGCGTGCTTACTAGCCGGACCAATTATGTGGCCGATCAGCTGATGGCAGAAGGATACGTAGTCAGATGTAAACAGTGGCGCTACTTTCGCAGAGCTGTCAAAGAGTGGCCTTCTTATATGGTACGGACCATAGGAGAGGGCCGGTCACCTTGGACAACAGGACACCGAACTCCCAAAATCAGATAATATCATCTCGCTCAAGTAAAAACCGAACGAGAACGTCACAAACTACCTGAGAGTCATGAAAACGTACCGAAGGGTAAGAGACAAGAAACCTCACACGAAGCCGTTAAAGGGCGGCATACAACGAACTTTGATCGCCGCCAGTGGAACACTGGAACAAGAGATGGGTCAAATCTGTACCAGAGGCGCCGCAAGAGGGATTAGGGACCATATGAAGTTTGTACAAATGAGACTGGGATGCATTGTGACCTGAAAGGAGACAGAAAGGGACTGCTGAACTACAATGATGATATCCTTACAGAGAATATGTATGACATAAACGTGTATATAAAGTATGATTGTCTCATGTCTGCTTCCGCCACGACCTCAATTTCCCCATTTAAATTGGGCTATATAACCGAAAAGGAAATTTTCACTTATTTCATTTTACAGTTTCCAAAAAGTAACTAGACTAATACAACAAACCATGCAAGTTGTAGTAAAAACAAACAAACAAAAAAAAAATTTTTGTCTATATTTTTATAAATACTTAATTCTGAACTCGTAAAACAGTAAGCATGCGTAAGGCTGTTTACATGTTTTGTTGCTGTTGACAGTCAAGTAATAGGCTTAAAACAAAAATGGTGTTTTTTTTATATATGCATAGGTTTTGCAATACACGAGGTTATTGTTACTTGCAAAATATCTACTCTCAAAACAGAGTTATTTTCAAAAATCAAAATATAGACTAATTGATGATTTAAACTTGGGTTGGTATAAAATATTTGTTTATGAACAGGAAGATTAAAAATAAATGCATGTCACAGAATAAATTTTTAACACGGAAATGTAACAAATGAAGTAGTAAATATAATAGAACAATTTTTATAATGAATATGAAGGGAACACTTTCTATGTTCAAACTATATTGGGGAAACTTCATGTGTGCACGTCTTCAAATAATATACAAAACTGATATATTAAATTTATATATGCAAAGAACATATAATAAATCTTTAATAAAATATAATAAACATGATATATTAATATCTCTTAATAACCTGTGGGAAAACAATTTAACTATAAAACACAATAAATTTTTGTAAAATATAAATGTATGTCAAACTGAACCTATATGGATAGTTTTTTAAGGGACCAAAATAAAAAACCCTCCTGATCCTCTTCAATGTCAAGTTGGCAGATTGTTATCTCAGCATGATGGAGCTTGGGACAAAAACTACAAACTTTGTTTGAAAAACAGTGGAAGTTTAGCACCTTTTCTACTGTAGCTTTCTTTCCAGAAGTGCTTCCTTATACTCCAATACTTTCAAAGTTCATAAAGACGTGGGGGAAGGGAAACACTTGGTGAAAATGTTCGACTTTTCACTCACAAGATTTTTTAATTCGAAGATGAAGCCGAAGGTACAGAAGTCTTCGATTCGACTTTGAAAATGTGAAGCTTCGCACACCCCTACAAAGCATACCTCAACAGTTATTTTGAATCTACTTTACACATCTGCATTCACTGTTAAAATAAAATTTGAGTTTGTTTATTTATTTTGTATTTGGCATGTGGAAATAAAATTGAAAGTAATTCCATGCAAACTACATGTACTAAATACTATATGCAGTTAACTATTTTGAATGTTAATACTGAAATTTGAAAATGGATTCTAAAGGAATACAATTGAACCTAATTTGACTGTGTCAAATGCAGACGCCCTAACCAAAATAAACCTAACTTTGTGATATGTGAATCACACAGGATGTTGCAGCATATGACTGCAGAAAGAGAGAAGTGTGATTATTTTTATTTATGTGTGTTTGAAACTTTTTTTACTCTGCGAGATTTTGAAATTTTAAAACACTTAACGCCTTATTCATAGTCGTGTATTGTCCGGACTAAGGAAAGATCATCCTCCGACCAAATATTTTCTTACTGAGAGAGCCTTATTATTGCTAGTCCAGGTATTGTCTTGCTTTAGTATGTGCTAACTTTTAGTGTGCATTTAGGGTAGGGCTAACAACATATTAAAGACCTTTACCGGTATGTGATAGCATTTTGGCACACCTACCTCCGTGCGATTCACCAAGCGTGTAAATAAATTAATTTAGGTTAGATATTGTTGCATTTGACGTGGTTCAACCACACTATTTAGTCATTAATCCGTGTTGTACTTTGCTGTTCTTTTTACGAAGCACGTCAGCTCACACACCACCTGTGAAGTTATGTTATGTCTTCTTGCAATTAATGCTGTTAAGCAACCTGATTAACATATATTTTACGTAAATTTTAATGTATTTTACTTTACAATATACCTGATCTTCACAGTCCTCCTGATTATTCCGTGTTACAGTAAGTAGAGCAAATATACTGATACCTGCATTCAGTTCTTATTCAGCATGATTAGTTTTTTTTAATATAATAAAAAAGCCATGATTCTTAACGATTATCCTGTACCTTGTCTTATTACAAAAATATACTCTGCATTTTCATTGCAGGATAACATTTTTGAACAGTTGTATAATAGGTGTCTTTATTATTAGGCTACCTAGCATGTGACCTCATGTGACATGTACACACATAAATAATGAATTTACATATTAATTTATGCTACTTGTGCAAAAGCAGCAAAAAGTAATTAAAAAAATTAATTTCAAGTGTAACTTTTTGTGTTTGAAAGAGTGAGTGTGAGCGTGAGCGAGAGAGCGAAGCAGTGCCAGAATGCCATGATGAGGGAAACGGGAGATCCCCAATTCCCACATGCGAAAATGTGCGAGTGGCCCCGCCAGGAATCGAACCCAGTTTGCCTTGGTGAGAGGCATGTAGTCTACTCACACCACAGCAACCCTCATGTTCGTAAGAAAATTTAAACAATATGGTAATAAATATACCTAAAACATTCCTTTGTCATTATATCCTAATCAAAGATGCATAAATCAATATTTTTCACTTCAAGGACCAAAGGCTAACCCCTATTTTCACAGTTTTTCAAAAGAGTTTGCTTAAATGACAACATTAACAATAGAAAACTTAACCAAGATAACAGAAAAATCACAACTGTATTTTATTTTTAAGTATTTGTGAAAAATCAGATAATTCTTGTGATTGTTAAATATTTCAATGATTTTGTTTCATTTTAAATCACAATTTTTTTGGGTTTCAGTGCCCATATGTTACTCGTTTAGTTTAGGATGTTGATCAATACAAGGTGTCTTTGTGATAAAGATCTAGCGACTTCTGTAGATGCCAAGCAAAAAATTCCTATACTTGTGCTTTTTTTTTTATTTTAACTATTTGTGTTTTCGAAGAATTACATATTGTGTACACAGCAGCAACTGAAAATGTGTTACCTCTACTGACGAAGCTGTGCAAAGTCACTGCCACTGTATGACCTTCACCTGTGCAGCAGTTGACATCTTCATTCTTCCACTGGATGTTGGCGCAAGGTGGGCATCGGTGAGCTTTGCAGCAAACCTCAAGGCTCAGTTCTTGTCTTCTTCATGCATCTTGATGAAATGTTCCCAGCAAGCTGCTCCTTGGACTGGAAGTTTTCCCCTAACCTTGACACCTCTGACAATTTTGGTTTCAAACATTTTATCTATGCACTCCAAACAATGTGGCAGATAAAAAAAACAGCAATTTCATGTCCCTCATATGCAAACAAAGGATCTGGAAATTTAACACCCAGTGCTACGAGTGCAGAAACATTATATGTTCCCATGTCGCATATTGTCTCCACAACTTTTAAACCAATGGAAAAACAAGCACTCAGCACTTGTTCAATGGCTTCTTTCAAGGCTGTGCCCTTCATGCCATGACTGAAATAGCATGCAATGGGTTGCTTCCAACGTTTTCACACACCATGGCTATAAGGTATGAAATAACACATCAAAAATAGAAGTGGCTACAAACTTTTTTTAATTGTGTGTATTTTTACATTCATTTCTTCTTAAAAGACATAATATCAACATCAACATAGATAGATTGCAAACAATTGAAATGACATACAAGCCTTGCCTAAAAGAGTGGTTGAGCCACTTAAATTCAAGCCACTAATCAATCACCAAAAATAGAGAATAAACAGATTATTAAAAATTAATAATACAACACATTAAAATATTTAAAAAAATTATTAATAATTTCTTGAGAAAGGGGGCACTGGCTCGGCCTATCAAAGCCCGCTAAATTGCAATTGCTACTAAAAGGCATTCGACTAACAGAATACAATAACAAAACTCTGCAAAATCAGCCTTACGGCTTACATTCAAGGATAATGAAATTAAACCCAGATCCAAAAAATTCTCAAAAAGTAGGTTTAAAAGGGTAATCTAAAAGGACTAGTAAAATAAGGGCAGCATGCCATGAAACGGCTTACAAAAGATAATTTAGAATGGCTGCCAAAACTGAAATCTAGAAGGTAAAAGCATAGTGATGTGAAGCTCAAGAAAATCAAATGTTGTAAGACACAAGAACGTCTAACATGCATGCGCAAAGACTAGGCATAGAAGTAGCAGCAAAGGAAGACGTTAGGAGAAATAGCGGAGCCTGCCGACAACCGCCGAGAGCAGAAACTGCATAGACAGTGCTCAAACAAATGCTGTGGAGGACAGCACAAGTTTATGATGACCAAATCACAGAAGTACAAAGTGTAGTCATTATGCCAATTTGTTGTGTAGTTCATACAGTTATGACAATATTTTTAATGTAAACATATAATACGTATGTGTATCTGTTGGTTTATTGCTGTATTTTTATGCCTAATACATATTTCGTGGCACTTACGAAAAATTGTTTTGGAGTTAACATTTGATTGTTTGGCCTCTCGCTCTACACATTACATCATTCCTTGCAGCGTGTTTACAACTACAGGTATCATAGTGTCTGCGTGTGATGAATTATTTATGATAAATGTTGTAATTATAAAAATTTTTAGTAAATTAAAATATTTTTCTACTTCTCCGTGTTTGGTTGTTGCTGATCCATGTACTTTCTGGGTTTGAATTAACACTGTTTAGAAGAAGCGTATTATACTACCTTTTTTGTTTTACTTAGGTTGGACAAATTTGAGAAAGATATTTTACCATAACCGGTTATAACTTCATGTAATAATCATTTCATCCAATAATCACAATTGTCAATTAATAGGGAGTATAATTTGTTTATCACTAATATATATTCTCTTCTGGCTTGCTAGGCCTGTAATAGTTTCCCCAACCACTAGCTCCAAAAGTAACCATTAGCTATTATTTTTTTGAGGTTCTGGCTAATTCACAGCCACTAAATCAGCCTCAGGACCATGAAATCCTCATTGTACATCACCCATGCAAACAATCTTTACTTTACTACGTTGTACCATTGCCTGTCTCCCCATCTTGGATGTGGTGTTGGACTTCTGGGGATCCCTGTTAAATAGTGCAGTTTGTTGTAAGATGAGCTGGTTTAAGGTATGTATGTGAAGTTTTGAGTTACATTATTACATGGTTGACTTGTTTCAGAGGAGAGGGTAAGAGAGTACTCATAGGAGTATTTGCCTAAGTCATGCTAAATAACATAAATGCACACATGCAAAATTATCTACATTATATCTGCACAAAATATGAAAAAACACAATATCCTTTTATGTTTGCTACAAGTGGAATGTGCATTGTAGAAGTATTCTACCGAACATGCAAACCAAATTGCCATTCACACAGGATCATAATGCAGTGGTTCTTTGATGATTTTAGTAAGGTCTTTTGGAAAAGGAAAGGGAATGAAGGTGATGTAAAAAAAACAATGGATTTACAGTATAGAGACAATTGACGATCATGAAGTGGAGTGGAGCTATTTTGGCGGCTCTTAACAAGATCTTGAGAGTTGATGAAGGAAAACTAGGTGGAAATGGATCAGTGCCAGAATACAAGGGTGGGGAAAATAGGAGATCCAGAAAAAAAACTGCTGACCAGCAGCATCATTCAGCATGATTCCCACATGTAAAAATCTGAGAGCTACCCCACCAGGATTCGAACCCGGCTTGCATTGGTAAGAGGCGAGTGCTCAAGTCACTACACCACCGCAGTCCCTAACTGGCAATGGTGAGAGAAATTATCGCAGTATTTAATTATATTTATAACTAAATTTACAGTGCAGAATTTATGGATGTACAGTGTTTTCTGAATGGCCTTCCATGCTCAGAAGCCGACAAGGTGATTGCGAAATACAGTGCAACATGGCACCAGGCGTCAGCACTATGCACAATCAAACATTGTTCTTTGAAAGATTATAAAAATTAGTATAAATAATGTTCACTGATTATTGATAACACTGCTTTTTAGCTGAAGTATATAAATGTTTATTCTTACATTACTGCATTGTTAAGCATTTTCTAATATGCACGCCTTGTTATTGTTGCTTGCTACCAGTGGCAAGACTGTAAGTGTTCACACTTGAGGTTTTTATTTTTTACTCGTAACTTTTATTTCCTTTGCATCAATCTTATCCTGTGGCTTTTAACTTTACATTTGCTGACCCTTAATCGTTCCTGTTAATTATATCAGTTTTTTTTTTTTTTTTTTTTTTTGAAGGTCTTGCTGGGATATAAAACCTCCCAGCCCTAGCCTGTCCACCTCTGCTTGCAAAGACTCTATATCAGGGATGCTCAAACGGTCGATCGCGAGAGCTTTAAAAGTTGATCGCGGGCATATGTCCACATTCCCTCAAGAAATTAAAAATAAGCCCTTCCGTCGGTCACTCGTACGGCGACACTGTGATACGTAATAACAAAATGTAAAGTCACGCCGAAAAGAACACTGTGCACCGCCGGAGTTGCCGCGCGGCTTAGTATTGTTTGCTCCCATTGTTTGTAAAGAATGGTTTTCTGGATTAAGAAACTGCCTTGTGAGTTTTATTCCGTTTTGGCAAGTTTGCAAGTTTGGTAAAATCAAACAACAATTTTATCCGTTGCCTGGAGCGCTAATCGTTATAAATATTCTCGCTAGGTCGCGCTTTCTTCGAAAAATGGCGGCAACGATTTACATAATGTAAACATAACCTGATCAAAGTGTACTCGGTATAGTAACACGCAAGTGTGGCCACGGCTTAACCAAAAAAATAAAAACATCTACAGGTCGTAACAGCGACAGGCTTACCATCTGTTATGTTAGAGCTAAGTTCTATCCCCTTACTTTTTTTTTGTCGATCTCTTGCCCCTTACTTTTTTTGCGGTCGATCGCTGATGGTACAAGTCTGAGCACCCCTGCTCTATATGTATACATATAGCTAGTGTAGTTAACAAAACTTTTAAAAAATATATAATCATCGTACTGGAAAGATTTTTGTTTGTGAAATTGATCAATTTTACTATTAATTAGATTAAAATTTTTTCCCCCCATTTACATTACATTGCAAGTTCATGAAAACTGAAAGAACAGAAATTTATTCACAAGAAAATAAAGCAGAGATATAGGTGTGAGTAGAGGGTGGTCTGAACCACTAGCAAAGTGTTAAAAATATGCTAATAATTTCTCTCCTGTGGCTTACAACCCCAGAAAGAACAGGATTGAGACACAATGTAGTTTTGCTATTTTAATTTTTCATAACAGTTACTAGTGGAAGATAAGATCTAACATCCTTGAAGAAAATGATTCAAATACACATATGCTAGCCCTGACTATACTGTATATAAATAAAGTAGTTGGTTCCTGGATCCTTGGAATGGGACCGCCAATTATCAGGACATTTGCCAACTCTGGCCACACATATGAGCATAGTCTCTAGTAATATCATCTTGCCTGTAGAAAAGAGCACAGCACTACCAAAAGTCTGCAAGCCATGCAGCCAGTATTTGTCCTAAATATGTGAAAACTAGGTACAAAGTATTCTTATCTTAAATTTTGAATATTTTCAAACAGCTAGTGTGTGTACTTCTAAAATGAGCTAAGTTTTATTACTGTATTGCATTCTGTGTTCCAGAATACTGTAATAATTTTTTTTTGATAGCTCCCAGTTCTACTGTTTCATATTTTCTCTGGTCAAATATAATGTTTGTAAAAACAAATTAAATATCAAAAATTTAAAAAAATACATAGTGCTAATACTTCTAGCATTTGTACAGGTATGTGAAACGATAACATTGTACTCTCATAAATTGTAATTTAGTTGGAAAACTGTAAGATTGGAACAGCTTTCTGTTTTAATTACTCATGAGAACATTCTTACAAATGAAAATGAAATTGATCATTAATTTAATTTTTTATGTTTATTCTCTGAAAACATGTTCTGGAAATAAACAATATCCTTTAACCACTCTTAGTTTGATTCTTTACATTCTTAGTTTTTGTCTCTGTGTCAATCTCTCTCTCTTTCTCTCTCTCTCTCTCTCTCTCTNATCTTGATAACCTGCCATTGTAGCAGCAGTAACCGATCTAGCTGCCGACCGCATCGCGTTACTCTGATTCCATACCTCTGTTATTTGCATACGCACGCCTATGCCAGTTTTCTCTCTCTCTCTCTCTCTCTCTCTCTCTCTCTCTCTCTCTCTTTTTCTCTTTTTCTCTTTTTCTCTTTTTCTCTTTTTCTCTCTTTCTCTCTTTCTCTCTTTCTCTCTTTCTCTCTTTCTCTCTTTCTCTCTTTCTCTCTTTCTCTTTCTCTTTCTCTCTTTCTCTGCATGTACACATGTGCTTGCATATACCTAACATGCACGGTACTATTTCTCTCTTCCACATTTGTTGTGAGAAAAATCATAAAATAGAGATGAGAATTGATATTGAGAAGGGAATAAAGATGATAATATTTACTGTAAGTAAGAGGTCAGCATAACCCACAAATGTAAAGTTGATTATGTTTTGTTGAACTTGTAAGGAGTGTAAAGTGGCTTTTTTTATTTAGTACTTGTTTATCTTTTAACAGGTCTAACTTGGAAATAATCCAGTGTAATGGCAAGCAAGTGGGCAGCCCAGATGAGTGCAGTATTATAAAGACTGTTCGTGAAAAGGTCAATGGTGTGTGCTCCACTCCAGAGGTGGGTTCAAGTGTGTTGTGTTTCAGCCTAAAACCAGTCAGATGACCACTTTAAAGCATTGCTGTTGTTTATTTAGTGTAAAGTAAGACCTTTTAAACTTATTTTGAAAAGAATCACTGAACATAACTGCATATGTGCTACAGTACACAATGCCACGTAGGCTCCCAGTTAAGTTGCTAATGAATTAATATAAATAGTTCTAAGAATTAATTTTGTATGGAGAGAGTAATGTTTAAATGTATGGCTACTGAAGCTAGTTTCATTTTATATACACAAGAGCACAAACTTGCATACTATTAATACATTTACTTTTATAATAATTCCACAGTTTCGCTCGGATGACACATGTACAATGTGAGACAGTCCATGGTAATGTTTATTTTACATATAGTGGATGGTACTAAATGAGAAGAAAAGTAGATCCTAAACAGGGCTTTCAAAAGTGCTTAGTTAAAGGCGAACAGCCTATAAATGAATGTCTTGTAGAACTACTAATTTTGGTATTTTGACCTGCCTTGATAACGATTGGCAATTGATGTGACCCAAACGTCGTGGAGGGGCTCCTTTGAATTAGAAATCTCAGAATGTCCGACACAAAGTGTCATGAATATATGGATATCTAGAGTATTCATGCAGTGAAATAATGCTAGTATTCTTCTAACTGTCTTAGTGTCAGAAAGTTCAGTGTGGAGCCCACTGGAGTTAGTGGAGGTTTTTCCTGATGATCCAAGGCAACGTGCACCGTGAATGATGCAGGCGTGGGTACCATCTGGCGGACAGTAGCCAACTTGGCTCTTGAGTGCTGAATGGCATTTGTGACGTCTGTGTTCCTGGGACTGGGATATGGTGAAATACAGTACAATTTCTCTATATTTATCACATTTATAGCAACCGTCTTTTGATAACAACTGGTTTTTGAGGAACCGTAAAAAATTTGGTTGAAAAAAAGGTCAAAATTTGAAGAAAATCTGGGGAATAAAGTTTTTATTGCACTTTTTTGGTCACTGTGCATTATTACCTTTCTCCTGGTAAGTATTGTATAAGACATAGGATATATCTAAAAATAGATGCCACCCCTCAGGTAGCTGAATGTTTCCATGCGTGACTGACTACAATCATTTGTTTGTTCTGCTATTGTGCTCTCGCTCGCTTGCCTTCTCACTTTGCTTGTGTTATTACAAATTATGTTTTGGATTTCTCTTGATTTTCGATTATTGTTTATTGACAACTTATTATGCTAATTTTTTTTGGACATGCCATCAGCTTTGTGGAAGCCTACAAATTTACTTTCAAATACAACTCTGGATATCAGCTGCTTCTATCACACGCAGCATGTAACCACGGCAAGTCTCCCTCCCCTTGTGGCCTTGCTCGTTCCCCCAGACCACCAAACATGACAAAAGCCAGATACATTCTCGCTTCCTCTCTTCCAGACTTCTGCTCCACCCATCACGCACTTTTATGGGCTCATCAGACGTGAACAAACAATTAAACAAATACAGTATGCTATGAAAAACTGTATCTGAATCATTGGGTGTGAAGTAATATACAGTAATTTTCATTATTTTCATTTTACATTAGTTTAGAATAGTTATCGAAATTTTAAATGGTATTTCAAATTGTATTCTTCTGCTGTAACTTCTATACTTGTTGTGTTTGGCTCACACATACTGGCTGATCAGCACTATAGTACAATCAGATGTTTTTCCCATTTTGTGACTAGACAAATAGTTATAGACTTCGTGCTGGTTATACAAGATGCACCACCCTGTTTATATTTTTTTTATTGGCACAAGAGGAGGTCGCAGATGCCCTTCTGTGGTATCACTTTTTTCGGAAGACGTCTGTCTATCAATATAAATCAAATTTCCGTTGAGATATCCTCTGGTTTTTCATGAAATTCCATCAAACATAAAATTTGCGCTCCGAAAAAGTACGTTGTGTTGAAGGTTACCGTTTTTGTAATTCATTGGCAACAAAGAAAGTCGCAAACACGTGTCTGTGGTATTTTATTTGTAAGACGTCTGTTTATTAATATAAATTTATGTTTCATTGAATTATCTTCTTGATTTTTCTGTAAAAGGCCATCAGAATTTAATTTTTGCTCTCAAAAAAGTACACTGTGTCCAATGTTACAGTTTTTGTAATTGTTTTGCAACAAGGGAGTTCGCAGATACCTTTCTGTCCTATCAATTTATTCGGAAGATGTCTGGTATTGAATTATGTAAATTAATGTTGCATGCAAAAATCATGTTGATTTTACGCCAGAGATGATTGAAAATGGACACACAATACTGACTAAATCCTTGCACCGCTCTCTGTTTTTAACATTCTGGTAGACAAGGGGAGTAGGGATGGACAGATACAGATTCCGATACCGATGCATCGGCCGATAAACCCAAAATCGGTATAGGTTACAATCGGCCATGGTTCAACCAAATCATTTCGTCAACCCAAATGATTAAATCTTCATAGAAATTGCTGTACTTGGTTATCTTGCGGGACATGTTTTCACAAACAAAGTATTTTTATTTTTGTAACCAAAAAACTATTTTCTTAATTTAATTTTTTTTTATCTTTTAGTAACACGTGATTTGAAATTACTTAATGGAAGAGATATGGCTGGCTTTGGTGTTGCTACATATTTAACTCGATATAAGTCGTACATGTTGAAATTCGTAAAATAAAATGTAATTAAACTTAAAATACCGGTATCTGCTTTTGAGGTAGTTAAAATTCATTTTGTAAAAAAAAAAAAGTTTTGCAGTTTTCTATCACATAAACGTCAACAATTGTGAACCGTATATTATTTACATGTTTTACGCAAATGTCAAACACATATTCGTTTTTCATCACAAATAAAACATTACCCATGAATAGGGCCTAGAAATTTTCACAAACCACGAAATAATGCAAAGTAATGCGAAATACTGAAAAATTATGTTTATTCACAAAATTCTGTAATAATTGCCGTATTCACAAAACATGAATGAAATTGCTTGTTTGAGTGTATCAAAAACCAAAGTGCGAGCTTCTTTTACCTTTAAAACTCATACAACCATTTAATTTTACAATTTTCCTTTTATTATACAGCATTACCTCTCATTCACTTCACATATTTGCATGGTGATCACGTTGACTACAAAAATGTAAACAAAATTTTACCACGTCGTGAGAATGATTCATAAATTGATTAGTAGAAAGGTCAAAAGATTATTGTTGCATGTATGATTCAATATATATTGAGTCGAATCGCTATGGTGCTCACTCGCAGAATCACGACCACGTGTATTTTATTTATAAACAATCATCTTTAACCAAAAATGTTGGTGATATGATGAAATTAAATAGTACGTATATAAAAGGCAGATGAATATTTTTTTTGTGGAATTTAATGTACGCACTGAACATTCACGCACTGAACATTCACGCACTGAACATTCACGCACTGAACATTCACGCACTGAACATTCACGCACTGAACATTCACGCACTGAACATTCACGCACTGAACATTCACGCACTGAACATTCACGCACTGAACATTCACGCACTGAACATTCACGCACTATTTGTAAACACTGCCATTTTTACTCATCTTCTGTGTTTTGTGGTGTTCTTGGCAAATATGGCATTTGCAAATATTGAGCGTGGGTGGTGATTGTAGTGGGCTGCTTACATATCAGAAACAGTTAAGAATGCCAAAAATAGTTACTGTTTCAGATCGTGCCCGGGAGTTTGATAAAGTGAAGGTTTTTTTTGTTTATAAACTGACCAATGTGCAAAGCTGCGATGTAAACATTGAGTTGATGGGAAAAGATAGGTGCTTAAATACTACAGTGTTGTATGCACAGTGGTTTAGTGAGAGTGGTGGGCATAAAAAATACAAAGACAACTGCATTGGAAGCAAATATGTATCATTTTCATATTGCCAAGAAAACAAAAACAATCAGGTTTTTAACACTTCTTTGTCGAAACATATTTACTATGCAAGGAGTAGTTTTATTTTATTTTGTAGTTAGGTTATGGATTTGTTTTGGAGTAATGTTAAACTGAACAGAATTTAATTAAAATATTGTTATTTATAAATGAACAATAGCTATGTGTGGGTGATGCAAAAATTTTGTACAAGATTTATCACACAGAAATTACTGTGACGTGATACTGTGTGTTGCATGACAAGTATGATCTCGTAAGGTTGTCATTTCATCCTTATCATTAAATATTATTTTGATTTTTTTCCACTTAAAATATGTACACATTAAAAGAATGAATAACAAATTCCATTTAGTTTGAGTTAAATAATTATAAAACAACAAATTCGTGTTCTAAAAAATTGAATGCGTTTCTTTGCTATAAAATTTATTTGACAAAATAAAAATATTTTTTTGAGAAAATAGTGAAATTTTATGACTAAATCAGCTCATTTTATCTACCGTAAAAGTGGGCCTCTACCCACGAATGTTGGTCATCAAAGCAGCTGAGTACATGTAGCACAAAATTCATGCTCGCGATTGAGGTCATGATGCCATCTTGATCAAGGCTATGCTGTGAAATTCCATAGTTTTCTACCCCATTTGTGGTGGGTTGGCACTACTGCGGAATGTTCCGAAGTGAAGATTTTAGACTTTTAAACAACTTTTATTGCATTTTTAGTTATCTCAATGATCCAATTTTTTAATACATAATTAACGAGGTTTAAATAGCATTATTTTTCTTTAAATTTCCGTAGTTATTGAAAAAACTTATTGTTTTATTTGTAAGAAGATATAAATCTATTTGACATATAATTACATATGCATCATTACAACATGGTCCTTCATCACGATGGTTAGGCCTACGAATGTTTATAGTAAATACATTTGAAATAATGCATTGCAGTAAAAATACTGGGTAAACATTTGCCATCTATTTTAAAAACTGTTCCAATTAGTTAATAAAAACTTGCATTCGACCATACTTCCTGGAAGGAAAATCACAATTTCTCTGTGCGTCTAGTGTAAATAGTGGATGCATGAACTCTAGTTGGGCCTGGTGGCAAAATACGAAAAAATGAGCCTTTAAGTTTGCCTACTTATTTATATGCTAATTTTTAATCTGACATGGAAGGAAACAGAAAAAGTGAAGTTTGGGGATATTTTAGTATTAAACAAGATGCCCTCCACAAAGCAATTTGCAAACTGTGTAAAGTACATATTTCCAGATGTGGTAAAAGTTTTTTGATGGTCTCAGACACCATATAAAAAATTACAAATGAAACTATGTGCCGGATCGGCCACAAAGTATCGGTATCTGTAATATCTGCAGAATAGGGTTTGGCCCATCTCTAAAGGGGAGGCTATGTATACACCTCTCGGGTATAATTTTCAAAATAAATTTGTATTTAATTTAAAAGGAAGTGTAATTTTTGCGCTGGGGACAATTGAATAAGAACTTCATGCAAACAGTTACAAATTTTGACGTCTGGTGGTCAGGAGAATGTTGGAATTGATCCAAAATTTTCTGTAAAATATTTATACTTGCCTTCTTTCCTTAATGACCTGATTTCTGGAATCAGCGAGGGGTCATTTTAGAAAGGTTGTACTGTACTGTTTCAACTTAACATTTGATTTGGAGTAGTGACGTGCATTAAAGTCTATAATATCTTGCACCAGACCCTTGTCTGGCACTCTTTTGCAACTTGTCTTTTCTCCTATTTCTGTGCTCCCTAGTTATAACACATCACAAAATAATTGTCCAAGTAACAGTGCCAGTATTTGTGCTTGTATTATGTCACACTTGAGAACATAATAAAGTAATTACAAGCAGCACTCTTAAGGGTTATTTTCTAGCTACAGTGTACTTCCGTTGCATATTTTTAATTGACAGCACTCTTTCTATTTCACACTTAACTATTGCAGAACTCTGGAGAGCTGGTGTCTCGGCGGTTGTTATGAAATAATTGTGTCACTGTAAAGAATATTATTGATCTTAAGCTATAGTAAGTTAGCAGTGATGATGTGTAAACATAATCAGTAAAGACCATTAAACTAATTTTTTTTCCAAATACAGTATCTCACTATTTTAGGGTAATTTCCCAAATGTTTTTTAATATGATATTGGACATAATTTTTTAAATCATAGTTCCGGTTTCTACTATGAGTTTAGCCTATATTGATGTTTGCTCCTGCAGATATTTGTTACTTCTAAGCGACTTACATGTATAATTTCACATAAATTCAGATGACAAAATGTAGTTGTTTTAATATTGTGTATTTCATTCTTCAAATGTATTGTTCCTTAGCGCAGATTGAAAGATTCTTCAATGACAATATAGTGTCAGATGTTTGGATATAAATTGTAAATGTTCCAGTTCTGCATGTCGGTGCTGCTGTCACGTGACGAGGAAGGAGCAGCACACAAGCAACAGACCACCAAGTCCCCGCTGCTTGTGAGGCGTGGACGGGAGAAGGGCACTACTGCTGGCCGGCCACGTGACACTGTCCGGCTGGTCAATGAGAAGAGTCCACCAGACCCAGATGAGGTGATTATCTAACGTGTAGTATTCACCAAGAAATACAAGCTTCATAGGTGTGCACATAGATGTACAGTGGAACCCTCTTATAAGGTTCTTCAGGGGTCCACAAGAAAGTGACACTATAAGCAGGAAAACCTTANACATTAGAACCTCACTGATACAATCCCTCATGGTTCCCAGGAATAGAGTTGTTAGTGAGACGTGTTTGTAATATATATTTTAGGAAATTTTGGACTGACCTGCATGCGTCAAAATTTGCAATTTTCCACATGGAGTCAATTTTTAATCTTCTCTGACATAAAACTTAAAGTTTTTTAACATTAAATTTAATGATACCTTGAAAGCGTATTGGACCACTCCATGTCGCCAAAAATGTTTACAAACATCAAGCAGTGCATAAGTTTTACTATGCATGAGGTCCATTTACTGGCATCTGCTGGAAAATTGTACGTTTGTTATTAAAATGTTAATTCTAGTGATGCAGCGATTCCACTTTTTCTCGATTCTCGATCTCGATGCCGATACCTATCTCGATTCTCTATTCCAAAAATTGCGGTTCCTTTAGTTACAGACAATTGCTTTACAGAATTAAATACCGTATAGCAGGGAGTGAAATATTATTATTTTAACTAGGCCTACATTAGGAGTATTACTAATATAAATAATATAACACTTGAACAGTGGGAGCATATTCATATGAAAATCCAAAAAGTTCAAGAGGCATATGAGATAATATAAACAGGCATTGAAAACATACATCTTACCAAATAACGAAGTTCAAAAGTAACACATGCTTATCACACTATGATCAACTTTGAAACTCATAGATTTTTCTGTAAAATGACTAGCATACCGCAAAACTTTCGTCCATGCAGTTAATTCGAAAATAATTCCAAACCTCACTTGCCATGATAAATGTTCAAAAACGCATTAAATTATTAAAAAGTTTCCAAGAATAGCACAGTGAAAACAATTAAGTTATACAAAAATACCAAAAAAAAAATATTTTTGTCACATGCAACTGATAGGCACAGTAATTGCAGGACGTAGATTCATAGTACTACAACAGGCTGGTGTTTGCCATAAACAAAACATAGCAGGGCGGGACTGAAAACAAATTTTTCCACTGAAAAAGGACAAAATATCTCCATTATTGCCTCTATATATAAAGGCATTTCGCAAACATTTTATTTGGAAGATAGATAAATTACACTGCTCATTTTTTAAAACGATCGTATGTAAATATTATTCTTGTTATAATCAAACTCATGCGTTTTGTTTTTTGAATGGCGTGGTTTGTTTGCTTCTATACTATCAGCGCTGCCGCCATATTAAGCCAACGTGCTAGTAGACTAGTAAACAATCATGGCAGACGCCAGATGGTCGCTCCAAAGCCGTAAGATGTCGAGAAACTTAGTTTCCTTTTACGATTACACTTTTTTTTCTCGGAAATATTACAACGATACAAATATAATTTCTTCTCGTTCCTTACCAAGCCATAACGTAAACAGTGAAGTGTGCATACATAATTTATGACGTTGTGAACAAAGAAACGTCATATCAAAGCCACAAGAAGGCACAGTGCAAATGTGAATGTTCCATGAGTGGAATAAAAAGTTAGTTTCTGTTGCGTGCAAATTAATAAAGTGCTATGTTCTTTACATAAATCCTTTGCTGTAGAAACGTTGCAATCATCTGCTATGTGGTAGGTTTTTAAGCACTTTTTTATTTGAGCGTGTAAAGTATAGGTCATGCAAAAAGTGAGGCCGTGTTCGAATTAGCACTTTTAGTTTACTGTAAGGTCACGCGACCTGAATTAGTCGACAAAATAATGACGTACTTGGTACATTAGTATTTATTTAATTTTTATTATGTAACAAAACTTGCTAAAATACTAAACTAACAAATCACGGCCATCTTTAAATAAGTGATTGTCGACGGCGACCGAACTGAAGCTCCTGGAGTTTCACTGGTGCCTGCTGGTTGAATTGAACCACTCCCAGGGAGAGTGTGTAATTCAACGGCGGGATGGGCAGCTCCGGGAACCCTGATTGGAAGGCCAAAGAGGTTGGTGGGGAGGGTAGTGGAGTGAGGCTCCAAGTGTCTGACAGCTTGTGCCCTCTCCCGAAGGGATATATAGCTGAGGGCTGGTATACGTTGATTATTTAGGGGGGTGACGAAATGCAAGAATAGCAGCTGTCCTGTGTGCATTCTCCTGCTTACTCATCAGTGGGCGAACGTCATGGACAGGAAAGGTGCTACGGTTCATCCTGTAGAGTGCAGCAGGCAACAAAGCTCTAGCTAGAGTGTACTCCAGAAGTTCTTGGGTCAAGCCTCGTCAGGCCTGGCACCCCCAACAGCGAATTTATATGCTCTGGAGGGAATGGGTTAGCTGACTTAGTTGGCCCAGATGCTTCATCGTGTGTCTTTCTAGTGGTTGGGGCTCTACGGTACGTGCACAACAGGTACCTTCACGTGCCTGGTCCACAATATTGGTGGCCTTCTACTTTTGTGGTGTGTGCGATGTACTTGCAGTCCTGGTTAAGGGCTGCCCGCAATCCTACTCTGCGTTGGAAACTGTTGTCAATTTGTGGTCTCCTGTCGCTTCCTTCTAGGGTGATGTCTACTAGGTTGGGGAAAAGACACATATTCACTTTAGAACAAGGAAAGACAGAAGTTGGCAAGAATACGTGTTTTATTCTCTTGAGAATAGAACACAGTGACCCGTACTACCTCCAACTTCGACACACACTAGGAGTTCAACTGACTTTTTTTTAGAGCAAGACAGGTGAAGGGGCCTGTCGGCTTGAGGAGCCTGGCATGAAGAGCAGACGAGAGTGAACAATTAAGTAGCCGTGAAAACAACTGAATCCTAATTGTGGCTGGTAGTCCTGAAGAGACCAGGGACACTACGTGTGGTGTGTGTGTCGGGTGTGGTGATTCTTGATGGCAAGTGTCAGGGGTAGCAAACTCTCTTCTGCTGCACTGGTAGAGAAGGCATTGAAGAAGAACTGGTAGAACTCTGGCAGCTCTCGGGAGAATCCTCAGAAGGACTGTGGCTGTTAGTAGAGAGCCTTAGCACAATTGATGCTAAAGCGAGCTACATGAACAACTGGCGTTTCTGCCGGGCGCACAGCGTTATATTCCTGCCGGCTGTGGTGTTCCTTCATATCTGGGCTGCTTTGGTTATCTTCTACCGCCACCCCCTTCAAGTTCAGGTTGGGCAGCGATACTGATGCCATCTCTTGGTGGAGTGGCGGCAGGGAGGTTTGGCATGTGTTTTGGCTGTATCTGCCACTCACTTAGGGGCAAACTCTTGCATACCGGCTGCAGCTTCTTAGCGGTTTTAGAAGTGACGGGGGTGATGACATGACTTCCTTTCAATACGTTGGAGGTGGCCAGTCGGGGTTCAACATCATCGGGGGTCACGTGACGCACATGTTCTCTAGTGGTGCTAAAACTTTGCGAACTTCATCCTCCACTCTTCTGTACAAATCAGGAATACCATACCTGGAGACTGTTGTTCTGTCATGTACTGTGTACCTCTGCTCAAGAAATGGTATCAAGTAGGGATGGTTTGGTTCGGTTCGGTTCTTCGGTTTCAATTTATACTGGTTCTTGAGGTTTGACTCTGAACCGGTTTTAGGTTATCAACTACTCTGTTCTCGTTTCTACACAGCAATGGCAAAACTCTGTTGTTACAAAAATAACTACCGTATAGCGTGCCTTTTTTCCCCAAAACAAAGGAAAAACTTTCTGGGGCACGTGCTATACAAGAAAAGAGTGGTAGTCAAACTGTTCAGTGATTTTTAGAAGGAAGTGTAAGAAAAAAGTCTGTTATCTCGTGTCTCGCTCTTACATCATCACCCCTCTCCCTTTTCTCTCTTTATCCTTCAGCCCTTTCCAGTAAGCAACACACTGCTAGCCGATCGATACATTCCTCGAAGCCGTCTTTGTTTCCGTGTAAGCCAACGGATAAACAAAATTCTACGGGTTGGGGGGGAGAAAGGAAGAAGCTACGATTTTTTTTAAAGATGTCACATTCCAGCACGGCAAAAAAAAAAAAGGAAGCCGGCCACCCAGTCAATGCGTAAAAGAATTAAAAAGAAAAAGGGAGCCAGCTGCCCACTGCAGTTGTTGATGTTCTTTTAACGACTGTAGGTTACGTTATTGTACAGCACGCCACAATTTTCGGCTTTTAGCGCCACGAGTTACTTAATTAAAGTAATTTCCAATCATATCACAATCACCACATATTAATGTAAAAGAGAATAATTTTTTACATATTTACTAACCTTAAATAAATTTAATACAAGTTTATCTGTATACATTAAATCTTATCTTCACACTTTGTTATTGTTCAATTCTTCCAGATGTTAAATAAAACATTTAATGAATTTTACCTGCATTGGTTTAATGAAGTTGCAAGCAAAAGGCAAGTATTCAAAATAGAATCAAATACTGGAACCGATATTTAAATTGTAGAATCGGTACCGGAACCAACATTTTTTGTTATTTGACCCATCCCTAGTATCAAGTTTTGAAACCCTTCACATTCCACTATCCTAAAGGGCAGCATATTGGAACAAATCATTTTGCCAATGAACTCAGTGATTTGAAGTGCTCTCATACTTGTAGATGCCAGAGGTGTATGTTTTTCAAATATGCTGTCAATTGTGGGGAAAGTAGATTTGTATATTGTGGTTTTTGAGGCAGGGAGTTTTCGAAGGTAACGGTAAATGTTGTGGCAGTCTCTGTGTTATCTGGATTGTTTAGACTTACTTGATCGGAAACATGTTTGAGGTTGAACTTTTTAACCTCTCGGCTGTGGACGGCTCAATTTTTACATGGTGAAATGCCTTTTATATGTTCCACTGCATGAGATTTTGGCTTTGCAGAATGAGCATATGACCTCTGAATCATTCTGCAGATTCACAACAAAATGTCACATCACTTTTTTGGGGCCCATTGTGTCAAAAAGCTAAAGAAATGGCATTAAAACTGAGACGTGGAAGATTTTCAGCTCGGTTATTTACGTAAGAAACTTATTGTTACGGTATTTAACAAAGTAAACAACACCAACAACTCACTGTGCTTAAATTGATACTATTGATTATCTGTCTTCCCAAGACTACTGGCGCTGTTAGTTCGCATTCCACCGCAGCGCTGCCAACATAACAGTTGACTTTGACCTAGTCCAAAAAGCTTGGCGCATCACCTAAATACGGGGGGGCTCTTTTATGTGGATTCAGACCGAGAACCCTTGGTGGCCTTATGGGCTGGTTATTTTGGGTGTGCCTTAGCTCGGAGGGAGCCATTGTACAGAGTCAGCCTGGTTGGGAGGCGGCAGGCTATGTAGGCATCTAAGGCGGCACGGGTGGCAGTGGATGCTGGCTTACCACCTGTAGGCTGGTGATGTAGTTTACCACTGGCATGCGGCAATGGACGACTCTGCAGGCCCCGTCGAAGGGCAGCTGGTGTGCGGCTGGTGGTGGCTTGTCCAGGGGCTGCCGGTCTCCGGGCGGTGGATGCTGGTGTCCGGTAGCTGATGCTAACGAGGTCCAGTTCCACGGGCAGTCCGAGCCGCAGGTTGACGACGGGATGCAGTGTGCCGGGAATCCCTCGGGGTGGCTCGAACAAGTAACTACCGAGGTCTGAGGAGTGAGGCTCCTGCAGTCGGCAGGCAGCTTGTGCCTGATTCTGAACGGAGGAGAGGCTGAAGGCCAACTGGGATGGGTTACCGGGCAATTGGTTGGCTGTAGGAGCCGTAGATGCCTTCTTATTGGTCCACTTAGTCCCTCCTCATCAGGTGAATGGCATTAGATGAGGTACTAAAAGTTGTTGCAGCAAGCAAGGGGTAGGTGATAGCAATTATTTAGCTAAGAGTACCTAGATGCGATAACGTCACACCTCGTCAGGCCTGATGCTTCAACCGGCGAATTGCAAGTAGTGGATGGAGTGGGTTAGCTGACCAGGGTGGTCCAGTTGTGACCTCGTAGAGTGTACCTATTAGGGGGCTCTATTGTACGTGTGCGCCAAGTACCTTTGCGCACTGGGCCCACAGTATGGATGGCCAACGAATTGTGTGATGTTTTGTATTGTACGAACTACCCAGTTAAGGGAGCCTGCGGTCCTACCCTAGTATCGGCAATGGTTTGGCGAGACCCGGTCACCTGCCACTCCCTTGGGGGATGGCGTTTACAGGGGGGTTGAGAGGTACAAATCACCCTTGGAATTAGAACGCAGTGTGTCGACTTGAACATATTTATTCTCGGGAGAATAAACACTGAGACCCGTACTAACTCCTAGGCTTTCATAGTTACCAAGCAACCGGCGGAAGTTACGGAAGGGGACCTGTAAAGCAAGAGCATACTTAGAGAAACTTATAAAGTAGTCGTGAGAACGACTCAAACCCTACTGTGGTCTAGTATCGTCCTGAAGGCATGGGATGTAACACTCCCAAGTGGAGTAGGTGTCTTTGGGGTTAAAGCAAGCTTCGCTGGTAGTAGATTTATTTACAGCAGAGGGCCCTAGCATGGCAGTGGTAAGTGAGCTTCTGAGTTGTCAAGGCAGAGGAAGTCAATGTGATGACAACTCAATGTCAACTGGTGTTCTGGGGGCTCGTCCAGCCCTAAATATAGACTGGTGTCTTCCTTCTGCTTCCTTTGTGCATCTTCCGCTGGTCAGCTCCTCCCTGTGTAAGTGGCGTCATCCCTTGCTGCACTCTCTTGGTGAGGGTTGGAAATGGGGTAGCTCTGTGTTGCAGGATTGTATCACAGTGCTCGCTTAGGGGCAGGCCGGCTCTGTTCAGGTGGCGAGGCAGGGGCGCATGACTGATGTTCGTAGTTTATTGCTACTGGCAACAGTGGGTAGTATTCATCTCTCAGGTGTAGCAGTCCGGGTTCGTCCCTCGGTAAGGGTGTCGTGGCTTCTCACGGGCTGAGTTTTAGTCGTAGATGTATACATTGTGCCTTGCCAGCTACGTGTCGTGCATCAGTATATTTACTTTTAATGATGCTGCCCTTCCTGCTTGAATGTCACTTGTCATAATAGGTTTTCTTTTAACTGCCTTATCATTCAGGTTGCTTAGTATTATAATAGGCCAATGTTTGCATTATAAAATTACTTTTTACGGTACGATGCATAGAGATGTTATTAAATGGCCACTCAAAAATTCCGGTACTGTTATTGCAAAAAATTGGTACATTCGATGAAAAATTGGTATACTTCATGTCAGGTTCATACAAAAAAAATCCAAGCCATTTTTTTCCTGTATCGTCTATTATGGCACAATTAGTATTGGGGTAAAGGTTCTGAGTTTATTGTACCCAATTACTTCAGATGCTGATACCTTAAATATTGGCAAACACCTTAGTATCGATACTGGTACCAGCCCAGCCCTAATTTTCCAACCTTTCAGGCAACATGCATATATTTCTGGGAATAAAAACTGAGCGCCTCCATTGCATTTTACATCTTACAAAGTTGCAAAAAAATGGGGGCTAAGGGGGTAGAGCGAATACAAGTAATAAGTTGACTAATATGTCAATTAACAGGAGGGTAAATAATCGGCTAGACCCAAAGTTTGCTGACTAATCGGCCAATGAAATTTTTTGTAGAACTATTGTAATTGGTGGAGGGAGTCGAGTGAATACGAGTAAAGGACGGGGTCAGGGGTGTGGATGGCCAGTTCATTAGCCAATTAAATTGTGGGGTGTGGTCAAGCTATGGACTGGTAATTGGTCTATCATATTTATAGTGGTAATGGGAGAGGCTTGCTGACTAAAAAGTCTATAAAAATTGATGATGGTGGTGACGGTGAGGGTCAGTCGCATGCTGATCTTTCTTACCGTGTGCTCCACCCACCCTTGAACCCCTCACCTCCTCCAAGTCTTTACATGTTTATTCCAAAATGTTAAAATAAAATTTATTTTTTGGAAATTTTTAATTTTTAAAAATGTTTGTAAATTTTTGAGAATTTTTTAAAATATGTTAAAAAAAAATTTAATTTTATTTAGGTGATTTAAGGACATGGTCNAGTGTGCTCCACCCACCCTTGAACCCCTCACCTCCTCCAAGTCTTTACATGTTTATTCCAAAATGTTAAAATAAAATTTATTTTTTGGAAATTTTTAATTTTTAAAAATTTTTGTAAATTTTTGAGAATTTTTTAAAATATGTTAAAAAAAAATTTAATTTTATTTAGGTGATTTAAGGACATGGTCAAGGTCATTCACATCCAAGATGGTGGATACCCTTGTCAGGTGCCATTGGTCCTGAACATAACAAATCATTGTACTCCCTAAAGTTGAGATAGTGTGTTTACAAACATAAGATTTTCCAAAACATAAAACACTGTTTTACTATAGTTTTTACTTCCAAAAAATTAGGGGTTGTCTTATTTTCACATATTTAAATGTTTGAGGCCTTTTTTTTTCTGGTTTAAGTGGAGCAAGTGAAATGAATGTTTTTTGCCTAGACATATGTTTCTTTACAGTAGAAGGCATTTGACAAAATCTTGAAAGCACTCACAGACTTTTTTTTAATTCGGAAGAATACAGAAATAGACAAAGAAAGTGTGACTTCCTTGTTATTAAATATATTTATGGTGTATTGCGTGCTTTATACGATTAACTACAAAAAATTACCTCTTGCTAAAAAAAAATTTTACTTACTAAAATTAAATGATTATGCAAAAAGACATGATTAAATAATTGTTGGAGAAATAAATTTTTCCTTTAGACCAAATTAAAATTCTATGGGTAATTTTATTTTCAAGTTTATCTTAAATTTGTGTAAATATGGTATTTGTAGGCTAGTATTAGACGAGCCATACCTGTTACACGCTAGATTAAACAATAGAAATAGCTGTGTCCAACAGAGTGTGTGTAGTGTATCTGCTGTGACTTCTCCACAGATGGTGGATGATGACAGTGAGGCAGAAAAGCTGTCCCCCTTACTGGATGCAGTTGCTGTGCCACTTGATATTGCTGACCTGCCACCTGTGGATGACCTGGATGAAGAGGACGACTTGGAGCTGAAGGTGGAAATGCTGCCAGAAGAGGAGGCTCCTGTGTCCATCACCAGCCAGGGTTAGTCTTCCTCACGTGTCCGGTTCTGCTCTTGTAATATTCTCTTCATCTGTGTCTCACTGTGCTTCTTCTGGTGCAAGATACAGAATTACAAGGTGTCCAGTGAAGAGGACATGCAGGAAATGTATGGGAAATGTCCCGGAACTTTTCAGAGCTGCAGGAATTTTTTCTGGTTTATAAAAATTTGCGTTTCAAGCTAAAAACGGTACCAAAGGAAACTGACAGTAAAGAATCTGCACCACCTTTAAAAGTTGGAATGCTACAGCATGGCATTGACAATGGCGTCAAGGCCACGCTGAGAGAAAGTTAGAACTAAGAAAAGGAAGTGGATGTGAGCCATGTACTGTGACAGGCGAGGGTAGCAGAGGAGTTGATGTAAACTGTTGGTTTATTCCAGTAGAGAGCAAAATGGAGGAGGTAGGGAAGGAATGCCCAAGTCTGGCTACTTCTCCTGGCTGTAATTAGCATCAAAATAATAACATAAATCATGCAACAACTCATTAGGTGATACAATATTTCACAAATCAGAGCATTTTCTCTTCACATACCATTTAGGTTGGTCACAGCATTCACAATTCACTGCTCGTATATCAAATACAATATATAAATGCTTAAATATTTTTTCAATAGATATGATGGATGAAACATTCATTGAATGAAAATTCCAGATGAAAACACAAGCTTTTCAGGTTTCAAAATACTGCGTTTTACCATTCCAAAACAAAATTCTCCTGTGTATAATTATGTTTGACATATGCTGCATGTTGAATGGTTGAACTAGTGTGCCCAGCATGAAGCTTGCTCCATGATGTAAGACAGGGACCCAAGTGTGCTGCTGTGCCATTTTCAAATATTTTAACAAACCTACATTTAGTAATTAAGTTAGTGAAAACGANGCAGCATGAAGCTTGCTCCATGATGTAAGACAGGAATACAGTCGTGGGACCCAAGTGTGCTGCTGTGCCATTTTCAAATATTTTAACAAACCTACATTTAGTAATTAAGTTAGTGAAAACGATTGGAAGTTATATTATTAATTGTCTCGTTACCTTTTGTACTGTAATTGTTAATTAAAGCTTGTATAATGTGTTGTTTACATGTTTGTTTATTTAATAGATGTTTGCAACTTTTTTCCTGCTTTAATATTTTTTCTAATTACTTTGCCTTCAATTCTGTTTCTTTCTTGTGCTTTGAAAGTTATGTTTATAATCCTGTTAGTTGTCTGCCAACCAGCATTTCGTGCAGTTGTTTCTCTGTCGGGTGGATGTGCATTGCAACTACGCGAATTCCTTTAGTTGTCATCCTTTGAGACTCGTCTCCCACTCACTTCCCAACAGCCTGCAGTTCTTGCCGTTTTCTTGACGTCTCCAGATTTTTAACGTGTGATTTCACAAAAAAAAAAAAAAACGTTACTGATAACTGATGAGTCTACTTTCCTCTACATGGGTGCAAATAAATTTTAGTGAAGTTCTTAAAAGTATAGATGGTAGGTAGGTATTGACATCTCATTGAAAGCAATACCATTAGAGATGAAACTAGAAACATGTGAAACTGTACCAAGAGAATTAAAATAAAATACACGAGTAATCTGGGATTCAAATTCAGAAAAACTCATAAAATTAAGCTAGCTTGCAATCAACTGATTCACGGAGGTAGTATTTGGAGCATCAACTTTTGATGTAATCAGTCTAATGTTTTGAATGATAGGGCTCACTAACCTAAAATACTTAGATGACCATTTTTTTGAAAATAAGTGTCTGAGTGCCCCATACATGAAAAAAATTAAGGAGTGGTAGTCATAATGTCCTCTCCCTTCTCTGTCTTTATCACTCAGCGGGCCCCTGTAAGCAACACTGCTAGCCAGTCAATACATTTCTCCATGCCTTATTTGTTTCCATGTAAGGCAGAGAATAGCCTAGTCAAGAGGGCAGGAGAAGGGAACAAGTGACATTTTTTTAGAGGTGTGGCATTCCAACACAGCAAAAAAAAAACCAGCAGGTCACTGCATAAAAGAAGTAAATAAAAGGAAGCAGGCTACCCTGTCACTGCTTAAAAAAAGAAGCAAAAATAAAAAGGATGCAGGCAGGTAAAAGAAACAAAAAGAAAAATGAAGCCTGGTAAAAGAAGCAAACAGAAAAAGGAAGCAGGTCGCCTGCTGGAGTTGTTGACATTCTTTTAATGACCATAGGTTAAAGCCACACCTCAATATTTAGGCTTTTAGCACTGCGAGTTATTTAGTTAAAGTATTTTCCAAACATATCACAATCACCACCTATAAAAAAAAAATTGTTACATATTTACTAACCTTAAATAAATTTAATACAAGTTTATCTGTATACATTAAATCTTATCTTCACACTTTGTTATTGTTCTATTCTTCGGTAGGTTAAATGAAACATTTAATGAATTTTACCTGCATTGGTTGAATGAAGTTCCAAGCAAAATGCAAGTATTCAAAATGGAACCGATATTTAAATTGTAGAATCGGTACCGGAACCGGAACCAATATTTTTTGTTATTCGACCTATCCCTAGATATAACAAAATAATCTTAATTATTTATATAAACCCCATTAAAACATACCCTACTGTAGCAATGCTTGCATGAAATTTTGGTATGAATCAGTTAATTGATCCTTGAGATATGGCATAAAACCTCCATTGTTCATGTGACGATCTTCAAAAATGGAGGACAAAAAGTTTATGTATTAGCATGTTCCCTGATTGTAATAGATACAATATACAAAGTTCAATTTAAATCTGTCACATAGTTTCGTTGATATAGCACACCAAGCTAAAATCTTTATATAGGCGCCATTCAGAAAATATAGATGTACACAATTAAAACATATAAATTAATATGGCCTACCACAGTGAAATTTCTTCGCCAAATTTGAAAGAAATCAGTTGGTGTTTCCCAAAATACTGCATTAAAACTGTATTATTTCATGTAGGGTTATCTTACAAAATGGCAGAGAAATGAGGCATTGCATAGACAGTTTTGATGGATATAATCTATACTATCAGCATACAAAGTTAAGTTAAAATTATTTAGTAATTTTGTAGGTAAAAAGTTCTGAGCTTAAATGTTTACATGGCCTGCCATAATGGTACGTACTTGGTTACCAAATTTATTAGAAGTCTTGTTGTTTTTTCGGAGATATCTAGTAATTCTAATTTGTCATGTGATACTATTTTAAAAAAATGGCGTACAAGAGATTTTGTGTTGAAACATTTTATGATTGATATATATACAGCCAGCACAGAAATTTTCTTTAGAAATAATTACATGGTTTCAACGATTTAACGTATGAAACTAAAATAATTATATCGCCGCCATTCTGAAAACAAGCCTCTGACTTACTTGAAACCTATTTTTACATATCAGCTTCCACAGTACTACTTGTTTAGTACTATCTTACAAAATGGCTGACAAAAGTGGGGGTTTTTTTTTTAATATATGATGCTTGAAATAGATACTTTTAGCGTACAAAATTTGGTTGAAATTGGTCAAACAGTATTTTATTATACCAAATAAACCTAGAATATTTGTATAGCCGCCATTTTCAAAATAAGTGCCTAGTAAAATTTAGTTACCTGGCCTATTATAGTATTACATACATGCCGAATTTAGTGAAAATTGGTTGAGTAGTTTCAGAGATATAACGTAAAAGTTTTATTTTTTCATGTGGTGCTATCTTCCAAAGTGTAGGACCAACAATACTATTCACCTCTGCATTCAATGCTTACACCTTTTGCTTTCATCATACAAAATTTGGTTTAAATGGTTTCCGAGATATGACATCATCCTAAATTTATAATTGCCATCATTTTGAAAGTGTCTAGCGTGGTTGAAAACTGTGTGTGTCAGGTGTCCTTACTTAGTTCTATATGTTTACAGAGTTTGGTGGAATTTTGTTCACACATCCAAAAATCGAAGGGGTGGGACACACACACACACACACACACATGCAGACACAGACAGGAAAGTAATCCAATAAGCCTTTCTTTACTTCGGAAAGTAGGCTAAAAGAAATGGTCTTCAGTTCACGTAATATTTCCTTCCACCTGTGTGTGTCTGGGTGCAATTCTTCTCTTTTAGACGGCATGTGACATCTATTGTTGAGAACCTAACTTTTTGCTCTTTTTTTATTTCAATCTTGTTTGTGCTGCAGGAACTTTGCTTCAAGCACTTTCTGTTCAGCCAGCCACTCATGAAGGCGTGTGGCCACCATGCTCTGATAACTGCGTTCTTCGGAACTTAATTATGGAGACTTTAATTTTATAGTCTTTGCTTTTCAAACAATGTATTTTTCAAAAGTTTTTTTTTTTATTTGTTATTTTTTGTGGTGTGTTTTGGTTGGTGTTTAATTTTTGACAGTTTGCACCAACATGTAATTTTTCATTTGGATATTTTTCATCTGTTTCTCTTTCGAATGAGTGCTGCTTCAGTTTATCAGTTTTATAGTTGGCTCCTCCTTGTGTACCAATATTTCTATAATGACTAATTTTTGAGGAATTTTAAAGAAGTTTGGTGAAAGGAGTAAAACATGTAAGGAAATTGGCGGAAAAATTAATTTATTGCACTTTTTTTTTGTTGCTGTACTTGTATTTGTCTTGATGAGTACTGTACTGGATGTAGGACATATGTTAAAGTAGATACAACCCCCTTGGGCGGTCAGCGCTAGCAAATACCTTTGTTGCCCACCCTCCACCACTCAGGTGGCCGAATGTTTCCCCCCCC
>NQII01003933.1:185660-207889 GCA_002778355.1 Clitarchus hookeri
ATTTATCCTGCCATTGCGCTCTTGCTTGGAAGATACCCATCTGTAGTATCATTTTATTCAGATGATGTCTGTTTATTAATATAAATTAATGATTCATTGAAATATCCTCTGGTTTTTCCAAAAGAGGCAATCAAAAATTGAATATTGGTTCACCAAAAATTAGGCCTTCTCCAATCTTACGGTTTTTGTAATTGTTTGGTAACAAGGGAGGTTGCAGATACCCTTCTGTGGTAACATTTTATTTGGAAGATGTCCGACTTGACGCATGATGGCCGGGATGCTTGGCACTTCACCTAGTATACAGAGGAGTTTTATAGTGGGTTCAGGCCGAGAACTCCGATTGTCCTTACGGGCTGGTTACTGTGAATTCGCCCTGGTCCTTAGGGAGCCGGTGTACAGAATCTGCCTAGTCGGACGGCGGCAAGCATGTAGGCATCTAAGGTGGCGTGGTTGGCAGTGGATGCTGTCTTAATACCTGCATAATGGCGCTGTAATTGACCGTTGGCTGGCCACAGTAGGGGACTGAGGGCAGCTGGCTGGTCCTGGTGCTACTGGACTCCGGGTGGCCGCAGGGAATGGCATCGCTCGGAGGATGGTGCTGGCGAGGCCCAGGCCCACGGGCAGTCCGAGCCAGAAGAGGGGACTACTAGATGCTGTGTCCCGCTGGTCTTCTGGGCGGGCTCAAATAAATGGCTAGGAGGGACTGAGGAGTGAAAGCCCCTGCAGTCGGCGGGCAGCTTGTGCCCGATCCCAAGCAGACTGGGACGGGTTACTTGGCAATTGGTTTGCTTTAGGAGACGTAGATGCCTTCTTATCGGCCCACTTAGTCTCTCCTCATTGGGTGAATGGCATGGGGTTAGGCTCTGAGGGTTGTCGCAGCAAACAAGGGCAGTTGACAGAAATTCCGTAGCTAGAGTACCCATATGCAATGTCAGGCCACGACAGTCCCAGCGCTCCAACCGGTAAATCTTGCATGGTTAGCTGACTTGGGGTGGCGCTAAAGCTTCGTTGTGAGCCGCTGAGAGGCTACTGGGTCATGCCTTGTTAGGCCAAGGACTCCAACCAGTGAATTTCACACAGTGGATGGAGTGGGTTAGCTGATTTGGATGGTCGAGTTGCTTCCTCGTGGAGTGTATCTAGTAGGGGGCTCTTTCGTGCATGTGCGCCAAGTGCATTTGCACACTGTGCCCACAGTATGGGTGGATGGCGAATCGTGTGGTGTTTTGCGATGTACGTACTACGTAGTTAAGGGAACCCGCAGTCCTACTCTTTTGTTGGAAATAGTTTGGCAACACATGGTCAGCTGCCGCTCCCTTGGGGGAAGGCGTTTACAGGGGCATTGAGTGGTACAAATCACCCTTGGAATCAGAACGTCAGTTAGTAGAGTTGAACGTATTTATTCTCGGGAGTATAAACAGAGTAACTCATACTCACTCTTAGGCTTTCGTAGTTACCAAGCAACCGGTGGAAGTTGCATTAATAACAGGTGAAAGGGACCTGTTAAAGCAAAGAGCAAGTGTAGAGCAACTAATAAAGCAGTCGTGAAAACAACTCAAACCCTTCTTTTGCCTAGTGTGGTCCTGAAGGGACGGGGGTAAGCACTCCCAAGTGGAGTGGGTGTCTCTGTGTTTGAAGCAATCTTTGCTGATAAAAGATCTGGTTGAGGCAGAGAGCCCTAGCACGGCAGTGGTGGGATGAGCTGCTTGCTTGCCAAAGCAGAGGAAGCCAATGCAATGACAACTCGACGTAAACTGGCATTTTGGGTACTCGTCCTGCCCTAAATACTGAATGGAGCCTTCCTACGGTTTCGTTCAGGCTTCTTTGGCCAGCTTGCACCTCCCTGTGTGGGCTGCATCATCCCTTGCCGAGCTCTCTTGGCGAGGTTTGGAAGCAGGGTGGCTCTTTAGTTGCGGGTGGTATCTGACGCTCACATAGGGGCAGGCCGGCTTCGTTCGGGTGGCTAGGCAGGGGCGCATGATTGACGTACGTATTAAGTATTACTGGCAATGGTGTAGTAATCATGTTCGATCTCCAGTGTGGGTGCTGTGGCTTCCCACGGGTGGAGTTGATGTTGTAGATTCATTAAAGGTAAATTGCCAGCTACGCGTCATTTTCACACTAAAGACAATTGAGCACTCACTTTATGCAATAAATTGCAAATTTTGATATATACGGGTTTGGGGTGTCAGTCCTGGCACCCCCTCTGGCAAGTTTATACGCTATGGAGGGAATGGATTAGCTGATGTGGGTGATCCAGATGCTTCATTGTGTCTCTTTCTAGTAGTTGTGGCTCTACTGTACATATGTCCCAAGCACCGGGGTACCTGGTTCATAGTATGTGTGGTCATTGAATCTGCCTACAATCCTACTCTAGGTCAGTGAAACAGTTGCCAAAATATGTGGTTCCCTGCTGTTCTCTTACGGGATGACCTATACCATGTTGGGAAAAGGGTGTACGTTCACTCTAAATAAGGAAACCGAAGTAAGCTGCAATAGATGTTTCATTCTATTGAGAATATAACATGTTGTTCGGTAGTACCTCCTCTCCTAAACACGTCCTGGGTAATCAACGGAATGGGTTGAAGGGCAAGACAGGTGAAAGCGACATCTAGGTAGCCACGAAAACAACTGAATCCTAACTGCAGCTGTTAGTTTTGAAAGAACTTGGGCCACTATGTGTGCTGTACTTGTCAGATGTGGTGAACTTTGACTGCAAGTGTCAGGGGTAGCGACGACTCTTCAGCTTCACTGGGGTTGAAAGCGTCGGGGGCATAATGCTGTAGAAACTCTAGAAGGGAGTTGAATGTAGTTGATTGTAGGTGCCTTTTCAGTGCGTCTTCAGTGAAATGTAATGTTGGCAAACCACTTCATCAAATAACCTGATCCGCCATTGAAGCATAGCTAGAGATAATGGAAAATAGCTTCTTTTTTTTTGTACAGTTAGTAGCGTTTATTTATAAATTTTGTGGAATAGTGGCAGTGGACCAATGCTTTTGTTATGAGGAAATCCCCTTTTCATATGAAATTAAGCACCTGCACCACACTAGAAGAATCTGTACTAGAATATGGTTGACTCCCTATCTATCATTTTTCAGGGGACTGTCAAAAATTTTCCCATACATTCGGGATTTCAGTAGATGAGGGTTCTGACATGTGTACATCAATTAAATACAATTTCAGGCATTATACTGCATTTTGAGTGTAATAAGAGCTGTACATTATCAATGAATAAAGTTTAACTAATAAACATAATAAAAAAGGCAATTTAAAAAAAAAGTATTATTGTATTAGTATTACTGTAAATAATACATTTAAAAACATTTCACCTTAACTTGTTTAAATTAAGAATATAACATCTCAAAATACTGTGNTACTGTAAATAATACATTTAAAAACATTTCACCTTAACTTGTTTAAATTAAGAATATAACATCTCAAAATACTGTGTATAATTTATTGTAAACCGACCTAAAACCTTCAAACCCTCTGAAAATGANACCGACCTAAAACCTTCAAACCCTCTGAAAATGAAAATAATATGACACTGAATGCAAGGCGAATTTTGAATATCCCACATGCACTCGAACAGCTGAAAGCACGTGGAGAGATTATTGATTATGCAGTGTGTTCATGGCGGGTGCGACGGCAAAGGGGTAGCGGCGGGAGGGGTGGAAGAATGTACTCCTCCCTTCCGCATCATGTCGGCAACACTTTGCGTGCATAGATAATGTAATTAATTATATTTCACTGCAAAAATACTTCAATTGTGAGATAAAAATAAATTAATAAAGTGGTTAAAATTTATTTCTTCACTGTCTTTAATAATTATTTATTCAAAACCGGGTCATCTGATTTTCCCTGGCGCGAGTTACGCAGCTCGGGCTTGGTGCTTACCCGTTATTAAATGAATAATGGTGTCGAATATACCCTTACAGGATGTCAGTTTATTCCACATATGCGTGTCTTTTGAATTAAATTAATACAAATCCTTTGATTTCCTCGCAGGAAGTTACTGAAAAAATACTTTACGCTTGGTAATACAAATTGCTCAATGTTCAAACAATTTTTGGCGACAAGGGGAGGTCAGTATATGCTTCTAGGTATATCATTTTATTCGCGAAGATGCTGTCCATTGAGTTAAATTAATATTTTGTTTTAAAAATCATGTTGATTTTTTTACCAGATACAATTAAACACCAAACTTTACGGGAAAAAACAACCTTTAATTACAAAAGAAAACATCTTCGCTTATAATAATTCCTTGTTAAATTGTATTACAGAACATTTTCAGGCGAAATTATGTGCTTTAAAATACTACTTGTGATAGGTGCAACTATTTTGAGCGACAGGAAATGTATATAAAATTTCTATGATTGCCAGGTGCACTTTACTTGTTTTGCGGCCAGGCATGTAAGGGGTATCGGCCAAGAGAGAAAAGACACTTTTTGTTTTGCTAGACAATATCTTCCCCTCTTGATGGCATGTAAGGGAAGGAAGAAAGGTGTGCAGCTGAGAGAGAGAGACAGAAAGAGGGGTGGGAGAGAGAATGCTATGTTGCCTTGCTGGTTGCTAGGTAACCACTTCCCCTCTCAACAGGCATGTAAGGGCAGGTGGCAAGCCAGACTCGCAACATGCCGCTAGGGATGGGAATCAAAAGCCAAAATATTGATATTTAAGAATCAATATATCGAACAGCAACCGATACTGTACATCGATATGCCAGTGTTAAAGTATCAATATTTCTTATGTCAACATATATTTAATAATAAATTAATTGTTTTTAAAATAAAACTGAAATATTTGTGGTAAAAACTAATTTTTAAGTGCCAGGAAATAAGATGATGATAGTACAATTAGTTATTTGTAAGCAGTTCCATGATAATGTGCATTTCAAACATATTGTATTAATTTTTTAATTTCTGTGTAAATATTTCTTGTCCTGTTTCAGTATTCTGGGTTTCCAAAAGTAGAGTTTGTGTGTGGTATTAACTCCGCAGTAGTATTTCAAAAGCGAGGTTATTAATTCATGTTTCAAATCAAATGTTAGGTTTCATATGCGGTATAAACAACTAAACTTAGGTTTCATTTGTAAACATTGCGTAAACTGTACTACTGGGGATATGGTGAAAAGCAAAACAAGTTGGTTGAGTAATTAAGAATAATATGTCTAAATGCAGTGTGTTTATAGATTTTGGTGTAAGTACGAAAATAATTACCATGCAATAAAAAAGTTATGAAATACATCTTTTAAAATATGCTTTATAAAACAGCATATTCTAATGTAAATAACTTTTAGCCATATACATGGTTTTCTGTAAAATATATTTTTTTTTCTTATCAGCATAACAGAAATAAATTAATTTTATTTATTCGATATTGCCTTTGATTTCTGGTATAAACTAACACACACAACACAAGTTTCATGTTACGATACAGCGTAATCTGAAATCCATTGACGCATCCACCAGTGACTCAAACACCGGCATACACAGGTTAAAGCATTTTTCAACAATCAGGTTTATTTTTTAATAGTATTTGCATCTACTTCCAGAAGCAAATTAATGTCATTATACACCAATTCTTCATTTCCCATCTCCCATTTGTAAAATTTGACAATAAAATTAACTTTATACAGTTTTGAATTCCTGAAAATTACAGGAAAAAGGTGTGTTTATTCATATTTTTAAGCGTAAGCAATCGAAAATTAATCTGTTGATGTTCTGATGTATATCATTAAGATCCACCAAATTGTCAAGCCATTTAAACAGGTGGACCGAACTGTTTAACTAGAATCAATCAAAACCGTAATTTTCGAATGTTGTGTGTACAGCGATGGATGCACTAGCAAATTTTTGAATATGCAGATATAAGCACTTTACTAAAACTATTGTTTGGAAAGTAGGTTTACGAAACTCAAGTTTCAGCTGACAATGTAAATGTATTATATGAGGCCAGCTTATGAAAATATATATTTCAGATGGAACATAAATAGTGATAGCTAGAGGTAACACATTACTACTTCATAAACATGTGTGAGTTCATTTTTAAGTGATTTTAAGAGCATGTAAACCATAGGACTGTATAGATATTGCTTAAATTCTACAGGTATGACACTACAATCACATTCTGGCTCGTGAAGCTCTTATTTTCCATTGTCGTAGTCCTGCACAAAATGCCATAGAGATTCAAACACAAATTCATGTGATCACATTTTTTTATTTATCACTCTGCTGTTGTAAATCACATAGAAAAAATTATTACAATTATCCTCTGGTAACAAATTTACTTCATCACAATTTTTTTTTCAGATATTGAATATGGTTTGAAATTTTTGAAAAAAATATTGATACCTGAATTATTGGTCAAAAAAATATTGATGTAAAATATTGATATGTTGTGAAACATATCTATATAACAAATGATCTATATGTATTGCTCATCCCTACATGCCACAGACATGTTGGGAAAATGGGAAGCTAAGACTATGCTCCGCAGAGCAGTGATAAACGGCGGCGTGCGTGACGTATTTCACATCCAGTTACTAGACGTTTGCATAAACAACCAGCTTTAAAATGATCGTTGCGGGAAATCTTAGGTGACGGAACCGAAATATACTTACATCGACACAACATCTGATAAACGATACAAGCGGGTTGCTTTATCATTATTTATATAGGAGTTTTACCAAGACCACCAAAAATTAACTGTTGGTACGGTTTATCGGTACCTATATGCGTGTTCGTTACGAGAGTCCAATGTATTAACAAAACAAAATATAGGTGATTGTATTCAACTCCAAAGGAAATTATTGTATTCTTTTAGGTTTGGTACACATGGTATAAACACTTCCCCATATGAACTTAAAAACTATGGTACATTGTTAACAGCACAAGAATGTCCCATAAACAGTATCAATTAATAATGTATTTTCTTTATTAGCTTATGAGTGATATATGCAGACATCTCACAGTAAGACCACAGGACTGGCTATCGAATTTTAAAAAATATGCACATACAACTTTTCAGGATTGCATGACGATACTGCAAGCCGTTCTGCATGAGACACTGTTTAAATGTTTCTCAGGAGTAACCATGGTAATATTTTGTATAACTGCACGTGTTTGTTACATGCGTATTGTATTTAGTACAATTCACTGAAACATTAACACAACAAATTGTTGGACAATATATACCCTAGATATGTTACTACATAGATATGCATGCAATAATGTTGTATTTCTACTTTATTGGTTTGTTTTTCCATAGTTACAAAATGTATCGTTTAAGAAACTTATTTTAGAATGTGATGTGTATATTGCTCATGTAGATACACAATTAAACAGGGTATCTGATGTCCAGATGTACTAAAATTAACCCAAACAAACTGTTAAATGATTATAAAATTTGCTTCTTCATGCATCACAGATAGTGGAGGATAGTGATTTGTTGCCATAATACATGCTCATAGCATTTATTAGTGTGTATATAGTTAAAACCATTTTCCATCATCTTTAAGCATAGCAAATATATATGCACCAGTTTCCAAGTTTAAGTTGGTTGGTTTTGGGAAACATGAATAATTCTGCAAATAAATTATATTGTATCAGTGGTAGACAAATGTGATTTTAGAGAAGTATTTAATCATCCATGGATTTTCAAACATCACGTGTTCGGGAGATATTAGGATTACAAACAGTACGTTTGTGTGTTTTATAAATGATGTAATCCAAAAGAGAGATACTTACAGGTTTATAATGTTTGGAATGTGTGTTGCCATATAAAAAAGCACTTTCCACTTCGTTATGCAGTGTGAGAATAACATTTTATTTTATAGAAAATACTAGTGTTAGTTTAACATTGCTTAACATGTTTACCTACCAAGTTTAATTGCATCTGTAAGAACAGCAACATATCTATTGCATTTTATTCTTCCCATGAAATTAAGGCTTTCCAAGTTTTTTTAATCTTAATGTTATTTCCTTACGTGGAGCCAAGATTTTGTGGTGTTATTTTAAAAACTAATTTTGTTATTAAAAAATGTGAATTTGGTCTTTATCTCCATAAGTATTTATTATGCCCTAAATATTACTTAGCAAATTCAGATGCATCAACAAAGAGCTACTGAAGTACAAAAGTACAATAGTTATGTGATAACAGCACCTAATATGCACGCGTGCGTGTGTACACACACACATATATATATATATATATATATATCCCTCTCTTAGTAACAGCATTCAAGAAATTTTCCGCTATGACATGTTTCTTTTGTGTGTTCTTAATTCAGGAAAAAGTGTCCCTTGTCAGCAGCTTGACATTCGCTTGTTAATATCTCCGCCAGTCACTAACAATCATTGAATATTAGAGAATGATCTTTCAGTGTCTACATTAATTGGGAGTATCCAAATTAATTTTAGTGCAGCAGATGTAAATTTGGGAAAATCATCTTTCGTTCGACGCAGTGCTCGCATGGTTAACCTGTGGTTTCTTCTACTCTCGGAAAACCATTTTTTGGATGGGTATGGAGCCTGTTGCTAGCAGGTTCTTCTGCAACTTTTGAAAAAGAAAAAAAAAAGGTAGGGTTTTAGCATGTTTCAGGAATTCTTTATCCTTCAATTTTGATTCTTCCTATATTTTAAAGATTAACTAAGGCTGCCATTCTGAGAAACAACTGATGAGCTGAGCCACTGTTTATCAAATTTGACGCGTGACGCGTTCTGGTGTAATATTTATTTACGACTCCTCCTCATCTACATGCGACATCACGTCACCCAGAGTGGGTTTTGAACCCAAGACTGCTTGCTTCCAGAGCCAACCAGCACATCCCTAGGTTAGGGAGACCCAAGGACATGGCAGCCGAAGCCATCTATGCCTTATATCAGACGTCGCGTGTCTGGTAATCACCCCCGCATGTGACAGAAGCCAGCAACGTAAGCCAAGCGCTGCCCCTAAGCGGGCGGCAGAGATGCAACCTACACACAAGGAAAACCGCAACTTCCAGCCTCCCTGGAGATAATGCGGCCAGCACTGGTAAGGGAGGAGCTCACGTCCGAAGATACCAGACCAGCAGGAACCGTGCTCGCCCTCTATATACGCCGGTGTGCACCTCTTGAACATCAGTTGAATACTCAGCAGCTCACTTCACCACTTTGTGTGCTGGAGCTCTCTGCTTACTGCTTTCTTCACGAGAGTCCCACCGTCTTCCAGAAGTCTTCTAGACCAGCGTCCAGCTACCCCTGAAGTCGTCTCACCCATACACTCAATGCCACTTTGGCAGTGACCTCAGATTCCCTTCAAGACAAACAAGTGTAGGTTAGTTAGGATTCTGTTATTGTCATAGCTACTTAGCTCAATCTGCTCTTAATTAGTTTTACCCCAGGCCCCCTTCGCCTGTTTCATGTAGTTTACTTCTACCGGTTTCAGTACAACTAATAGCTAGGAGATAGTGTGTGGCAGCGTGTATATTCCTCTCAGGAATAAACACGTGTTCTTACCTTAACCCCGTGTACTCATTCTAGGGTGATTGTTACTTTATACCACATAGATGTCAACCCACAAAGAAGAAGCAGGAGACCGCGTCTTGATACCAATATTGACAAAACAGTGTAAGACTGCAGGCTACCCTTAATTGGGCGCACGTGCGTTGCCAAACATAACACAGTCGACGGCCACCCGTACCTTGAACCAAGTACTCCGGTACTTGGTTAGCCAGGGAACTCGTCGCCTGCTCCTCCTTTGTGTGGCAGACTTAAGTATCTTTCCATATGCCCTTCACCCATAGAAGCGGTGCAATGTGGAGGGTAAAGAAGGCAGCTACTGCATTCAAACATAGTCGGTTGCTCTGCAATCTATTGCCATCTGCCCTCAGCAACCCCTCCCCATGGGACCTAGCTAAAGCTGCCTGCCGACTGTCGAGGCCTCACTTCCCAGCCGTCCCAGAAGATCGCCGGAGATCCTCAGCCACTTGTCCATCCACGACTGGGACTACCAGTACCCTTGGTTAATGCCTGCCCATACTTGCGGCCTGCGACATGTAGCAGCCTGACGCCGGAACAGACCAATCCAGCACCAGCAGCACCACCGCCGCTCTAGGACAGGGTCCCATTTCCAGCCAGCAACTACCATGCCAGGATCTATCCCATGTGAAACCCACTGCAGGTAACAGTGAGCCGTTGTCAAAGCCCAGTGTGCGTAAAATCGTCATCGCCACACCCGACTTCATTCCGAGTGGAAGGACTACATGCCCCTTCCTATACCACAGCATAATCAAAACCAAACTGTGACGCGCCACGAGCGACGTCATTCTCTCATCTAGCCTCGCCACAGCCGCAGCCCCCTCCTAAGAAGAGCAGTTACGCCGTACGTGCCACATGACGCCTTCCAACCAAGCCAGAGTGGTTTGCCCAGCCATTGCACTTGCTGCACTGCAACCCGCTTCGCATTACGTCGCCGCTTACCCCTCCAGCGCCTGACGCGTGAGGGGACGTCTCTGCCACACACACACACACTCTCTCTATCTCTTTCTTTCTCTCTCTCTCTCTGTTTCTCTTTCTCTTGCTCTTTCTCTCTCTCTACCCTGCAACCCCCGTGTTGGCCCAGAGAGCTGAGTATAAATAGGATATGTAGTCCTCAGTTTGAGGCTGTCTCGTGCTGGTCCACTTGCCCGGTATTACTGTGCTCGAGAGCCGCCAGACTTCACGTCTCGCCTTTGCAAAACATCACGCTGCCCGAAGAACTACAGACTTTTTCAAGTCGCATCAGTCTTACGCTGTTCAGTCAAGATCTCTGCTCTGCACAACACTGCCGCGCTGAACGTCAGCATACCGAAGGCCCCATGCTTCCAGCTACCTTGTAGCTAACTCTCGGCTATCACTAGTGCAAGTACCGTAGTCTTGGGGTTGCCCTCGCCCCCCGCGCTGCCACGTCTTCCAAGGCATAAACTGCTTAGGACCGGCCTTTCAGACCTCAGTCAGGGTACTGGCTGATATGTGTTTTAATTGAGCAACCAATAAAACAGGCTTAAATGGGACTTGGTCAAGTTGTCTCTCCAGCACACTGTATTCCTAATTCCTATACCTTGTCCTTTCTTTTTTCCAGTTCGTCACCTGTCCTAGTAAGACTCTCCTGTGGTTAGCCATGAGCCGACGCCTTGCTCCTTTTCTCTCCTATTGATAGCTGTCTCGAAGTGCAGATTACGCTTGGAAATGTTAGCCCAATTCCCAACAGGAGTCCTGCTCTTCGTGACACCTGGGTCAGTACGTGGCGTTCCGCACACCTAGGAGCGACGGGAGTGGATGCCCTTTGCCGTCTACTGTAACTTCGAGCTTGGAACTTGGGTCAGACCGCGACGTTCCACGCACCAAGTCTCTGAGTTGAAGACCAGTAGTACAGGCCTCCCACCTCATCTGATCTCCCCATCCCTAATTCCATCAGGTCCTTACTGGCCACCCACTATCAACCTAAATGGTTAACTACCACCACCTTATCCCTCATTATAAGGCTGGGCGGGGCAAAACCGCCAAACTAGGGTTAGCTAAGGCTGAGGTACGAACGGAAAGCGACCCAGTTGACAACCAGGTATACTCCTGGAAGAAAGAGGAGGCTGCATGTCAAAGAGGGTCAATTACCAGCTCAGCAAGCCCCACTTCTAACCTCCTCTGGCATGTACCATGCACAATATCTCCGCTGCCACGTATGCCACCGAAGAAGACACCTACCTTCATCCGGCCAGCTAACGTTACCAGGATAGTCAGGGCCCTTAACGTCACACCAGCTTACATTCCAACCAAGGCACTCACTCGCCCATTGCTCGCCTGCACTCCACCCAAAGCTCAATGCACAATTATTGACGTGGCCTAAGCCAACAACTCAAGCACCAGGCAAAACCCCGTTCAAGCGACCATGGCTTCACCGTCGTCCAGAGGGAGAAGTACCCCGCCTTACCCTCCATCAGCAAATCTCACTACGGATAAGTGACGAGGCAACAAAACGACTGATCGTCCAAACTCCCCTTCAGTGAGTTGAAGCCAGTGTTTCTGTCTGGCACCAAAGAAACCTTTGTCTGATGGTGACATCACTGCCAATTCTAACCAGACATCACACGTCAAATTGTTCATTTTCAGAAGGCTCAGCTTTTCAGTGTGTTTAAACTGCTGTGTTTTAAGACTGCAGACTTAACTGCATTCATTTCATTGGAAATATTTTCAACTTCTTCTGGAGAGATTCCCTTAGTCAGCATCTCGAGAGAAGTTTGTAGTTTGCTCAATTTGTTTGTGACTTAATGTGCACTATGGCATGTTGATCCTTCCAGAAAGTTGATTAACTCCATATGGATGATGCAGCTCTGTACAACGAATGCCAACAAAGCCTCAAGGCATTGTATCTTTTCCTTCTGAACCCCTTTTACACACTTCACCACTGCATTGTCTTCACTAAGCAGATCAAACAATTCAACATCATGATGCATGTGTAGTGCCAGTAGGAAACTAATTCAAACCATGTATTCAGTCTTGTCACTACTAGCATTGGAAACAGTGTCACAAATACCCTCTTTGCTCCATTTCTTTTCAAGAAATGCAAGGTGTTCATGACTCCTCTTCCTTTTATTAAGGAAGGCATTATTCACCGTGCATACAAAAAGGTTCAATTCCCTGTCAATTATTTTGCCATATCTGTTTAACAATTTTTATTTTGTGCACCCAGTACTGCACATGATACATGTGGTCACCAAATACACCTTTGAGAGTACCAGTAGATTTTGCCTTTTATCTGGTACCATCTGTGACACAGGCAACTATGTTTTCATATTTTATTGGATATTTAGAGCACACATTGATCACAGCTCAAGAACAAGAAACATCTGCTGAATCAAGCACACAAAATGCCCTAAAAATAACGTCATGTTCAGCACCTGGATTCAAAATTTCAAATAAGACATTGAAAATACAGTTATGATTCTTGTCTGTTATTTCATCTGAAAGTATTCTATCTTTTCGCTTTGACCTTTTGTGTGATCTCGGCCTCTTTTTTTCTCGTTAATAAATTTTTCTCATCCAGTCTGCGGTTGAGAGGTCTCCAGAACCATTCATATGTTTCTGTATCTATACTTTCAACTTGGTGTTATCAAGTTTCTCTACAGTTATGCTATACCTGTAGCTATGAATGCTTTTACCATTTCTAGCACAAAATCTTTTCTTTGTTCTGTTGCACGCTTCAGTAATTTAAAGCTGTCATTTCAAATTTGATAAGTTTCTGCATTCTTGTACTTATCGCTGAGGATGTGTTTGTTTAATGTCTCTTGCCGTTATGCTTCAAGAGGCAGTTGTGATGTTTGCAGAGAAGTATTTTTCCATCACTTATATAGAAACCTAAATTTTTAAACACTTTGCGCAGGATTATACTGTATCTTTATTTTTAGACATTATTACGGCGTGTCTCAACCATTTACTACTATGTTTGCAAAACAAATCCCATACATATCAAACACCTTTCGACGTTCACTTCTTCTGCATTTGTGCCAACACAATATATTAATAATATACTAATCTTGCGATGCAATTTTATGAAACTTTGTTTTCTTTGGAAAAAAAATGTTCCTGAAATTCTCAATCCCAAATTTTACAATATTGCCAAAAGATGATTCATGAAAACATTTATATTCATGTCTTTATAATTATAATATCAATTATACTTATTATTACAATAATTTATTATAATAAAATAGTGAATTTATCATTTCACAAATAAATTTATCAAATTAATGTAGTTTTGATTCAGTAATTTTTAGGCTGCCATCTTTGTAACACCATTCGGCTATTGCTTGCTCACCTTCGATTGCCTTCTGCAAATGGAATCGTAAACAACATCCATAACCTGACTCCCGCTAACTGCCGTATTTATCACGAGAGTCAAATGGTGATGGGCAGAATGATTCAGCTGAATCAATCGATTTAACTGGAACAGTTTAGGTAAATTATTCATTCAAAAGAATCATTCATTTAGTCCTTTTTGTTCTTATATATATGTACTACAATTTAGAGTTATGGCTCTCTCCCTTTCGGCTGTATGTTATCTCTGCTTCCCATTCTCGGCTCTTGCCACACCTGTGTAGTCTTCATCTGTTATTCTTTTAGCTAGCATAATTATTAAAGGACATTTTTGTTTTATTTTCAAGGAAGTTTTTGTGAACTTGTATGTGAACTATGAAATCCTGAACTACTACTTGGCGCTGTCCGGTGACAAGTTACAACAGGAAGATACTTGTGCAGACAGTTTTTATTAAGAGAGTTAGTAGTAACATGATTCATGTTGTTAGGGCCACCCATTCCCTTATCCAGTTAAATGCAAGCTGCGAATCTGATTACTCCTGACTCATTTTACAAGCAAATCAGATAGGCTTGCTCTTCTCTTCTTCTCTTTCTCGTTCTTCTGACCCATGTCCACATTTTGAATCATCGACTCACAAAGAATTTATTCTTTTTCATAGCGAATGAGTTGCATGTTTTCATTCACTCAATGATTAGTTCATTTTGAGCGAACCATTCACGAATGACCCATCTCTAGGGTCAATGTTTATTGTGGCTAGCCAAGTATTTTTAATAAAAATCAAAAATCTACAGCGCCATTTGTTGCACTCTGCCTATGCAGTTTTTTACGTGTTGCAGACCAACACTGTTTTTTTTTTTTTCAAACCTCATCAGTGGTTTTGCTTATTTCATGTGTGTTGGCAGTGTTATTTCACGGGTATTGCAAAATTCACAATTTTTGCTATATTAGTGTGTTCACTTATAATCTTGGCTCTACCCACAAGCAACATTTCCCACTCCTCCATCAAAACACTATGCAATTTAAATTAATTGCCTCATAAAAGAACCGAAAAGCAATGCCGCCTCATAATTGCCTTGCAAGACAAAAACTGGAAAATAATGCCATCTCATGAAAGATGTTAAAATAAAATTCCTCTCTTTTTTTAGTTTACTTTTCTTTCTTTCCCCACTAAACAAACTAAACGGAGCCCCAGCTATAATATCCTACATGAGTATTGGCTTGAAGTTAGTTAACGTCATTTTTCAGTACCTGCCATGAAATAAAACAAAAGATGAGAAAAATGTGTACATTGGATTCGTAACATTATTTACATTTTTCTTCATTGGTATAATAGTTGTGGCAGAAAGATTCTTGGCTGCATTGCTTATGTCTTACAATGAAGATAATATTTGCATTTTGATGGTATAATGTGTCTGCAGTTCTCAGCAATAAATTAAACTGGAACTGTGCCACTACTTTTAACAAACACTGCTACCATTTGTTACGTAAATAAAATACATGTAAATTGCGTGTTGGAAAAAAGTGGCACAAATCATCATAAATGCAGATTACCATCAGACTAACTTTTATTTATATAAGAAATATTTGTTTAATCAGAGGAACTTTTCTACAATTTCTACCACAAGGAGTTAAATTAAATATAAGAACATATTTTCTGGAAATTTGTGACCTTTGTATTTTCCATTAAAAAGAAAAACTATATTGCAAGATGGAAACATGACTGCATCTCTTATAGATTAAATCATTACTTACATCAATACATTTCATTCTAAAATATTTAAAAATTGTTAAATTGAGATTTTAAAAAAATTTAATTCAAAATTCATAATTTGCAATTAAAAACAATGTAAATGGAGCCCATCACATGATTTCCTTATTGGCGAAAATAAATAGTATCTTAGTATTCCATAGGTCACCATATTAAATACCATATTCTATTTGCCAAATTAATATGAAATCACGTCATTTAATCTTGAGTTTAAAAAAAAATACTTTTAGAGTCCGTTGTGTGACTTATTAAAAAAATTAATTATTCAAAACTGACAAAAATTATTTTGAAAATGTTTATATCTGATTGTTGTGCAGTGTCGGAGAAAAGCCGGACACCAACATGAGCCGCGCTGGTTGGCGAGCTGCATGTAGTAACTGCGCACCGCTGTCCCCCGCACTCGAGAAGACGGGAAGGCGAAATTTGGTAATTCCATATCAATAAGAGGAATGAGATGCGAGGTCACTGAAAGACTGGAACTACTGCAGGAATGCGAACCACATCTCGATCCGGAAAACCATCCAAAAANAGATGCGAGGTCACTGAAAGACTGGAACTACTGCAGGAATGCGAACCACATCTCGATCCGGAAAACCATCCAAAAAAAAATACCCTCTGAAGACAGACAATTTAAACCAACCGGAATTAGTTATGCAACCTAACACTTAAAAGAAAAAAACGTTTTTAAATTAGTTGTAAGAAAACTTACCCATAAAGGAGGGTTCAAGCGACGCTACTTGAGGGTGTGCACACTAGTCATTTATGTTGCGCCAAACTACATGTCCAAATAAATATGCTAGCTACATTTATTGTAAATTAAATGCGCATTCTGCGACTACATCCTTCCTTGATAGCACAAAAGCTGCTGGTGCCGAGAGATGCATCTAGTAGTCTCCAAGTCCAGTGTCCAAGTGTCCCTGGCAAAGTGCGTCCTACGTGGAGTAGTACATGAACTAGAGCCTAGCTGGCGGAAGAATACGCTAGAATTTAGTTACAGAGCTGCCGATAGATGGCACGGGGATGAACAAATGCTCTTCCAGGCGGTACAAGGAGCACGTTTTTTCTGTGACGCCGCCTACAGACTGTGGACACAGCGGTAATTTACCGTGCTAGGAAGCAGCACTTTAGGAGTTCAGGCAGCTGTAATAGGAAATGCTGCAACTAAAAGAGTTACGCCAGCATCCGGTGCATTCGATACGTGTGTTGCAAGCGTGGGTGCTCTCACAGATATGGGCTGTGTGGAGTTCTTCCTGCCTGCCTGCTTTCCTGCTTAAGTTATAATTCCCAAATACTAATTACAGTCAATTAACTTCCATTCAAAAAAACTGCTACCCAAAAAAAAAAATTTAACTATGTGCAATTTTGAAAAAACGGCACAGATCATGCTTAGCTTTTAAAGTATTGTTTTGTGAATGTATAGCATCTTATTTTCTACCAAACTGGAAACCAAACATCTAGTCGGGCGCAACTTCTTACGCAGATTTACAGCTGCATTTTCATCCTAGTTTTAATGGTAAAGTATGTTCATCTGCAGTTTGATGAATATTTTTAACTGGAACATGCCTACGCTTTATAATATTATTTTGTGAATAAATGCCTTATTTTCTAGCAAACTGTAAAAAAAACTTCTAGTTGGGCACAGCTTTTTTAGCCGATTTCCAGCCTTGTTTTTATGCTAATTTTGATGGCAATGTGTGCTCTTGTCTGCTGTTTTGTGGCTCTCCTGGATTGTAAATATTGATTTATTCTGCCTATATCAGATGAAGTAAAATAATTCTAATTTTCCTTCCACCTCTCGCTGTGTAATGGAGATTTTTTTAGCTTCAGATTTTTATCTATGAAAGATGTTAAGGGACACCTTCGTGGGTATCCAAGCTAGGAATATTGGTTTCCTAGTATTGAATTATCACCATAACCATTTTTGTATAGATTTTACTTTGTGCACTAAAAATTTACCCTACATGTTTTACACACCATATCTTTCGAACCCAAAAAGTGGCAATAAAAAGTGTTCATGATACGTGGGTAAATACAGTTTTTACTGTACTGCAAGACACACTTTTTTTACCAGTTTGGATCTTCCAAGAATAACCCTTGGCTTAGTATGATGATCAGCTATATTTTGTAAGTTAGGGCTGAGCCGATACCGGTACCGATATATCAAAATCGGCANGGCTTAGTATGATGATCAGCTATATTTTGTAAGTTAGGGCTGAGCCGATACCGGTACCGATATATCAAAATCGGCCGATATCGTAATTATCGGAATTGTGCGCAATTCATGTTTAAATCGCCGATATTATAACCAATATTTTGCCCTAAGAATCTAAGATGATGCTGTGCTACAGTGAAACCTCATTGTTGAGTTCCCGTATCAGTCAATTTTTTTTTGGATGGTCCCAACAAATATCCTATATAAACAATGTTAAAAAAACCAGCATGCTACGCCCTTAAATCATTAATTTACCCGCATCCATCGATCAGATATTCTGTCCGAAAACCAATATATATTCGGAACTATTGTTTATCTGTGGAAAAACTCTTAAAACCGGTACTACCAAAATTCAGTAGCGCCAAGAGCAGGTAAACAGACACTCCCTAACCTCAAAAGCTAGTGTACACAACTAGTTGTGAACCAGTGCAATTGTTAACCACCACGTAATTTATTTTTGATAATTCAATCACTATTTGTTTTTAAATTACTCACGTCAAAAACGAGTAAAACATAATAATTGCAGGCATTTCTTTGTTTCAAGTCAGCAATGGAATATTCGCGCAAATAAAACACGTATGTTAATGGTTGTGGTACGGACCAGAACCAAACATTCATAATGGACGGAACGGATTTGAACTTTACTCTCCTTCCACAAAGGAAACGTAATAATATTTAGGTCATCACGGTAAATAACCATGTAAATTACAAGCATTAAAGGGGAACAGTATGTTTTCACCGATTGATTCTGTTGAGATAAAATTACGCAAGTAACTTTTTTTAAGAGTAATGCGTAATGTGGTCTTATTTCTTAAATGTGGTCTTATCCTGTCAAACACACTGCACAGTGGCCAAGTGCTCTGCCAGGTCCATCCTCTAACGAGGTCATGCCGGTCACGGAGCATATGACGGTGGTCCACTGCAGCACTGTGCAATTGTTACGTATTATTTCCAGCTTCATCTGAGACCGTAGAAATTTGATTTAGATTATCGTTGCTCAAAATAGATTTATCAACCATGTATTTAAATTCAAAGCAAATGGTTTGGCCTCAAAATAAAAATAATCTGAAAAAGTTATTAATTTGTGCCATACACAAATAATTTTACAAGAGAAATTATAATGTAATAAATAGCATAATACAAATTTTTCTTGCTGGATTCATAAAACAATGCTTTGATTAAATTAATGACATAAAATAGTAAATAACAAACAAGTAAAAAGGCAACAATCGCGGAAAAAATATTTAGTGGATTGCCAAAAACACAGAAAAATTCACAAGTGAGAGACAGTTGTATAAACCCTAGAAAAAGCCCTCATTTGAATAAAACCAATTGAAAATCAATTGAAAAAGTCACGCAACGTAATGAGGGGCACTCTTAACGACATTAGTCAAAGCCCTCATTACTAAAATGAACACAGGACAATAAAATGGAGCCCTACGAAAATAGCAAACAAATTAAAATGCATGCTTAAATTGCACCCAATATCACGTAGCACATAGGCCACGAGTGTAATTTTAAAAACAAGCAAACTGCTGACTAGAAATGTCTGGCCTAATATCACAAAAACACAACACATTAAAGGGAAAATGGTACTGCCGTGAAGCTGCTTCAGTTACACCAAAAGGAATTCAGAAAAAATATACTAAACAACAGCATTCCTCGAAACACTACAACACTATGCCACAATTAATTAAAAAAACTACGAACATATTTAAAATGGCCATTTGCTATCTCATACACTCATGACTCACCGTTCCACAGCTAAATGCCCCAAGAAGTGATCTGTCGGCTACATCGAAGTAAGCTTGTAGTGTAGTTAGGGGGAGTAGAAGTCGAGAAGTGAGTTCCCAGTTACATTAAGCAGGCGCTAGCTGACAGAAATTAAATATGCATGCGCGAGGAGAGGGAGAAACAGAGAGGAAACAGGAGAGGTAAGTCAAGTGCGCACGCGAGCTAGCCAATAAACATAAACGTAGATGGCGCCACTAAGTATAGCGCGCAATGCGCCTTCAGTGCAATTCCCACCTCTAAATTAGTGCCCTGGCTGGTAAACTCCTCTCGTCCAAGTTCAAATCTCATTGATATAAATACATCTCATTACAGAAAAAACAAGCAAAGAAGATACTCAAAAAACAAGTAAGAGAATAATCTTGAAGAAAGAATCTTGAGGATAAGGGGACAATTCAAAGACACACGTATGACGTATAGCCAATATCTTGATGTCAAAGTCTAAATTATGGATTGTGATCTTCAAAGCAGTAAACAGCATCCAAGCCAAGGAGCATCCCAGCTCCAGTAAGTCAGGGTGTCTCCGGAGACAAGTCGGCGGGCAGCCAGGATCCAGCACAAGCATCCCAGAGCCCGAGAGATATACCTCTTCATGGGTACGGAGACAGGGGGTTTGCAGCCGGGCAGCAGGCAGGCGCACAGTATCACTTGCGCTGGACCAGCGGAAGCTCCCAAGCTGGAACGAAGCTCGTAGACATCTGTGGAGGCAGAGCTCGGCAGGGCCCGCGTGGAACGAGGGAATAACGCAAACAAGGCATGAGAAAGGGGCATTACAAAAAATTCAAAGGAGGCAAGGAAATGGAACACACACATGCTTACAAACATTGTATTGCATGACAAAAAAAATTTACAAACTTCAATTACGCTGCACGTATGGTTTCAATAGACTCACATGTGCCCTACAAAAAATTACGTGCTGAATTTGGGTGCACAAACAATGGTATTTACACCAAAAAATTTCTGAATCTTGAAAGGCCCTGAAAATTGAGGAATCTACTCCACACCCAAGTCTCTGCTCAGATCTGCCAATACACAATTTTTGCACAGAACCAGGTCACCTGTCTTAAAGGGAACCGGAACTTACGCCTTGTCCATCTTTGCAGCATCATCATGCTTCGCTGCATCAAGCCTGCGGAAAACCTCTCCCAGCAGATGGTCACTATCAGCAAGATTGAGGGGGGGAAGGAAAGGTTACCTTTGGGACAATAAGGGCTTGAAGTAAAATGTTTCATCGCCCACCAGAAACACACATCTTTAAAAACATTTGACTGAAAATCTTTGTTATCTGTGGCTACTTAAACTGGAGCACCTTCCACACTTGATCAGACAAACCCTTAACAATACGGGATGCTTTCATATTACAAAGTGACAAAAGGATAACAAACTTAGTAAAAGTATCTAACAAAATCCAAGTTCAAATATTACCTTCCTACGACCGAATAAGCGGCCCAAAAGTGCCTAGATGAACTACCTGCCAAGGCCCTTGTGAAATCTGTATTACTGACTGACCTACATTTGTCTGTTGGGCCTTCTTACACCTTTGACAATCCTAGCAAGTCCTCACATACGCTGATACATTTCTCTTTAACGTTGGCCAGGCAAAATGTAAGGCTATTTTCTGTAAGGTTTTGATTACTCCTTAATGCCCATCAAACACAGATTCATGAAAATAATGGAGTAGCATTGGCCTTAAGGACTCTGGAACAATTATTTTCTTAGGAGGACCATTTTTACCAGTAAAATACAATACACCATTACTTTCTATATAGGGAAGAACCACACCTGCTGCCAAATCAACCTTCACTTGCACACACCATGCATCGTTAGCCTGAGCCTCCTGAAGTTTCACAAAACATTCAGGGAACCCTTGGATGATATTCAAAATTGCTTCCTTACTCTCTTCTTTCTCTGCTTCAAAATCCTCTGGATCGCACATGCGGCAGAGAATATCGGCCACCTGGTTATCGGCGCCGCGAACATGGAACACCTTAAAGTGAAAGTGCGAAAGGTGCAGAATCCAACTCCCCAACTTTCCTAACTGGTGTGGATGATTAAGCACCCAGCTCAATGCTTGGTTATCGTTATATAAATCACATTCATCATGTTCGATGTACGAGGCAAATTTTTCCAACTCAAATATGCAAACTAACGTCTCCTCGTAAATACAAAACTTTTTGCTTGGCTTCCGATAAACTGCAACTTAGGAAGGCCACCGGAGCTAAGCCTGATACAGCCCTCCGACTCAACACTACCTCTAAAGCTAAGGATGAAGCAGCAACTTGTACCACAAAGCAACTCGCAAAATCCGAGAGATGCAAAATGGGGGGGAGAAAGACAGCTTCTGTTTAAAAAACAAAAAACACATTTTTTTGCTTAGGACCCCAGGTAATTTTTACTCCCTTCTTTTTTAAGCCATTCAGAGGCGATCCAATTTCCGAAAACTACTCAATAAAGTGTGAATAGTATCCTAAAAGTCCGAAGAATTTTTGCACTCTCTTTGAAGTGCGCACGTCAAGGGCAAGGTTCGGAATGTCATTGTCCCTCAAAGTGCAGGTTGTGGTTCGACCCTAGTCAGGGTGGGTTTGTGGCTCCTCTGGTCGGCATCTGGTCGTTGTTCTGACTCTGTGAGTG
>NQII01003933.1:208450-245624 GCA_002778355.1 Clitarchus hookeri
GGTAAGATGATTGTTGGTATGTGTTTTCCCAATGGCGGTGGTCCTCTCCCACCCTGAGATGGAGGCTCTTCGTGAGTTCCTGATTCCTCCTCTCAGTGGGGTTAGCCTGCGGGTGTTATGGGAGGGGGAGGGGGGTCATTCTAGTTTCCACTCCCCATGTGTTGCATACTGTCTGCCATAGGTTAGCGGTGAATTGTGAATTGTGTTCCATTGTCCATCAGGAGAATCAACCGGGTACCCCCAGCGGGGAAATATCTTCATCTCAAACTTCCAAATGATATTTTGGGTTTCCTGAATGGGTAGGGGAAACGCCTCTACCCAACGGGAAAATTGGTCAGTGACCACTAATATATACCTGTTGCCTTTGGTAAGGTCCCATCAGGTTAATGGCTAGGTGCGTCCAGGCTGTATGTGGTCAACGGGCATTGCTGTAGGTTGGGGTACGGTATAGGCCTTGCATCAATAGCTTGCCTTGCAGTTATTGACGTACTGTTGCACATCACTGCTTATCCCGTCCCATATGTATCTTACCCCAATGTCATGCAGCGTCTCCTTAATGCCAGGGTGGCTGGCCTGCAGGTGGTCATGGTGGTGGCGGCAGAGGTCCACCCTCAGGTTTCTGGGTATCCAGATCTTCCACTGGGCCCCTTGTTGTCTGTTCCGGGATCAGACTTCATCGTCTCTGAGTTTGAATCTCTGGGGCATGTTCTGGAGGAGACACTGGTTTCTGGGTTTTTTTTGTTGGTGGTAGCTAATCTGGTACCTGCTGAGTGGGAACTGGAGGAGCCGGAGGTGCTCTTCAGGGTTTTTGGTAGGAACCGGAAGGGGGGTCACTCTCTCCCACTCCTCTCCTCGTCTTCCTTGGTGCCCCTATCAAGATCCGGTTGACGTGATAGGGTGTCGGGCATGTCGTTTGTTTTGCCCGGGCAGTGTTGCACTTCAAAATCAAATTCAGTGACTAGACTAACATTTCCCGCCATCCGAGCTTGGCCTTGGCATTCTTGGATTTGCGCAGCCATTGGAGGACTTTTCTGTTGGTTCTGAGTATGAAGTGCCTGCCTTCCAAGGGGTAGCGGTACTTCCTTACCGCCCAGATTACGGCAAAACACTCTTATTTGTTGATATGATATTTCTGCTCAGTTGCGTTGAGTCGGGTGCTTACGTAAGCGATGACTTGCAGCTGGCCAGCGAGGTTCTCTGGGTATAGGACGGCCCCCAGCTCGATCTGGCAGGCGTCTGTGTGAAGTAGTATTGGGCTATCACCTTGTGGTCAGTGGAGTTGTGTGATATGCTGGAAGCTCTGCTTCAAGGTTTGGAAGGCATTGCAGTGTGATCCTCCTGACCGCCAATGTTTTTCCTTCTCTTGGAGCGGGTGGAGGGGTGACATCTGTCAGGCGATGTCTGGCACGAAATCACATAGCTAGTTACATAGTTCTAAGAAGCGACGCAACTGCTTCTGGTTGGTAGGCTCCTCGGCCGTCTCAATGGCCTGTATGGATGCGGCTTGGGGGGTAGTTCCCCTCAGGTGTGACTACATACCCCATGTAGTCAATAGTCATTTTCCAAAGTGACTTTTGGAAAGTTTGCAAGTTAGGCCGTGTAGTTTGAGTCTCTCCAGGACTCTCTGGAGGTGTGCGCTGTGTTCGTCCCATGTTTTTGAATGCACGAAGATGTCATCCAAGTACACAAAACAAAATTGCCCCACGAAGCTGGTAAGAACTTCGGCGGACATGAGCCTGTGGAAGGTCGTGAGGGCGTTCTTGAATCCAAACTGCATTACTCGGAATTGCAGGATTTCGCCTTCCGGAGTGGTGAATACCGTGTATTTCCGGCTGTCTGGGTGTACCACGATCTGCCAGTACCCTGACTGCATGTCGACGGTACTGAAGATTTTGGCTTTTCCTTTATCTTGGAGAGTGTGGGTCAGGTTGATGGTTGCTAGTGTGATGGGGTGTGTCATGTCGTTCAGATTCTTGTAGTTTACGCAGAAATGTAGTTGCCCATCATTCTTCGGAACTTATACTACGTGTGAATGATATGGCAAATCAGATGGTTCCACGATCCTATTGCTCCTTCATCTCCTGAACTTGGGTCATAATAAGGTGCCGCCTCCAGTCATACACTCGGTATGGTCGATTATACACTGGTACGTCAGTGGTGGGCCAAATTTCATGTTGGATGCTACATTTCTGGTGTGTGATCCTCCTTGCACCGAAGGCTCCAGCATGATCGTCCAGAATTTGCCTAAGTTCGGCAAACTCCAGTTCGGTTAGCTGGTGGTTGATATCTTCGGGGGTAAATAGGTGGTGGGATTGCTGCGTCAGGCCTGTGTTCCCAGTTGACGGCCACCCGGTGCTTGTCCCCGATATATACACACCATTGACTGTGGTCCATCACGCACTGCTGTTGGCGTAGCCAGGTTCTCCCAGGATCACTGCTTCCATGATGTCGGGGGAAACCACAAATTCGGCTGGGTTCACATGACTGTATATATCTACAGTCAGGGTGGTGCGACCGTTGACCTTGAGGGTCCGGTCGTGTTGTGCCATGCGCACCAGGTGGGTTTGAGGGTGGAGTGATGCCCTTTGTTCAGGAATGAACACGTCACTTCTTACGAAGTGGCCTGTGGCTGTGGAATCTAGCAAGACTGGTATTCTCTGCCCATTTATTTCCACTTATATGTGTGGGGGCTTCAGATGGTTCACTTTCCTCATCTAATCTCTGGATGAGTACGGGTCCATGGTTGCCATTGGTAGTGGCCCGCTTCGCATCCTGGCGGCGGCGTTTCCCGCCTGGTTAGGTCCTTAGCCTCTATCGGGGGTTCGGCGCCTGTGTTGTTCTCCCTTCCTTGCCCGCCCCTGGCCTGCCTGCTTGACCAGGCAGTTCCGATCGAAGTGCCATTCCAGGCAGAATCAGCACTTGGAGATTGTTGGTGTGGGGAGGGGGCGGGGGTGGATTTCCCTTTCGTTCGTGCTGCTTCCCTTGCTCCGTATTCTTACTGGGATGCAGCTTGTCCAGCAGGGCCTGTGCCTTGTAATTACGCTCGGTTTCTCTCTCTCTCTCTCTCTCTCTCTCTCTCTCAGTTGACGACTGTCTCTGGTTTCAGGATTTGTAACATGTTACGCAATTTAGGGAGGAGCATGCGTACAATGTGGCGCATGCAGCTTTCCTCGTTCCCTTCAGGGAAGATCCATTTGTACATTTGAAACTTTCTTCAGATGAATATTTCGGCCTCTTCATCGGTGGCCTGGGTTCGGCTGTGGAATTCAGTCGTTAAGTGAGCTATGACCTCCCCGCCGGAGAATTGCGTGGTGAGACGGGAACACAGCTGCCCCCACTCAGTAATGAATTCCCCGTATTTCGCCCACCATTCGTGGGCCTTCCCTTTCAGTTGTTTCTGAGTCCTCCCAACCCATTATTTAGTGAGAACCTCATTCTCGCGGAGTTCCTTTTCGCAGTAGAGTGTGAATGTGATCGGGTCCACGTGCGACCTTCCGGTAAACTCCGGTAGTTGATGCTCACTGCTAGTTTGGGCAATGGTCAAGCTCTGGCGAGTGCCAGGGTTGTTGGGGCGGTATTCCTCCGCACGCATGCACACCTCGCATCTATATACGAAGCCTGGTCATGTAATGCGCCCATCTGGTCAGCCTATGCATATGTGGTGGAAAGTCTGCATACAAACTATGCAGCGTACAGTATTTATACCTTGCCCGGCGCAAGTCAGTCAGCTTCAATACGCAGTCTGGCAGGTGCTGCATTCGTTACAGCAGAACTCTAGTCCGTCTGTATATCGGGGTTCGTCTGTCCATCCCTAATATTGGTAATGGAAGCTATTCTGATAGTGTACGCATATAATCTGGTTTAACCCCATGCCAGAGCTGGTGACTATATGGCACCGTTCAGGTGTGGCCTCAGCCATGGCGTTAGTTGTGTCTTGATCAACTAAGCTAGCATTTGCTTCAGTCATCTTTATTAGTTTGGTTGATTTCAGTGCCACGGGGTGTTTTTTTCAGATACACCGAAGCCTGGTTAATGGGGTTTGACTCCCGACTAGTATCACTGAATCTCAGGGTCATGCTTGTCCAGTTCTGTTTCACTATCGTAACTAGCAAAAGCGCTGTGGCCACACGTTGGGCGCCATGAAAACTCTTGACGCGTGACGTAGGTTGGTTGATGGCGAAGTCATGGTCGGGCAAGTTTTGACAAGTCAGTCAGGGTTTATTCACAATGCGCAGTCGGCAGCCGAATGCAATTCACAATGTGCAGTCCATGATTTTGAAGTATTGTTTGTAAACACTGCTAGTTTAGTTTTGGAATGAAGAATCACTGGGAAAACTATCTTCTAGCCCCATAATATCCATATACCAAACCCAACTAGAAAGTAACAAATGAATTAATTCGTTAAAAGCTAAATTTTGTAAATTACCAAACAGTTAAATATTTTAGGGTTATGTACCGGTACTTAACACAACTTGAGACAATCTCTTTGTACAGTTAAATGATGGACAATGATGATATATTTGTGTTGGCATCTGCTGTATCAGTACTGTCGCCGAGTTATCACATTTCATTATTACGTTTAATATCTACTAAAGTCAACACGCAAGCTATCACCTTTCATTATTATGTTTAATATCTACTAAAGTCAACACGCACGCTATCAAAATACAAATAATAAACTGTCCTGCAAAAAATATTTGTTTACGTCATGTGATTGCGAGCGCGACATCTGATTGGTTGGAAATTTTCGGCAGTCGAGCAGTCAAAGATAAAGATGAACCAACTCCGACTGCTGGACTGCTGACTGCCGACTGCACGTTGTGAATAGCCCCTTAGAGACATGGGTTGATATCACTGGCTGACCGGGCCCCGGCCGGTATACAGTACAGGGTGCGTAGCCCGGCGACTCGGCACAAAGTCAAACAGAGCTAACCCAGAGCCGTCCCCGCGTACTCCAACCAGCGACATGAGACATGGTGGTTGGAGAGGTGGGTTTAGTCTGAGTGTCCGACAACGACGTTGGGTGTGGGTCCAAAAGTGGGCAGACCTCCAGAACCAGTCTAGCACTCCCTCCGGCGACAGTTCAGTGCGGTATACAGAGTGAAGGCTGATCTGGCTGACTAGCAGCCTTGTGGATTGTGTTGCCAGCAGTTGGTGACAGCCACCCTTACTGTGCACCAGGTGCACAGTAAGGGTGGCCGTCGACATGGTGTATTTATGACATACGTGCACCTGGTTAAAGGAGCCCGCAGTCCTACACTAAGTTCAGTAATGGGTTTGTCAAAGACGTGGTCTCCTGCTTTACCCTGGTTGGCTGATGTCTACCAAGGATAAATTCAGTCACCCTTGGAAAATAGTACGCAGAGGTTTGATAGAAAACTGGTTTATTCTGTGAGGAATAAACACGGTGGCCCGTACTACCTCCTAACTAACCATGAACTGACCGGAAGTAAACTACGTAAACCAGGTGAAGGGGACCTGAGTCTGACCTGAACAAAGCAGATGTGGCTAGGTAGCTATTAAAACTACTGTCCCTAACTATATCAATGCCGTTGTCCAGAAAGGATGTTGGGGACCATTACCAGAAGGGTGGCAGTTCAAGGGGTTCAAAGACTTCTTCAAGTGTAACGGTGAAGATCTGGTAGAGCTTTCTGGAAGGTCACGAAGACGTTGGTATTTGCAGAGAGCCCCATCACACGAGGTGGTGGAGCGAGCTACTGGTGCTGGAGAACCACTGACATTCCTCAGCGGTGCAAGGCCTTATATTCTACCTGCCCGCGGGCTCATCTGGAGTGTAAGGGTGTGGGCGGTAATAAGCTCCGCCTGGGGTGACGTGAAGGCACGTACAGATGAGGCGATGTCGTGTTAATTATAGTCAGAATAAGCATCACGCATCAAGCTTTTAAGAGAACTAAATCTCCAGTTCTTAAAGGATTATCTTTTCTGTTTTTGTTGTATTTAACGCGCGTCTACTCGTGGGCCCGTTTAAGTTTCTGAGGGCTACTGCCCAAACTTCTCAAATGTCAGCCACAACATCGGGATCAAGATCACTTAACTGCCACAAGTTGGAGAGAGGATGATTTCGCATGTAAGTGAACATTAAACTTAAAGGTGTAGATTTATGTGCCTCATGTCAAACATAATTGAATGCCATTTGTAGCCAGAACAGATTCTTGTGCCAATTGGTTTGATCCTTTGCATGGTAAGCATAAGTGCCGAATGAAGGTTGCTGTTAAAATGAGAAGGTGGGGGATTATATGGGGACAAAGTGATGTGTTTGATTCCATAGGAGAAACACATGTGTCTGAAGGTCTTGGAAATAAATTGAGATCCATTATCTGATACTATAGTAAAATACATCCAAAAATTTTAAATACACTGGAGAGCGAAAAAAACTGGTATAAGCATGTGTATGCAAATAACAGAGGTATGGAACCAATCAGAGTAACGCAATGCAGTCGGCAGCGCCTATATAAGACCACAAGCATCTGGTAAAGTTGCTAGATCGGTTACTACTGCTACAATGGCAGGTTATCAAGATTTAAGTGAGTTTGAACATGGTGTTATAATCGGCGCATGAGAGATGGGACATAACATCTCCGAGGTAGCGATACAATGTGGATTTTCGCGTACGACCATTTCACGAGTGTACCGTGAATATCGGGAATCCAGTAAAACATCAAATCTTCGACATCGCTGCGGCCGGATAAAGATCGTGAACGAACAGGACAAGCGACGACTGACGAGAATCATTAAACGTGACAGACGTGCAACCCTTTCTCAAATTGGCAGAGATTTCAATGCTGGGGCATCAACAAGTGCCAGCGTGCGAAATATTCAAAGGACCATCATTGATATGGGCTTTCGGAGTCGAAGGCCCACTCGTGTACCGTTGTTGACTGCACGACACAAAGCTTTACGCCTCTCCTGGGCCCGCCAACACCGCCATTGGACTGTTGGTGACTGGAAACACGTTGCCTTATCTGACGAGTCTCGTTTCCAATTTTATCGGGCGGATGGACATGTACGTGTAGGGAGACATCCTCATGAATCCATGAACCCTACATGTCAACAGGGGACTGTTCAAGCTGGTGGAGGCTCTGTCATGGTATGGAGCGTGTGCAGTTGGCGTGAAATGGGACCCCTGATACGTCTAGATATGACTGACAGGTGACAGATACGTAAACATCTTGTCCGATCACCTGCACCCATTCATGTCCATTGTGCATTCCAACGGACGTGGACAATTCCAACAGGTCTTTGCGACACCCCACACGTCGAGAATTGCGATCGAGTGGCTCCAGGAACACTCTTCTGACTTTAGACACTTCTATTGGCCACCTAAATCACCAGACATGAACACTATTGAGCATATCTGGGATGCCTTGCAACGTGCTGTTCATAAGAGATCTCCACCGCCTCGTACTCCTATGGATTTGTGGACTGCCCTGCTGGATTCATGGTGTGAAATGCCTCCTGCATACCTTCAGACATTAGTCGAGTCCATGCCACGTCGTCTTGCGGCACTTGTGCGTGCTCGCGGGGGCCCTACACGATGTTTAGGCAGGTGTACCAGTTTTTTCGGCTCTTCAGTGTATATGCATTTGAAGAGCATGTACAGTATACAAATAATCAGCTATCCTCATGGGAATTAACTACACAAATTTTGTAAAGGCATCAATACATACCAAAAGCATGTTATGACCAGACGTAATCCTAGGTAGTGGACCTACAAAATCAATGAATAACTTTTGCATAGGCCTTTCTGCTACTTAAGAGGACAAAAAACCTAAATGTAAATGTTGGCTAAGCTTACTTATGGCACATAACTGGCAGGTCTTCACACGATCAGTAATATCAGCGTTCATCCCTTTCCAGGTAAAATTGTGCCTAGTAGCTTCTATAGTTTTGAAAATGCCAATGTGTCGTCCAATAGGTGAAGAGTGGAAGTACGCATAAATCATATTGCATAAATGAGCTGGCAAAACCACACGTTTTCTGTTTGCCTTACAATACAAGACACCCTTGGTCAGGAAGTAGGGCTTTTGTTCAATACCTGACTTAAAATTTTGGATAATAATGCTTAACTCTGGGTCTTCATGCTGATGATACTGAATACTTTTGAATGCTAGGGGAAAGTCTGTGAAAACATTGCAATTTGGCAAGTTTTTAGGTGTTACAGAAGAATTAAAGTCCTCAAACATTCTTGAAAGAGTATCCGCAACAACATTTTGAGTACCTTTGATGAGAATTTTAAGGAAGAAATACGCATCACCCAATGACTAATTTTTCCTAATTATCTTGGATGTGCCAAAAGTCAAGACAATGCCTGATTATCAGTTTCTAGAAGGAATTCAGTGTGTCCGAGGTACTACTGAAACTTTTGGGGAACATTTCTAATAGCCTGTCTTTTGTCTGGGTCTACGGAAATGCATTGTGAGGAGATTTTATGTCCGAGGAACAATATTTCCTGAACCGCAAATCTGACTTTTGCTGAATTGACAGCGAGGCTGGCCTTTTCTAAGTGGGTAAGAACCTCTTCAAGATGACTGAGATGTTGGTCAAAGTCCTCAGAGCATACAACCAGATGGTCCAAGTAGTTTTACCCATACTTGAATTTGATATCATGAACTATTGTACCCAAAAGTCTGGTAAGGACTTGGGGCATCAGTAGCGAGCGCAAAAAGAACGTGGGTGAATTGGTAAAGGTTCCAAGGAACATAGAAACTAGTGATGGGTTTTGAATCATTTGCCAAGGGTATCTGATGATAGGCCGCATTAAGATCAATGGTTGTGAAAAAATTTTGACTTGCTGAGCCAATGAAAAGCAGATGGAAGGTCAGGCAATGGTACTGATTCAATTTCAATTTTTTTATTATGCTTCCTATAGTCAGCTACCATTCATAATTNGGAAGGTCAGGCAATGGTACTGATTCAATTTCAATTTTTTTATTATGCTTCCTATAGTCAGCTACCATTCATAATTTTCCATTAGGCTTTGCGACCAAAAAATCTGGACTTTCATATAGAGATGTGATTTCTTCAATAACACCTTTGTTCACGAGATCCCAAACTTGGGGTCTTAAAAGCCCCATTTGTGGAGGCGCTAATCGATAGGGGTTACTTTTGACTGGTTCCGTAGCTATTAATGTGATCTTGTACTTAAGCAATTTTGTTAATCCCAGTATGAGGTAAGCACACTAGGAAACTGACTACAAAGGTCAAGAATAGCTGCATGCTCCTTTTCATTTAAATTTCCTAAAGGACTTACAGATGGCTCTGGATTTAATTCAGTGCTTATGTCAGAGTTTGCTTGTTAGTTGCAATCAACAAATAAAATTTCCTGCTCAGAAGCAAATTTGAAAGAAAAAAAAGACTTGACTATTATGGATGTTAAGAATAAGACCAGACTTTCTCATGAAGTGAGCGCCAAAAATAAAATTTTGGCTTAAGTTTTCTGCTACTAGACACTTAACTACCCAAGTGAAATTAGAAATTCACAGTTTGGCAGTTGCACTGCATGATATATTATGGAGCATTAGATGCAGTGTAACACAATGATTAATCCCAACAGATTTCATCAGGTTCCAATTTTGGAGTTGTTTAAATAATTTGCCAGAAATAATGGTCCGTGTGGATCCAGAGTAAACAAGCGCATTGGCCTGAAGAGAGCACGAGGTAACTTCAATTCATGGAGTACGAGTCCTGTGGCACCCTACAAAATTGGGAAAATGCACAGGGCAGACACTAGCAGCTTCATTAGGCTTAAGAGGCCCAAACAGATGCTGGAATTGGTGACAATTACTTACAGCTTGTAAAATGTGAGCATTTACTTGGGAGTTGGCTAATTTACCCTTACCACGAGAACTGTCACTCGCTTCCCGGCCTCGCGCATACGATTTTCAACTTCCAACAGTTAGGAGCAATATGTCAAACCTTATTACAGTAGTAGCAAGTATGATGCTTAGATGGTGGTGGTTCTTGATCATTAGACTGTTCAGGAGGATTGGCTTGATGCGTCACTGCTGGTGAAGATTTACTATCAACTATATTAGTGTGAGATTTATCGGGGCCTTTCTTTCGCTGTCCATGTGAATTTAAAACCTAACAGTTCTCTTTTTTGATCAACATACCGAATGTATTCAGATTCTGTCAAGATCTGCAAATTTGGTATGTTTTTTGTGTGGAAAGCCAGGCGTGAGCATTCCTGGATAGTCAGACCTTCTAGAATGTTGTCCACCACTTCACTTTGAGATACCGAGTCTGAGGATAAACCGCGGCCTCTTTAAAGATACTCACGTAAATGGATAGATTTTTTAAGCGATTGCACTGCCTTAAACATAGTTCTGTTAAAAGCCTAGAATGTATGAAGTAGTGTAAAGTGTCCTTATGAGAAGCATCAGAGATAAAGTCTTCAGCAATTGCTATTTGGGTCCTCTCACTTAGTGGTCCATGGATGATAGGGTATATAACCTCAAACAGCAGAGTTTCAGGTACTGTTTTACTTTGGTGCAACTTAACAATGATTTTCAAAAACTCAAGAAACTCAGGGATGTGCAGCCCATCGATACTAGCAAAGTCATTTAACATCCTTTCTAAAGCATGAGAAATTTTACCAAAGACAGTAGAAGGTGTTTGGCAAACCCTTGGGAAAACAGAGGATGTAATGCACACAGGTGGTACAGACATGGCACCAGTATTCAGAGCAGCAGAACGTGCAGTAGTGAAAATACTACTACTTACAAATGGTGGAGAGATAGAGGTAAGACTGGTTCCCGCAGCACCGGAAGGGTTGCCAACTAGGTTCGGCATTATGCATTATGATTGAAAAGGTTGGATCACAGTTGTATTAAGTCCTGCAAGCGTAAAGTTATGCAGTTGCTCAGAAATATGAGCAACACTATCAATAGGTTCAGATGATAGAAGTGCAGATATTCTTGCTGCAATAAATCTGGACCCACATCTTTCTATTCAAAGAATAGCCCGAGATTCCAGTGTGAGCAGAAGTACCATCTGGAGAATCCTACACAACGTTGGTTTACATCCCTACCACATTTATGTCCATCAGGCTTTAAGAAAAGATCATTTCCAGACAAGAATCTCCTTCTGCAACTGGGTTTTAAATCAAAATCTGGACATCCCAACTATCGTACTGTGGACTGATGAGAGACAATTTTCAAATCTAATGGTGATCTAAATATCCACAATGCTCACTATTGGTCTGCAGAAAACCCTCATTGGTTACGTCAGCAAGACATCATCACATTTGGAGCCTAAATACCTGGTGTGGACTCATCCATGATAATGTTATTGGACCTTATTTGTTTGATGAACAATTAAATGGTGAGCGGTACTCTGAATTTCTGCAACACACACTGAGTTGCTAAAAGACGTACCACTAGCAACGCTGTTATTAATGTGGCTGCATGATGGATGCCCGGCCCATTTTTTCTTGGTGGCCAGGCGTACTTTAAATCAAAGTTTTCCTGGACAATGGACTGGGAGAGGGGGGCCAGTGACTTGGCCATCACAATCACCAGACTTAACTCCCCTCAATTATTTTTTTTCAACAGTGTCCTACGACGAGAGATGAAATGAAAGACAGAATTAGAGTAGCATGCCGGTCGCTGCCAGTTGCAGAGATACTTCGGGGTGCCCAAAGTGCTCGAAGACGGGCACGAATGTGCTTAGAACAGGGTGGAAAAAAATATCAACACCTATTACAATAAACAGAAAACAGGCAAATGTGTCTTTTTGTAATAATTTCTAAACAAAAACATTATTTCTTAATTTAAAAATCATGCACAAATTGCGTTTATTTCAAACTGGAATTGTAAGTAAAATTTTGTTTCCTCACTAGGCCTACAACATTAAAAAATTATTTTTACACAAATCATCTCATCAGCAAGAGGGAGACTTTTGATATCATCGAATCGGCGGCACATACCAANAAAATTATTTTTACACAAATCATCTCATCAGCAAGAGGGAGACTTTTGATATCATCGAATCGGCGGCACATACCAAAAAACTTTCCAGACAAATATATTCAGTTTTGCGAGCCCTATTCAACGATACTAATTTTGTACCATCTTCCCNACCAAAAAACTTTCCAGACAAATATATTCAGTTTTGCGAGCCCTATTCAACGATACTAATTTTGTACCATCTTCCCATTTTAAATTCTGAAGTTACCTTTGTTTCCTCCAGTTTACTGCAGATTCTAGGCAATGTAGGGTTCACCATTCAATTAATTCGTCCTTTGGGGTTTGCCTACAAAGCATTTTACCCGAAAAAGATTGGAAGCGCCGTTTTCGAGAAAAAAGGCTGGTGCAGTAGGTCTGGGACAGCTTGTATATAACACTTAAACAAGTAGGGGTTTCCTTAATTATGTTAGAGAGGTGCACCTCGTGGCAATGTGTTAAATTTACTTTACGTATCCAATAAATTTTTTTCTCACCTTTTGTAGAATTGCCAAAAAAATGTATAAATTTTTTTTATAATGGCTGCAAAAAATTTCAGAATTAGTTGTGGTCAGGAGGATTAAAATACCAAATAAATGACAACATGCACACTTTCCTGTTAGGAGAGGTTCTGCCACGAGCGTATCCACTGCCATCAGGCTGGAGGAAGGAGAGTTGCCTTGTTACATGTAACACACGGAGTCTGCTTGTCAAGTCGGCTAGCACGTCATGTGGTCAGCGACTTGGACCACACCGAGCATAGAATATTACTGAAGAGATTATGACTTCCCCAAAAAAAAGTTTCTTTTTTGACTTACCAGTGGTGGTACTTGAAATTTTGTTACCACATATTTAAAAGATTAATTGCAGTACTTAAGAAACTGAGAGTCAACTACATGGCATGAATTTCAAGAAGTAAGGTCACGTCAGCACCAAAGAGCAAACCACAGAAAATGATAAATCCACAGAGTAGTGGTTCAGCAGAAGAACTGTTACTTGTGGTCACAATCACAGTTTAGTTTATAAAATAATACTGTTTGACTTTTATGCAAAGTTTTACACAAGAGATTTAATAATGATTTTTGAAGACCTGACAGTAAGTAGTAATTATGTGAGATGCTGGGACAAATCCTTGGCTAGCTTATACGTCTCATCAGCCATTTTTTTGACCAGGTTTGAACCTATTATTACCTAGTTTCTTTATGCCGTTTAGATGCCGGAGTCAGCACTCGTCGTCACCTCTGTTAGCTGTCCGTGCGACTGATCTAGGGAAGCTAGTGTCTGGTTGCCCCCTACCCTACCCCACCCCTCCCCCTGAAGCTCAGCCAGAGGCCAGCAGTCATGTCACAGCGTTCATACTCCAACTCTCCACCCTTGCTACTGACTTCTTGCTTCCAGTAGAGGGCACATCTTAAACTTTGGTTGACCAACACTTATGTTCACTCTCTCTCCCTAAACCTTTCTTTCTTAAAAATTTAAAAAAAATAATTTTTACTGCGTGTTTTTGTGTTTGCTTACAAAAGTACCTATAAATAAAATATATTCTGAAAAGAATGAGTTAATTGGTTTACCATTAGTTACTAATATTTATTACAAACTGACATGGTTACTGACCACCGTTTATTAACCTAAAAAAGGGGGGGGGGGGGNAGCTGAAAAGTGGAGAGGCGACCATCCTCCTTTTCCCCCTATACTCGGCACCTATGCCTGGAGAGAAGATTGGAGTATGTTTGCTTGTATTGCAGTGCCACATACTAAAAGGTAAAACTATATTCTTTGGGACTACCCATGGACACTTGTATTTAATAGCCATAATCTATATTCATGCATTCCTGCAAGTGGGAAGGAAGAAGGGGGCTGGACGATAAAGACTGCATATGCACCAGGACGATAAAGACTGCATATGCACCATAGAAGCTAAACTTTGCACCAGTGCTTAATTTGTGTGCATCAAGACCAAGAAAACTAGGTTAGTACGTAGAACAATCTGCACAGTACCCATCCATCCTCTTTACCACCACAATACACTGTCCCAAAGCTCTTTAGAGATATCTTTGACGTTTACGAAGCCATCACTCCATTTGCACATAAGCCAACTAAGAATGGACCCACCAGTAGTTTCAGTCAAACTCCTGCCACCAGCAACCTCGCTGTTTGCGAGCTGTCTGCTATCATGTATACCCACATAACACACTTAATTCTCTTACTTCACATTTTCATTTCCTATGTTATGGTCCTACACAAAATTACACTAAGCATGCATTGAAGGCAATAGTAGAAGCCCAATGAAGTAAAATTAATTTCTTGGCTTTCTCACAAATGACCATAGAGACTCCGTAACAGGACACATCTTTACCACACATTACACCACCAATAGCCGGCACTAATATAATGATAGGTAAGAGACATGAAATCTTTACAAGTGTGTGTGGACCGCATGTCAGTTGTTAGTGAAATGTTGTGTACTGGTGCTGAACTTCATCCTCCACTTTTCTGTATAAATCAAGAATAACAGTCCTAGAGAAAGTGGTTGTATCAGGTACTGTATATCTAGGCTCAAGAAATGAAATAAAATTTGGAAACCCTTCATATTCCACAACTCTCAACGGCAGCATATCAGAACAAATAATTTTCCAATTGAGCTCGATGATTTGAACTGATTGCCTACTTGTGCCAAAGGAGTACATTTTTTGAACATGCTGTTGTCAATTCTGTGTAAAGTAGATTTTTATTTAGGTCTAACTGCTGTTCCTGCTGTTGAGGCATGTGTTGAGGTTAATGTTATGTGTGTGGCATTGCTTGCGGAGCCAGATGTTGAGGGTAATGGTACATGTGCTGTACTGCTGGTTGGACAGATCTTGAGGGTAATGAATGTGCAGCAGTGTTTGGATTATCAGTTTCATTCAAACTTATGTGACAATCTGATGATTTTGGATCCGGCACAAATTTGTGGTTAAACGTTTTAACCTCTTGGTTGTGAACAGTATTTAGGTGTTCCTTCAAATTTTATGTAGTAAAATTCTGTGTATCACTTCCGCTGCTTAAAATATTAGCATTGCAGAATATACACATGGTCTTCGAATCAACATGCGGACTCGCGATAAAATGCTGTACATCACTTTTTCGGTGCCCATTGTGCCAGAATGCTAAATAAAACGCATTGAAATTGAGACGTGCAAGATTCTCTAATTCAGTTTTTTACACAAGAAAGTATGGTAATTAACATTGTAAACAGTAAACAATGGCTCTGTATGCACACATTCACTGACAATATCAATGCAATTCCCGAAACCTAGCGCTGTTAGTTTGGGTTCTGCCACAGTGCTGCCAAAATAACTGCGACTTTCTTAGTTTTACCTAGTCCAAAAATATGTTTATTTTATTTATATTTACCCTTAATAATGCTGCCCTGCTATTTGATGTCAAATGTTACAACATATCTATTTTTAAAAAAAATTTAACGGTTTTAAATTATTCCCGTTGTGCAGTATTATAAGCCATTGTTTGCTTCACAAACTTTTTGTAGAATATAGTTAAATATTTATGATAGGATACAGTTGAATGTACACAACTTTATAATCTATAGTAAAATACCCAAGGTTTAGATATATGCGACTACATATAATTTTACTTCATGACTGTAATTATTTTACAGCAGCAGTGTATTTTATTCAGATATATTATATACTTTTAAACTTGACAGTCTTAAATGATTTATTACTATGTGTAGTGTAGAATCGGTGTAGAGGTTCTGAATTTATATTTACCAAATACTTCAGATGCCGATACCATTACTATCTCCAAGTACCGTAGTATCGGTACCAATACCAGCCCAGCCCTACTTGAAACCAAAGCTTAAAAACATGAAATTTAACTAAACTTATATGCAGAAATATCAGAAACTATACATTGTTTGAACAATTAAGGACAAATGTCATTATTAAGACTTTGTTGTAGTTTCAGCATAACCACATGGTTTTCTGAAAACCTAGTGGGTTTACTGAGACTACAACAAAGTGTTGGCAATGGTGTATGTCTGTAATTGTTCAAACATACAATTACTCCTATAGCAAGAATCATTTAAACAACACAATAAAAATCAAAAGAATATTATGTAAACAAACACTTAAATATTATATATTGTAAAAAGTAGACACAATGCACAAGTATTCACAGGGAGGTATTCGATACACACACAAACAAAAGGTGGACAAAAACATTCACAGGGAGGTATTCGATACACACACAAACAAAAGTTGGACAAAAACATTCACAGGGAGGTATTCGATACACACACAAACAAAAGTTGGACAAAAACATTCACAGGGAGGTATTCGATACACACACAAACAAAAGTTGGACAAAAACATTCACAGGGAGGTATTCGATACACACACAAACAAAAGTTGGACAAAAACATTCACAGGGAGGTATTCGATACACACACAAACAAAAGTTGGACAAAAACATTCACAGGGAGGTATTCGATACACACACAAACAAAAGTTGGACAAAAACATTCACAGGGAGGTATTCGATACACACACAAACAAAAGTTGGACAAAAACATTCACAGGGAGGTATTCGATACACACACAAACAAAAGTTGGACAAAAACATTCACAGGGAGGTATTCGATACACACACAAACAAAAGTTGGACAAAAACATTTTCCACGTGGATGCACCTTCGCGCAATGTTTTGCCGGATAGTCCAGCTTCATCAGGTGGCGAGTGGTAGCACACTGCAGTCTGGCGAGCAGTAGTTGGCAAACAGTTAGCCTGGCGGCCTGGAGTCAAGCTTGGGTGAGGCGGTAAATTTTAAATTTGGGCGAGGGATTATCTTATGTTTAACCAGATATGTCTGTCTAGATTTGGTGATGTACTGGTGGGCCAGTTCCCAGCATCGCAGTTCTGCAGTATTATTAGAAGGAGGTAGGACCCTCTCCACTCCGGCTGTGTAACATGAGTACAAGTAATGGTTGGAAGATGCTGCATGTGCTGCAACTGGCTTCTCCTGTAAATTTACATTCGCCCCAGGTATGGCTTGTTTTGTGTCTGCTGTGTGGCCATTCATTATCTGTCTGAGAGTGTTGGTGGTGAGGCCAATGTACTCTGCATTGCAGTGAATGCACTGTAGCTGGTAGATAAGATTTTCAGTTGCACAGTTGTAGCTGCCCTGGATAGGATAAGTCTGATTAGTGAGCCTACTGTTGAAGGAGGTGGAAGACTGGTGTGTAGTACAAGAACTACGTGGGCTATTGCAAGGATGAGACCCCCTGGGGATGGTGATATTACTGATTGTAGAACTCTGTGGTAATTTGGAGTGCACCAGTTTGTTTTGAAGGTTGGCTCTTATTTGAAAACCAATCTGTGTAGTTTGGAGAACAAGTTTTGAGTGAGTGGTGGCGAGGCCAGAATTTTGTGTCCGCAGTTGAGAATGGTTACTAGTTTGTCCATGCCCTCGTGGTAAGGGACCGACCAGAGGAATATCTGAGTTACTGATCTTTGTTTGAGGATCTGTGGTTGAAGTGGCACACTGAATTTGTTTGTGAAACAGAGATTTGGGGTAACCTCTATTGAAGAATGCTTTGCCTATTATAACGCATTGCTTGTTTGTCATTTTGGGTGGAGCAGATGTGGTTTACCTCTGGTGGAAAGACTGTATGGCAGAGATTTCTTGGCATGGAATGGATGGTAGCTATCAAAATATAAGTATTGAAGGTGGTTGGTGGGCTTAATGTGAACCGTTGTTTCAATTTTGCCATTGTGAATGGCTAGTTCTACATCCAGAAATATGACATGTGATTTAGAGTAAGTTCAGGTGTACTTAAGCAGAGCAGACTATGTGAGTTAAGGTTGTTGAGGAAGGGGATGAGATTGTCCTCGGTTGAATCCCAGGTCATGAAGATGTCATCTATAAAACACATCCAGCAAAGTGACTGAGTAGTTTGGTGGCTCAGAAAGTTTTGTTCCAGTTTACCCATGAACAGATTGACGTAAGAGGAGGCCATGCGGGAGCCCATGGCTGTGCCTTTAATATGGAGGTAGTGCTTGTCTTGGAAGCTGCAAGTGTTATTGTTTAGTGTTAGTCTTGCCAGTTCGACCAGAAATGCTGTGGAAGGTTTTGCTGTTGGGAATGTCTTTGGTTGAGGTAGAATTATATTGTAGACAGTCCTGATGAGTGGGGAATATTGGTATACAGTGAAGTGATATCTGTCTACTTTTTATAATGTAATTACTAGCATAGCGGCCTATTCCTTCCATAAGCTTATCTCATTAAATGCTTTATAATTTAACCTGAATTTTCTAAAAAAGAGAGGTGGACCTAAACTGGTATTTAAAACCAAAAACTACATTGGGGCATAAAAATTAATCTTATCTAGTCTGAAACGCAAAAAAAGAAATAAATTAATGAAAATTAATACACTCCGGAAATAAAGAATATTAAAGTAAATTTAGTTTGCAGTTGTAACACTACAATACTCATCATAAAATAATAGAAAAATATACTGCCAACAGATTATTTTTTATATAACAAATGTAATTCTTATTGAGAGATATAGTAAATCAAATGTATTTAATCTCGTGCAGACTTACTCATGTTGAGTGCGTGTGTGTGTGTGTTGCAGGTGCAGTGAGCAGCAAGACAGGGTCGCGAGATGGGGCAAGTGATGCAGGCCTGACTGCAGTGGGTGAAGACTCGGACTACTACACTCCAGAGGATCCGGCCACCACCATCTTGAGTCCTCTGCACTGCGAAAAGGTAGCTGCTGCAAGTCCAGCTCGCATCACTTACACTTACAGGTTCCCTGCACCCCCTTCACCCCCTTGCGAGCACCTGTAGTCCCTTACTGTAGTCATTTCTCATACGGGTTACGTTTATCACAATGTTAGGGGTATTGTCGTAGCTGTATTTAATTAGCGTGGAAACATTCCACAATGCAGTTTCATTCCTGTGCCATTTAATGTTACCCCCATCAGTATTAAATGAGTGGAGCTGCTTTGAATTATATCACTTAACATATTGGCCATAATCATCAGTGTGTCCACTATGGTAATTGTTAAGAACCATTGATTAGTCAGGTTTGCGATAGCTTCTTGGTTTATTTTGCCCTATTTATAAACAGATATGTATGTATATAAAGTGAAAGGACGGTTTGATTATTCACTGTCTGAGTTTGGAGATTATTTTTATCGTATCTGTACATATGTACCACTCACGACCCGCACTACACATTTTGAATATCCCCCAGGAAAAGTGTTTTTACACTTTCAGTTCTAAAAAATTGTCTCTCTGTGCACAGCTGTGTTGCGCTAATTACACATATGTTACAAAACTAAATATGGGATGAACTATACCATATTTACTCAAAATAAACATTCTCAATTTTTATATTTTTCGAAAATATAAATAAAAGCATTTTTTGAATAGGTGATTTGGGTCATTTTGCCAGCCAGCAAAATGTGCTGCTGCTTGCTGGCCAGGTGGGCCGGGCGATAGATGACATGAGCAGAAAGTGTTGCTCAACAGGTGCAGTCTATGCACAACACAAGTTGAGGCCACTTATCTCGTGGCATACCGTCAGTTTACGCAAAAAAAACGCTCAACTTTAACAGAAATTGTACATTTGTATTGCTCAGCTGCATGGCCATAACAAATGCCTACTTTGTTTTGGTAAACATCACATGTCAGCTGACATCATCATCTTTATCATAGTCATGCTCTCGTAGGCAGGAAGATGTTATGATGAACCCAATTATTTTCAGTCCTGTATTTTTCTCCAAAACCTTAATCTCCATGCAAGATCAGTACCCCTACTTTTCAAATTTGTTTCTTAGAAAAATATGTGCAAATGGTACTAAAATAAATACTGTATTTTTTACATATAAATTATTAGGTCCCTAATGTAGCACAGGAATTTTATGTGTGTTATTTGTTAGGTTTCCATTGTGAATTCTTTAAATAGTTATTGAGCTTCAAATTTTCAGTTGCAGATGTTAAAAAAAATGGTGCAATTTGGGCAGCAAAAGGTATTTAGTCTGCCAATGTCGGTTAACCTGACTACATTTTTAGTCTTGGCAGAAGTGTAAGCACTTTGTTAGGTTTACCACATCTACGTAAACTGACATAGTCTAGAGAACTAGACTGCAGCAGTGTGCCGGACCATGTTGCCATGTTGCAGAAATGCAGTGTGTACCTTTTCAGTAAGAAAAGAGGCAGGGAAAGTCTCGCACTACTAACTACATACGTGACAGCGCACTGAACAAGTTTGCAGGCAGTTGTCATTGTTTAGAAGCATGCAGTTATTTACATCCAAACTTCAAATATCTTATTTTNTGAACAAGTTTGCAGGCAGTTGTCATTGTTTAGAAGCATGCAGTTATTTACATCCAAACTTCAAATATCTTATTTGAAAATTGTGAATAATTTACATTCTAATCTAAAGTGGTTATTTGCTTAACATTTTATGCCTACTTATTTGAAGTAGTTCATTTAAACTTTTATTCCATAGTTATTAGAGCTGGACCGTTACTGATAAATATAACTGGTGGTTTTTATTAATCTCTGCCATTTGATACAGTGGCAAATCGATGATCATTAGATCCTAGCGAGGGTGTTTACATTGGTATGTTATTTAATAACTAGTTTAGAAATGTAATGAAAACCAGAATTATTAAGGAAGTTATACACAATTTTAATTTTTTTCACTGTAGCGTTTACAGAAATATAGTCCATTCACCGGTTTTTCTTCATGTTTTTTAGAAACGAACCTTTGAAAAATCACCTTAGGAGTAACATGTCAATCTGTTTTTTGAACTACTTGTATATCACAAATACAGTAACACTGTGATTAACTTTCAAGTTTTATATTCTTGAATAAATGAAACCTTGTATCTTCTAAAACTTGTACTATTTATTTCGTATTAAATATAAATCAAAAACAGTGAGAATAGCAATGCCTTGACAACAGCTGGTAAGAAATAGGTCACAGTTAAAATATTGTTATAGCCTATTTTTTTTGTACGCTATTTGTATATTAAACTTAGCCTATTGATATATTTAAATTTTTAAGTAGCACTGAAGGAAATATATTTTATTGTTGCAGTTTAAAATATCAGCGCAAATTACGGTGCATAGACCCTAGTAACTAGGTGGTGTTGTTGTTGTCGTGGGCATTATGGTGGTGTGTGTGGGTGTTTTTTTTGACTTGAATAGGTGGAGTGAAGCGCGTGTGTGTGTGTCTCTCTCTCTTTCTCCCTCTCTCTCCCTCTGATCCCCCTGCCCCCCTTCTGTCAATTTTTCATCCTGCAAAGAATACTTAAAATATTACATCAAGTTTTCANAGGACAGTTACAAATCCGAAGTTGGCAGAAGTGGCGACTGGCGATGGCAACATGACATGGCGTGTTGCTGAACAAAGCGTTAATTTCTCTTCCTGTGAAAAATACTTAAAATTACCACATCAAGTTTGTACACATTGTGTTTATTAAACCTACATAGGCAAGTTACGATGTGATAAATCTGTTTTTCCACGGCAGAAATAAATATACTGTAAAGTGCGTAATGACTGCTGTGTGTCAAAGAGTATTGTTGTCTTTACGTTATGCTGGGCCAATGTAGTGTGTGTGATTGCAAATATTGGATTTGCGAAATTTGTGTGCTTTAACTGTGGACTGTTTTTATGACGAAATTAATTTTTTGAAATTCACGTCTGTTTATATATCACAACTTAACTTCGCCTTGTGTGTTTGAAACACAATTGTGTAACGTGCTTACGTTTATATGATTTGAATGTTTGCCACAATCCCAACAAAATACTAAGCCCAGCCATATAAATATAAATAAATAATGTAACAAACCTAGAAAACAGTAATTACCTATGCAAAAAAATATTAGCAGAATAAAAATTAAGGTAGGCCTGTTTGTGTTCATGTTCACAACTATCTTTTAAGTTTGTCACTGCTACGTACAATAAATAAGCATCACGAGCTGTGTGCTTCAATTTACTGTGTCTGTTTATTGAACTGATTGTTTTATATTTAATGTTAGTTTTAATATTTATTCCAACTGAGGCCGTCCTTTTAACGAAATAAGCCAACACATATCAATAACAAGAGATTAAATACTACAGTTCTTTCCCCTGCAGTTGTAACAAAGTTAAACATAGTCGCTGCTAAATAGTAACGTGTATTACGTCATTTATAACAAATATGTTAAAAATGTAAAATAATAACCATAAGAACTATAGTCAATACAGACATTGTTAAAAAGTCATAAAGCTGACCTAAATATGGTTATAAGCCTAAATTGTAAACATTCGTACGACATGGTTTTTGAAAATATGACAATTCTTTAAAAAACTGAAAACAGTAAACAAAGCCTTTTACAGTTAAGACGTAGTCGTCATATGGCAGTGTTTGTGTTTACATGTAGTGGAAGGATACGTAATCGGTAACCAAAAGTTGAACTTTAGCAGGGCTTGAGAAAAGTGTGCAGNTGTTTACATGTAGTGGAAGGATACGTAATCGGTAACCAAAAGTTGAACTTTAGCAGGGCTTGAGAAAAGTGTGCAGTAACCATGAATTGCCTATAGTATATATTTTTTCTTTCTTATTCCTTGCAGCAGAAGAAATAGGCATGTAAAGGTTATTGATGTGTGAAGGGCTGGGGCGCATCTATGTTTACTAGGCTTTTGGTTGTGTCAGGCCAGGCACACAGGCTTGGAGGTTAAGACTGTAGTATGGCAGAGTCTGCAGGATCTGGCGCTTGGCCTTAACTGCACCTTTGAATAGGGTCAGGCAGGTAGGCCGTCGACAAGTTACAAAATAGAGCTGGGCTAGGTTAGGCGTATGGCTGGCTTGCGTAGGCTGAGCCGTTTGCTTGCCTTGGCTGCACCTTACTGGCGTTGGTCGAGCTCTCGTCTGTGGAGGTTCTTGGTTCAGTCTCCTGACCGAACTAGCTGACTGAGTCCGGTGTCCGCTGGGTGGCTTCGGTGGGTTGCTGGCTCTGGAACGTCTGGCAGGCGTCCGGCCTACTGTCGATGTCTGGTGGAGGCGGACAGGCATCGGCTGCAGGTTCGATGCCCGGTACCATGGGCAAGCCCAGGTGGAGGTACTGTACGACTGCATAAGCAGTTCCAGGGGTTCTCACCAAGGAACCAAACAAATTAAGGGGGATGAATGTGAAGTGAGGCCTCGACAGTCGAAGGGCGGCTTGAGCTCGTTCCCGGGTGGTTAAGCAGCTGAAGGTTTTTGAAGGTTGGTTATGCAGCAACTGTTCCTCGGCAAGGATAGCAGCTGTCCTTCTGTCGCCCCACTTACTTTCCTTTCTGTGGGAAAAGGTTCAACCAGTTCACGTCTGCACTGTGGTGGCAGGAAATGGTTCCTCTAGTTAAATGTATACCAGAACTGGTAGGTCTATCCTTGTCAGGCCTGACACTCTCTCTCCGGCAGGTCTATATGCAGTGGATGGAGTGGGTTAACATAATACATGGGTGGCATAGCCTCTTCATCGTTTGTCTTGCTAGTGGTTGGGGCTCTACCGTACGTGCACACCAGGTACCATTGTGGAGATGTACGTCAAGTCCTTGTTGGGGGACAGGCTGCAGTCCTACTCTAGAGTGGGAAATCTGCTTTACAAGCAGCGGTTCCCTGCCATTCCTTTGCGGGGTGACACCAGCAAGGACTAAGAGAACAGTTCACTCAAGAAAGAACAGATTCCTGTTAGACTGTAGAAGTGTTTTATTCCATCCAAAATATAACACATTGGCCCGTACTCTCTTGCTTAGAATCAATGCACTGGATAATCTACGGAAGGGGATTAAAGAAAAGCCCAACAACCCACGTTTCGTGTCGGAAGGGACAGACAGTGAAAACAGCTGCCTGCTTGTCGGGCACCTTGGTACGTGACATGACGTCACTGCTCGTTCACACACACCAGTCGATAGGTGGTTTAAGAGGGGGAAGGAGGATGACCGACCATGAGATAACACAAACACAATATGGTTCTTCTGTAAATTCTAAATTCTTGTTCTTTTGCCTTTCTAATATTAACATGACTATTTTGACTTGGGTATTATTTACTGTGACATTTTGCACCCACCCACACCAGCAAACTAAATGTTGAAGTTTGGATGAAGGTCAAGTCTGCATGCATTGCTTGTCAACATGCATCAGGTGGGTTTTTTTTCTCCCCCCTTGAAAAACTCTCCATACAGGTTTGACTTAGTTTTATATATAAAAAAAATTAATTGCATTTTTTAGTAATAAAATGCTTTCACACAGGTTAAGATTATTAAGTCCTCTGCAAATGTAAATTTAGTATATCAGTTTTGTAAATTATTTCAAGACATGTGTACATTTAAAAATGCCACTGTGTGGAGAACATAGAAAGTGTTCCCTTCAGATACATTATAAGAAAGATTCTATTGTATTTATGCATTCATTTGCAACATTTTCGTGTTAAAAATTAATTTTGTGACATTAATTTATTTTGAATCTTCCTGTTCATAAACAAATATTTTATACCAACTCAAATGTGTAGCAAAGCACCCAAGCACAAATCATCAATTAGCCTACCGTTTGTTTTTTGAAATAACTAGTTTTAAGAGTACATATTTCTCAAGTAACATTAATCTTGTTTATTGCAGAACCAATGGATATATAAAAATAATCCACCATTTTGGTTTCAAGCCTATCACTTGACTGTCATCAACAACAAAACATGTAAACCACCTTACGCATGCTTTCTATTTTCTAAGTTTACTTTGAGTATTTATATAAGTATAGACCAACATGTATGTGTGTCTGTGTGTATATATATATATATATATCTCTGCACGGCTTTAGTTATTTGCTTACCTTTTTATTCCTACTCATTTGAAGATACTTATTTAAACTTTGTGACCTCCCCCCTTCCTATTCATAAGGAGATTGCGAGCTGAGCTCTTTTGGAAGTGTTTATCATATTTGATATTCAGAGGTTCTCAAAGGTGGAGACACAAAGAAAATAACTAAAGCCTTCACATCAGAACAATTGCAAGGCCTTAAACTAAACTTAAAGCTAGTGCATCGTTAAATAAAGTAAATAATGTAGACAACCAGACTCTCATTTCAGGAAAATAATCCATTATAACAATTGACAAAATTTCTTTTATATGTTGACTATGGCCAGAAAATATCAAACATTAAACTAAAAGTTAAATTCCTCATTGACCTTAATTGCAATATAGACACACTTCAAAATTTTGTAGGGGACTGGTCCACGTTTGGGTTAAATTATGTTATCCATTAAAGATACATTGGTTAGAAATTCTCTTGATCATACAATTTTATAACAGATTTCTTAAGGTTATTTGTCAGAAAGTGCTTCAGTTTGGAACATTTTTAAAAATCTTAAATTCTTTATATTATAATTGAAATGAATTTTCCTTTTTAGAAGCCGAAGCACAATTGTAGTTGTGAAAAAAGAGCCCGGGAGAAGCCATGAAGTTTGGAATGCAGGCCGAAAGAAAAAGTTCTATGGCCGAGAGTAGCAGGTTTAAGGTTGAACCATAGCTAGGACTCTGCGGCTCACTTCTATGCCGTAGTGGATTCCTTGAATTACTTGAAAGTCTTGTGAGTGGCTCGAAAAGTCAGGCAGAAACACTCGCACCCACTTTAAACACAAATCAAAGCAGAATTAGTAAAAGCATATGCCATTAAAAGAAGGGGGGAAAGGGGAGGAATAAATTAAAATGAGCAAGGCACTCACCATTATGTGGAAAGAGTGTTGAAAGATATTGTAGGCGGCAGTCTTCTGCATGCTTTACACAGCTAAGCTAAATTTAAAAACAATAGAAATAAATTATTTCTGCGACTACATGCCGACGGAGTTGAAGTTGAAGAAATGAGTTTCACTCGTGTCCCGCACCAGTAGTTCAGTAAGAATGCAATATGGCAGGACGCACACTGGTATGTTATACTGGCCGGTGGCAGGCAATTTAGTGGAGTGGGGAAACAAGATGTAGTTCAAAGTTGGTCACTTGACAGCACTTGGGGTACCTCTGAGGCACGAGCGACAACCAGTTCAATTCTTACCATCGCCTAGATGGGACCTGGAGGTCAGGAGCGGGATAGTGATGGCTGCTCAGGGGGTGACGGAGGGAGACATGGACGAGATGTGTCTGCAATTCTTACATAAGAAAACTGCCAAGGTGCGCTGCTAAGGATGGCTCAAAGCATGAGAGAAGATGGCTCACCAAGACGTTATTGGCCTAAATGGAATTCTTTGAACATGACTTAGAGCATGCAGACAGGCACAGCGGTGATATTAACTCTGTATGGCTAGAGTGGGACGCTTGCAGAGGCTAAAGACTGCCGCAGGTGACAGAGCTATGAGTCAGTCTCAAAGCTGAATTATAGTGTAGAAAAAAATTNTTTAATCCAGTATTTAAGATATGCCCACTGTTCATTGCAGGCAATCAACTCAGTATACCCAAGGATGAAAATAAATTTTTTTTGAGGTTAAGTTTTACTTTTTTAGGAGAGAGGTCCACATGTAGAGTTTTCCCGCATGCTGAGTTTTTTTTCAGTAGGTCCTATGAAAAACGAATAATAAAGGTTTCACTATTTTTAAATTACTGATATGGCTGGAAGAAAAAGTGATTTGTGGAATTTCTTTATACAGTAAGCAACACGCAAGAATGCAAAGAAGTTTACTGTTTACAATATTTGCAAATGTTTGTTTCGAGAGGCGGTACATCATCAAGGTCCTATAGTACCACAAACTTAAAACGGCACATTGAATGTACGCACCATTTGAAGTGTTATGTTTTTTTAAAGAATTTCATTGCTTAATGACATGCTTTTGGAGATTATTTTTGTCTTATAAATATGCTTAGGCTTAATAGGGGGTTCCTAGATTTATCGTAATAGTTAGGCCTATCACTGAAACAATAAAAACGAAGACAATTAGAATTTTATTTAGGTAAATGTTTAAAAATTCTGTTTTTATTTTTTGAAACTTGCAATAATGTTATTTTACCTTGTCAAGGCAATATCTGTATCGGTATCGGCAATATCGGTAAGTTTGTATCGGCAATATCGGAAAAGGCTCAAAAACGATATCGGCTCACCTCTAATATATATATCTATCTGCACAGCTTTAGTTATTTGCTTACCTTTTTATTCCTACTCATTTGAAGATACTTATTTAAACTTTGTGACCTCCCCCCTTCNGCTTTAGTTATTTGCTTACCTTTTTATTCCTACTCATTTGAAGATACTTATTTAAACTTTGTGACCTCCCCCCTTCCTATTCATAAGGAGATTGCGAGCTGAGCTCTTTTGGAAGTGTTTATCATATTTGATATTCAGAGGTTCTCAAAGGTGGAGACACAAAGAAAATAACTAAAGCCTTCACATCAGAACAATTGCAAGGCCTTAAACTAAACTTAAAGCTAGTGCATCGTTAAATAAAGTAAATAATGTAGACAACCAGACACTCATTTCAGGAAAATAATCCATTATAACAATTGACAAAATTTCTTTTATATGTTGACTATGGCCAGAAAATATCAAACATTAAACTACAAGTTAAATTCCTCATTGACCTTAATTGCAATATAGACACACTTCAAAATTTTGTAGGGGACTGGTCCACGTTTGGGTTAAATTATGTTATCCATTAAAGATACATTGGTTAGAAATTCTCTTGATCATACAATTTTATAACAGATTTCTTAAGGTTATTTGTCAGAAAGTGCTTCAGTTTGGAACATTTTTAAAAATCTTAAATTCTTTATATTATAATTGAAATGAATTTTCCTTTTTAGAAGCCGAAGCACAATTGTAGTTGTGAAAAAAGAGCCCGGGAGAAGCCATGAAGTTTGGAATGCAGGCCGAAAGAAAAAGTTCTATGGCCGAGAGTAGCAGGTTTAAGGTTGAACCATAGCTAGGACTCTGCGGCTCACTTCTATGCCGTAGTGGATTCCTTGAATTACTTGAAAGTCTTGTGAGTGGCTCGAAAAGTCAGGCAGAAACACTCGCACCCACTTTAAACACAAATCGAAGCAGAATTAGTAAAAGCATATGCCATTAAAAGAAGGGGGGAAAGGGGAGGAATAAATTAAAATGAGCAAGGCACTCACCATTATGTGGAAAGAGTGTTGAAAGATATTGTAGGCGGCAGTCTTCTGCATGCTTTACACAGCTAAGCTAAATTTAAAAACAATAGAAATAAATTATTTCTGCGACTACATGCCGACGGAGTTGAAGTTGAAGAAATGAGTTTCACTCGTGTCCCGCACCAGTAGTTCAGTAAGAATGCAATATGGCAGGACGCACACTGGTATGTTATACTGGCCGGTGGCAGGCAATTTAGTGGAGTGGGGAAACAAGATGTAGTTCAAAGTTGGTCACTTGACAGCACTTGGGGTACCTCTGAGGCACGAGCGACAACCAGTTCAATTCTTACCATCGCCTAGATGGGACCTGGAGGTCAGGAGCGGGATAGTGATGGCTGCTCAGGGGGTGACGGAGGGAGACATGGACGAGATGTGTCTGCAATTCTTACATAAGAAAACTGCCAAGGTGCGCTGCTAAGGATGGCTCAAAGCATGAGAGAAGATGGCTCACCAAGGCGTTATTGGCCTAAATGGAATTCTTTGAACATGACTTAGAGCATGCAGACAGGCACAGCGGTGATATTAACTCTGTATGGCTAGAGTGGGACGCTTGCAGAGGCTAAAGACTGCCGCAGGTGACAGAGCTATGAGTCAGTCTCAAAGCTGAATTATAGTGTAGAAAAAAATTTTAATTCCCGCAACATAAAATTCTCTCAAATAAATATATTTGCCATTCAAATGCAATTTAAAATAATTATAGTAATGCCCGAAAATAAATATTTTCTTAAAGTCGGCACATATTCCACCTCCGAGAAGCGGAGCTGGGGTTTAGCATGAGCTAAACCATCTACATGATGTGCTACTACCTAAAATAAACACTATGACATTATACATTATATCATCTAGTGTCGCTGAGAAGTATCGTCCTGCAAACAATATTCTTTACTAATCTGGAGGTTTCCTTACTTGGCTAGATATTCCTGTTATTAAAATAAGGGGGCCCCTGTCTTACTTACAGTAGTACCTATGTTTTGTTGAAGTTGGTATAAAGTTAGTGCTTGAATCTTTTAAAATAAATTTGTGATGGATTTGGGTATNTACCTATGTTTTGTTGAAGTTGGTATAAAGTTAGTGCTTGAATCTTTTAAAATAAATTTGTGATGGATTTGGGTATGCGTTGTTATGAGCCACCAAGGCTGCCGGAGAGAGTGCCAGGCCTGACAAGGAGTCATGTTGTCCTAGAGAAGTGGTTGGTCAGGCCTCATGTTTCCCCTAAGGAAAGTGCTTGATACTATATAAAATAGCTGGTGAAGACTCCTTGAAAAGGAGGATAAGACACCTATCTTAGAATGTGTCTTCTGGAGATGGGATATATGTGCTCGTGTCACATATTCTCCATTGCTGGGAGTCTACCAATGCTACTGTCACTGGTGTGAGGAATCGCTGGATCTGTAGGGGACCAATCCAGCGGTAAGAAAGTGTAGCAACCTTTTTATCAATGGCCTTACTTTTTGGATGTGCTTTACACATCACTATATCTCCTACCTTGTAGGGGTTTGGGATCTATATTTAATGTATTTGGTCTTGCTCTTTTTATGGGCAAGCTTGAGGTTTTTATGTCCTCTTGTCCAGATCTCCCTAATGTTGTTTGGATTATGGGGCAAAAGATTATCTAGTGACTAAAGATTGGAGAGATGTGTTAGGCCGATACGTAAACATGAGTTGGAACGGATTGGATTTGTGTCCTTCATGGCATGCATAATTAAATGCCATCTGTAACCACTATTCCATGTATAGTGTGCAGTTGCTTGGTAGGCAATTAGAGACGAACGGAGGTTTCTGTTGAAATGCTCTGCATGCGATGGCTTTGAATAATAGGGGGATGTGGTCACATGTTGAGTGCCATGGGAGAAGCACATGTTTTTAAATTGTTTGGAAATGAATTGGGAACCATTATCAGAAACAATGATAGAAGGGATGCCTGAAATTTTGAAAATATGAATTCGCAATGCTGAAATGGTGGTGGCGGTGGTAGCCTTTCATGAGGGGATGAGCCAAACAATTTGGAGAATGCATCAATGCATACCAGCAACATGGTGTGTCTAGATTTTGAACAAGGGAAAGCACCTACATAANCAATTTGGAGAATGCATCAATGCATACCAGCAACATGGTGTGTCTAGATTTTGAACAAGGGAAAGCACCTACATAATCAAAAAAAATTTCTGTATCAGTCAATTTGGTACATCTGATGTCAAGAAACCAAACTTGATACATTGGGCAGGTTTGCTAAGAGCACAGAGTTTGCAAAGTTTAACTTGTTCCGAAATATCCTGTTGCATTCTTTTCCAAATGAAATGGCACCATATACTGTGGATAGTTTTATAGGTACCTAAATGTGCATCCAAAGGTGAAGAGTGATAATACTGAAAAACCATATCGGATTAATTCTGGGGAAGAACTACTCTGTATTTTTGAATTTTGTGAACGAGCTTACAGGAGACCTTTGGAAATTTTGTATAATTTTTGTGCAGACCCAGATTTGCACTGATCCATGATATTAGAGATGTTTTAATCTGCTTATTGGTGAAATTGGAGGTCTTGGAAAAGGAAGAGACGTGCACCACACAAATTTCGGGATTCAGGAGGTGCCTTTTGGTCAGATGGATTTTCAAACACTCGAGACAATATATCCGCGACTATGTTTTGGGTGCCTTGGATGTGCTGGATTTGGAATTTAGAGAAGAAATTTTGACGATCAAATGACTTAATTTACCAAGTTGTTTAGGATGGGGCAAAAGCCATGCCAAGGCTTGATTGTAGGTTTCTAATAGAAATTCTCTATTCTCCAAAAATTGTTTAAATTTATCTATACGAAACACGACAGCTAGACATTCAAGTTCATAAACAGATGAAACCTTTCTCTCGTGATGGGTAATGGTGTGAAAAGCAAAAGCTATAGGTTGGCGGTTTCCATCGAACTCTTGGGACAACACTGCGCCGATTGCTACACTTGATGCGTCCCCACTGGAATTGGACATTTTTCTTGCGTAGGGCATTCAATGGCTCTGTATGCTCAGCAAAATTTGGAATAAAAATTTGCCATACCGATAAATCGTGCAATGCCCTTGGTATCATGTGAAGGTTTGAAATTGCAGATGGCTTTAGTACGTTCAGGATTAATAGTTACTCCTCTGCTTGTAACTAAATGGCCTAGAAAGGATATTTCCTGGACTGCAAATCTTTCTTTGTGTTATCTGTCAAACCTGCTTTTTGCAGCCTTCTGAGTACTTCTTCCAAATGAGTTAAATGTTCTTTGAAAGTTTCTGAATAGACATCATCATCCAAATAATTGAAAACAAATTTTAATTTCACATCTCCCAGAACTTAGTCGAGCAATCGGGTCCGCACCTGTGCACTGGTAGCTAACCCAAAAGGAACTACCTTGTACTGGTACAAATTCCAAAGAACGCAAAAGTTAGGAATAGGTTTCGATGATTTTGTGAGGGGGATTTGGTGATAAGCATAATTAAGATCAAAAACACTTTTTGCTTCATTAAACCATTGAAAAGCTGCATTTAGATTAGCAAACTGGACTTACAGCCATACGGTAATCTTTACCTTTTAGGACCAAAAATGCAGGTGAACTGAAAGAGGAGGTAGAAAGTTCGATAACATATTAAGATGGGTACAGCCTAAATGCTGAGTTAAAACATCAGGGAACTGACTGCAAATATTTTTGATAGCTGATTGTTTTTCTTTCCTTAAATGTTCGACTTTCAACATTTTTTTATTTTTTGTATATGTGTACACTTGGTTTTAATTAATACTATTTACTTGTCCTGTTTCTGCAAATTGAATTTTCACTTGCATATTAAATTTGAACTCAATTTTTTTTCTTTGGAGATAAATGATTAATCCAGTCTTGGCAATGAAATCTGAGCCGTAAATAAGATCAGTTGCTAACTCATCACATACTAAAAATGGAAAGGTTTAAGAGAATGTCAATTTTTACCTTTATTACGACGACTTGTTCAATATTTAAAGGTTGCTCAGATGCGGTGACACACTTTACTGCTATAGACTTGTTTTCTTTACTAACTTTTTCTCCTGCAATTACTGACAAAGCTGGCTTGAAATAAGGCTTCACACTGATCCTGTGTCCAAAAGACTTTGAATCTGGTGAGTACCAATTTCTGTGATAGCTTAGGGCAATACTGAGGGAATTTTGGCGAAAATGTTATAGCATATTCTTTTTCCTGGAGCTTTAGGTTTAAGACAGAGTTGACATACTTTGTGGACAAAGACGGGTCATGATTATTCACAAAAATATTTACTAATGTTACATGATTACTTGTCCTTGGTTTTTCTATCCTTATGGGATTTGGACGACTTTGCCTTTTTGGAAATATTTTTTGACGGTTACGTAGATTTTCCGGATTTTTGATTATTTCACTTGGTGTTGTTTTGGAGTAACCTATAATTTTCAACAGTATGATTAGTTTTCTTACAGTATTTTCAAAACAATTATGTATCTTTTGTGCATGGCCTGAATTATTTGATTATGACTTGTTGGTTTCTGCTTCGGAACTTGGTGAATTAGTTGTTTGATTATGGTTTGAAATCTCGGGAGGAGCAAAATGTTGAGGTTTTCCTCTCTGATGGTCTGTGAATTCCACATTCGTGGTGTGGATACACAAGCAATCCAACTCTCCGAAATTCTGGGGACAAAGTTGGAATGCAGCACGTGAATGTTCAGCTGGGTTAAGGCCATCTAAAATTGTGGTAACTCTTTAGTGTTCGGACACTTTCTGGCGGAGGACTTGAGCTGCCTCCCCAATGTGGTTAATAAACAGGTAGGAATGAAATAATTTGGTACATCTGCATGATATAGATCGAAAGAATAATTAGAATTTATTGCCAAACTAATCTGTTCGCTCATTTAGATCCAATCTATTTGCTTCTAGAAATCCATTGAATAGGCGCTCAATAGGATGTGCAATTCTTCCATAGAATTGGTATTCCAAAGCGGAGGCACAAGTTGGTTGACTGGCTGAAATGTTGGTAGTAGTTGTGGATATGTATGGGCATGTTGTTGAGAGTGTGATGTTGCTGTGAAAGGGGGTTGATTTTGGGTGGCAGAAGAGGTGTGAGGTGATAGATGAAATAGGGGTGAGTTCTGTATGTTGGTATGCGGGAGGAGAGGAATGGAGGTTATGACTCGTGGAGGGTCTATGTCGGTTCAGTTGTAGTGAACAGAGATGAAGAGTAAGTGAAAGGGGAAGAGGTGGTGGGTGTGGTACCAATTTCAGGGGTGAGGTTGACAGAAGAGGAGTAAGAGGGAAACTGTTGGGAAGGGGTTGTAACTACAGTGGTGGTGGTGTTCGGGAATTGCAGGTAGATGGGGTTGGTGGACAGAAATTAACGTGATGTGGTTTGATAATGACGGCCAAAAAATATGTAAATGGAAGGAAGAGGTAGGTTGGGGTATAGGTTTCGGTGGTGGGAGGTATTGATAGGGTAAGGTTTGTGGTGGCTGTAACAGGAAAGAATACCTGTAGGGTAGTCAAAAAACTAAGAGTGGTTTGGCTAGGGGTGGAAGTTGGAATGTTGATTGGTAGGTGAGTAAGGGAGGGAGGAGGTGCCTCTTGGGAAAGTGGTTGAGACGTTGTGACCTGGGGAGGTGGTGATTTGAGTGTCACGACCGACAGAGTGGTTGTTCCTGACATTGAGCCTTGAGCAAGAGAAAAATTTGTATTTGTGGAAACTAAAACATTTTCCAAAGTGGATAATCTTGCTCGCATTGCGGAAAATAATTTAGGCAATTCTTGGAGATATTTGTCAATTTCTCTGCGGTACACTCCATTGAGTTGGCCTTCAGACAAAAGTGTAAGGTTCAAGAGCCTTGTGTTCAAAGGTGTGAGCTGAGTTAGTGCACGCTGTATGTTGGTGCCACTGTTTTCTGTTTCTAGTTTACCTACGAAGGTTACAGTGTCCTAAAATTTGGCCGCGCAAACGTTGAATTCATCCAGAACCTCTATTTTCAAATTTTCTGGTGAGGGCTTAACTTGATCCTGGAGAGCGGCCCTGAAATGTTTCCAGAGTGTCTGGACATCGCCAGTAAAATCAATGTCACGTAACTGGAGTTCGTAGGTCAGCTCCTCCTTTAAGAGGTACACGGGGACAATCATCTTGACAAATATAAAACAAGTTCAAACACGATTTCACCAAATAAAATATTCTCGTCTGGACAGCTAAAGCAAGGAGAAATAAACAAAAAAAAATATTGTACCTACACACATGAATACTTAATGACCTTCAGCAGTAATAAAATTATTAAACTAAAACAATATTTACACCATGTAACTGTTACATGTTTTCTGTACAACGTATCTGTACTGACCCTCTCGCCTCGGGAAGGAGAGACTTGATTTAATACAAAACAAAACAACTCTAAAGACACGTGGCGGGACTGGGCGGCAAGCATGAAACATATGGCTTTGTTTACAAACAAAAGGCTTAGTTGGTATCACTGCGCCACTGGGCGAAGTTGCTGCATGACGAGTGAAGGTCAGGCAGGTGGGAAGAAAGAGGCAGAAAGATAGAGCTGCCAAGCTGGCAGATAACAGTCATGTTGACGTACTGTGCTGTTTAAACTACGTCGCACTGACTTTCTGAACAGTAATACAAAAAGAATGGTGTCTAATTTAGAAAGCCTTTTACAGGAATGCGAGTTTACTGACGTTTAAAATTTTGCACGAGATGTGCTATAATAAAATGCATCTGTAGAGTACTCAATATAAAATGATGTACAATGGCAAAGGGAATAAAATAAAATCACAGATTCCCTAGTCACTTGGACAATAAACAAATAGCTACAATTTCCAGAGACATTTTAAGCTAATTGTCATAAAGATGAATGAATCGTTTTTTGCCCAATAAAAGACGTGACTGACATGATGACAAATAAAAGTTAAAAGGCATTAAGTTAATAATGCATACTTCAGGCATTTACAGTTACACAAATAACTTATCACTAATAATAATAAAATATCATGGAATGTTTTCCTGAGAGCTTGGACATGGATGTTGCAATAACTATTTTAATATGCACAAAGTGTAAAAAAAAANAGTCATGTTGACGTACTGTGCTGTTTAAACTACGTCGCACTGACTTTCTGAACAGTAATACAAAAAGAATGGTGTCTAATTTAGAAAGCCTTTTACAGGAATGCGAGTTTACTGACGTTTAAAATTTTGCACTAGATGTGCTATAATAAAATGCATCTGTAGAGTACTCAATATAAAATGATGTACAATGGCAAAGGGAATAAAATAAANAGATGTGCTATAATAAAATGCATCTGTAGAGTACTCAATATAAAATGATGTACAATGGCAAAGGGAATAAAATAAAATCACAGATTCCCTAGTCACTTGGACAATAAACAAATAGCTACAATTTCCAGAGACATTTTAAGCTAATTGTCATAAAGATGAATGAATCGTTTTTTGCCCAATAAAAGACGTGACTGACATGATGACAAATAAAAGTTAAAAGGCATTAAGTTAATAATGCATACTTCAGGCATTTACAGTTACACAAATAACTTATCACTAATAATAATAAAATATCATGGAATGTTTTCCTGAGAGCTTGGACATGGATGTTGCAATAACTATTTTAATATGCACAAAGTGTAAAAAAAAAATAGAAGTTACTTAAATTATTACACAACATAACCAAATCTGAAAATAATGTATGCAGTAGCTATCAGTNGGAATTGCTAATGGCAGTAGATGATACAGCCATGTTCAGGTCACTGCAGTCGTGCCTGTATGCCAGCAGTGATGGAGGTGCTGGAAATGTTCACCTTGCATGTGAATGCACGCCTGCACACATCACATCAGTAATGTCCGACATGTTCAAACATCTGAGGTGTGCCATTGATCTGTTGCATAAACAGTGGTCTTGAGATGTCCCCACGGGTAATCCACCAGATTCAGATTTGGAGAACACGCAGGCAATGTGATTGGTCCTCACAACCCATCCGTATGTGTGGGAATTGCTCATTGAAATTGGCTGTGGCCACTCTACTGAAATGTGGTGGTGCCATCCCGTCATGCGTGAACCACCCATGGAACACAAATGGGAGTGTACCGACTACCAATAGCGGACACAGTGACACGGACTGGTAACTTGACAACCATTGAACCTAGACATGTGTTAATTGTGTGTGTGTGTTGTGTGCGTGTGTGGGTGTCCGCGTAGGTGGGTGCGTGCGTGCGCATGTTTTTTTTTATTATTATAAAAAAAATGTGTATTGTTTACAACTCAGTTACTGCCCACATAAATTTACACATCATGTATATTAAGTTATTCAGAATTCAAAAAACAAAAACTGTGTATGGCAGATTATAATTAATTACATATTTGTCATGAGTTATCAATGTGCTCAAAGTGGTTTTATTTATAACCGTACTTTTCGTGTCAGTTTGGTATTTTTTTGTACTACACTAGTAACTCTTATTGCACTTAAACAATGAGAATTAATCACGAAACAGCATTAGTAAAAATGGGCAACCATCCCACCACTAGTAGCATTGCAGAAAACAATTACAACTTACATCAGTTTGCATTCAACAAGCGTACACTTCACTGAAGTTCATTGTCAGTCAAAATTCCATACTCATTAGTCTGAATCATATTATTTCAAAAGTACAGTATCTGGGGGGGATACTGCATGTAAAACTCTATGAATTGTATTAATGTGAACTCATAAAGTGTGATAGACTGTGTATTCATTTATGTATGGTGAGCATTTTTTATTCCTTGAGTTTTATCTTTATAATAAATATATCACAAAATTTGGGAGTTTCAATTTTGATTAATTGAACGGACTGTTAGGTAATCCTCCCCAGGTATTTTACCTGCTCATAGTAATGTAGACAATCAAGTTTTTATTTTTAAATTATTTTATTAAAGCATTAGTTGCAAGAGGCAACTGTTGATAATCAATTTACTTCTTAATCTTGACGCCCCACCTAATGAACATTAGTAGTGTTATCCAGCGTCTGCGAATTTCCTCCTCCCCCCCCCCCC
>NQII01003933.1:245820-257188 GCA_002778355.1 Clitarchus hookeri
TTCATTGCCTACTTCCCAAGAAGGCTGGAAAGCCTGAGTCGTCATCTTGACAGGGTTTGAACTGGGAGCAAGATGGGCTGTTTTGGGCAGCTCAATGACAGCGCGTTGTGCACATGGAGGTATGGTGGGAGGTGCTGGCCTGGTTTGTGTGTGTGTGGATGTATAACAAGATGTTAAATTTAGTTGTCAAACCACGTTCAGAGACTGAAGGCCATGCGACAGTGACTGTTCTCTTGCCTGGTGTGGGAGCCAGTGGAGAGAGAGCTCGTGGGGTGTGCCACAGAAGGTCGTAGTGTAAGCTGCTGTTTCACTCTACGTGTTGGTTGCAGCTTCTTCACGCCTCCAGGTGTACACCCGGTCAACGCCCTGGCATTCCCCAACTAGACCTCTAAATAGGACTAGTCCCTATTTGGCCGTCTTATCTCGCCCAGCTCTGTGGCGAAACATAGGAGTTAGTAGAGAAGAGAGGAGACAGTGGGTGATCCTTAGAAGTGGGCACAACGTGAAGGAATTGAGTGTAAACAAGTGGGATAGTTTGACAGGCCTGACTTGCTGGCCTCCAGCGAGTGACTTGGTGGGCAGGAAGTCGCTGGCAAAACAAGCACTTGACTGTAGGTAGCAACAGCAGGGTACGGGTGTTCGCTCCGTGTTACGCAAGAAGGCAGGAAGTTGCCATATATCCTTGTATCACATAGAGTGGGAGCTCCCTGTTGGGAATGGCTGTTGGCCCTCCTGCGAGTGGATTAGCCGGGCGGGAAGTCGCTGGCAGACCCTAAGCACGCGCAGAAAGGTGTGGCTAGCGAGGTAGCCGTGAAACACAGTAGGCATCATGAGCTGCAAGGCAGCTAGTGATCTAGTCTGTTGACATAGATAGCTAGCTGGTGCAAGCGGACGCTTATGGTGTGGGTGTGCTGTTGGGCAGCAATTCGTCTAGCAACTGTATGGCGACGTCAGAACGCGTCTGGGCTGAGTGACGCTCTGCAACAGAGCTGCGCGAGTCAGCCTCGAACTCGAGGCTGCAAGCTCCTTCTATAAGTGGAACACAGGGCTGGCACGGGGGGCGAAGGGGTAGAAGTATGGCAGAGAAGAGAGAGAAACTACGACGACGAGGCGCGGAGTAGATGGCCGTAGCTGGCAGTTCGCTTTCCCTTCGCTGCCCAGGTTGGAGGGGTAAGCAGGCCCTCTACGTTGAGCGCAGGTTGCAGGCTGACAGGGGGCAGGCACTGCTCTTTGCTCTTTTCTAACCCCGGGCGATGTGCTCTGTGGCGTGTGATGGCTATGTCTCTTCTTGGAGGGGGCAGCGCCTGTGGCTAGACTAGAGCGTATTATGACGACGCTTGTGACGCATATTTCTTTTTCCTCACTTTTTCTATTAAAAAATTAATAAATATTTTTACACTTAAAAATGTTATTGAAATAAAATAAATGTTAATAATAACAGTTTAAAAGTTCTAGATTTTTTTGCAAGTTACAAAATTATTTTTATANTTGAAATAAAATAAATGTTAATAATAACAGTTTAAAAGTTCTAGATTTTTTTGCAAGTTACAAAATTATTTTTATAAACAAATATGTAGGTGTTTCACCATTTCATCTCATGTTACTTGGTATAGCTTTTTCCTTTTACAGTTGAACATTAAAAATACCTATATGGATTTTTAATATCTGTTTTTGAGTTAGTAACATATTTTACTGGTTATAAAATAAGACAGGTGGATATGAGTGTGAGGTCTTGTCTTGGTGACACTGTGGGAGAGCAGTAAACGCACACAACTACACCAAACTGTAGGTTTGTGTCTGGTCAACNTTGAAATAAAATAAATGTTAATAATAACAGTTTAAAAGTTCTAGATTTTTTTGCAAGTTACAAAATTATTTTTATCAACAAATATGTAGGTGTTTCACCATTTCATCTCATGTTACTTGGTATAGCTTTTTCCTTTTACAGTTGAACATTAAAAATACCTATATGGATTTTTAATATCAGTTTTTGAGTTAGTAACATATTTTACTGGTTATAAAATAAGACAGGTGGATATGAGTGTGAGTTNTTACTGGTTATAAAATAAGACAGGTGGATATGAGTGTGAGTTCTTGTCTTGGTGACACTGTGGGAGAGCAGTAAACGCACACAACTACACCAAACTGTAGGTTTGTGTCTGGTCAACTGTGTTAGCTAAGGTGCCTGCACTGATCCATCGAGTTTCAATCCTTGCTGTCAGGGCCGTTCATGTAGGTTATGCCCATAAAGGATGACGTACAGCTGTAACAGTGTCTCATGACTTGGGGAGCCAAAATCTGGCTCCTTGTGCTACAGATAGCATGGTATGATAACTTCAATAATCCTGGTGATCGAAGATTGTCAGCAGTGGAACCTCTCTATGACAACCTCATTTATAGCAACTCATTTTTGAGGTACCATAAAACATTGGGGTGAAAAAGTTAAAAAAATTTAGGAAAATTTGCGAAAAAAAATTGTTGTACTTTCTTTACTCTTCACTTGCTGACAGTGTAACCACAATACATGTTTACTCCTTCCACCTTCTACCCCTCAGGTGCCCGAATGTTTACGCATGTGACGCTACCATNTGCTACAGATAGCATGGTATGATAACTTCAATAATCCTGGTGATCGAAGATTGTCAGCAGTGGAACCTCTCTATGGCAACCTCATTTATAGCAACTCGTTTTTGAGGTACCATAAAACATTGGGGTGAAAAAGTTAAAAAAATTTAGGAAAATTGGCAAAAAAAATTGAGGTAGCGCATATCAAAAGATAGATACTCTTCACTTGCTGACAGTGGTAACCACAATACATGTTTACTCCTTCCACCTTCTACCCCTCAGGTGCCCGAATGTTTACACATGTGACGCTACCATATGACACTATTGTGCTATCCCTGGCTCATCTTCTCACTTTGCTTGTGTTTCTATAGTTTGGATTTCTCTTTATTTTTTATTACTGTTTGTTGAAAACTTATTATGCTATCTGTTTTTCATGGGGAAGGGGGGTTTTGATGTGATAATATTTTTGGCTTGATTTTGTGAACAATTGTTGACAGTTCGCATCTTTTATATACAGACGTACGGTTTTGTTAAAATTGTCGCCTCGTCGTTCACCCCTAGTGGAATTGGCATTTGGAGTATCAAGTCGAGGTACTTCACCCCTGGGCGACGTTGAAGCAGGGGTAGCCACTTGCACAGGGATTTTCCTGATGTCTGCGGTGCTGGCTTTGGCCACTTTTATAATCGAGCGTTGAGCCTTGGGTGGTGTGCTCACGAGCGATGGGCAAGTGGGTACCCTGGTAGGGGTATAAGTGAGTGTGACGTTAAGGGGCCTGACTACCCTGGTAATGTTGGCTGGCCAGACGAAGGTAGGCGTCTTCTTCGGCGGAGTGGGTAGCAGTGGAGATACTGCACGTGGTACGTGCCAGATGAGGTTCGAGGAGGAGTTTGAGTAGCTGGTGGTAGACCCTCTCTGATGTACAGCGTCCTCTTTCTTCCAGGTGTATACCTGATTGCCAACTGAACCGTTTTGCCTCAATACCCCAGCCTGAGCTAGCCCCTACTTGGCAGCTTTGCCCCGCCCAGCCCTAAGAGGCATAAGGCGGTGAGGGGTAACACCAGATAGGTTGATAGCGGGTGGCCAGTAAGGGTTGGACACAGCCTGATGGAGTGTAGGATGAGGAGGTAAGGTAATGTTGGAGGCCTGTTCTACTAGCCTTCAGTCCAGTGGCTTGGTGTGCGGGACGTCGTGGGGAGACCCAAGTACCAAACTGGAGGTTACAATAGAAGGTTAGGGGCATCCACTCCCGTGGCTCCCTGATGTGCAAGACGTCGCAGGCAGACCCAGCTGTCATGTAGAGCGAGGCTCCTCGGGGGTTGGCCTATCGTTTCCAAGCAGGTGACCTGGCGCGCAAGGTGTCATGGGCAGACTCGGGCACTTGTTGGAAGGTTGATAGTCTAAAGGACAACTGTTCTAGTAGAGCCTAGAAATGCAAGTTTCCTAAGCTGCACATTGAAACAGTTATATCAATAGGAAATAATAGGAACAAGGTTTCAGATCGTGGATATCCCTAGACGAGTCTTACTAGGACAGGTGACGAACAGGAAATAGCGCGGGCAAGGTGTAGGAAATATAAAGAACTGGAAGAGACAACCAACCAAGTCAGATTTATGTCTGTTTTATTGATTGCTCAATCAAANAGCTACAAGGTAGCTGGAAGCGCGGTGGTATCGGCGTGCTGGTAGGGCAGCGAGGCAGTGTCGTGCAAGTGGAACTCTCTACAAGGTTGCGAATGGCAGGGACGACTTGAAGAATTCGGTTGAATCTCGGGCAGAGTGACGTTCTGTGAAGCTGAACAAGATGTTGGTGTGCTCTCGAGCAGGTAACACCAGACAAGTGGACGGGCGCGAGATAGCCTCGAACTGAGGACTGCAGGTTCTATTTATTCGTGGTGCACAGGGCCGTTGCGNAGCTACAAGGTAGCTGGAAGCGCGGTGGTATCGGCGTGCTGGTAGGGCAGCGAGGCAGTGTCGTGCAAGTGGAACACTCTACAAGGTTGCGAATGGCAGGGACGACTTGAAGAATTCGGTTGAATCTCGGGCAGAGTGACGTTCTGTGAAGCTGAACAAGATGTTGGTGTGCTCTCGAGCAGAGTAACACCAGGCAAGTGGACGGGCGCGAGATAGCCTCGAACTGAGGACTGCAGGTTCTATTTATTCGTGGTGCACAGGGCCGTTGCGNCAAGTGGACGGGCGCGAGATAGCCTCGAACTGAGGACTGCAGGTTCTATTTATTCGTGGTGCACAGGGCCGTTGCGGGGTGTGGAGAGAGAGAAGCCAGTAAAATAGAGCGGCTGCTATTTCTCCTCATGCGCCAGGCGCTGGAGGGGTAAGAAGCTGCGACGTGATGTGAAGCGGGTTGTTGCAGTGCAGCAGGTGGCAACAGCTGGGCAAGCCTCCCTGGCTTGAAGGCGTCCTATGGCATGTACGGCGTAATGACTTTTCTTAAGAGGTGGCCGTGGCTGTGGCGAGGCTAGATGAGAGAATAATGCCACTTGTGGCCCGTCGAAATAAGTGAAGAGAGAGCCAGTTTTTCGCACTATGGTGACGATTCATTACTGCTGATGAGCACTGATAATTCATCATTGTTTGTCAGCGGTAAATAGTAAATATTTTCTTTTAGTAGGTTCATATTTTTGGAACTCTTGGTATTGGTATTCATTAAAATTAAATAAAAGTGATTAACTCATGAATATAGCAATCAAATTTTATTTCTTTTAATTTAAGAGACCTTTAAAATAAAATAAAAACATACTCATACATGTTTGACTGAAGAAAATAAATTTTATAACATAAATTCTATATTGTGTTAATTTTTGTATTGCTTTTGTGCGTGGAATTNAAACATACTCATACATGTTTGACTGAAGAAAATAAATTTTATAACATAAATTCTATATTGTGTTAATTTTTGTATTGCTTTTGTGCGTGGAATTTTAGTCGGGACTATTTTGTTTTTAATGATGCTACTGTATGCAAATCTGTAAATATTTTGGAGAACTTGACTTGAATTGCTGCCAATATCTTGTTTCACTGGCGTTGCACAACCTATTTANTGACTGAAGAAAATAAATTTTATAACATAAATTCTATATTGTGTTAATTTTTGTATTGCTTTTGTGCGTGGAATTGTAGTCGGGACTATTTTGTATTTAATGATGCTACTGTATGCACATCTGTAAATATTTTGGAGAACTTGACTTGAATTGCTGCCAATATCTTGTTTCACTGGCGTTGCACAACCTATTTANATCTGTAAATATTTTGGAGAACTTGACTTGAATTGCTGCCAATATCTTGTTTCACTGGCGTTGCACAACCTATTTAGCTCCAGTAAAATCAGCGGTTTCAGTAATGAATGTAGCATCGTGCAAGGTGCAGTATGTGAGAAGCACCAAATAAAGAAATTAAGTTTTTATACCATATCTCGGGAACCAATCGACCAATTTCCGCCAAATTCTTCACAATGCCACCCAGCAGCAAGCGGAAACGATTGCCAGCGATCATCATTGCTTGTCAGCACAATCGAAACAGTAGCTGGCATTACTGAAATAACTGGCCAGTGAAATCTGCGAGTATCAGATTGCGGCCCTTGACCATTTATGGTAAAGTGAACACATTTAAAAACCCTTTTTTATATAATATTTTCTTCCATTTCCATATCCTTTACATCCTATGTCAATATAAATGTTGCCGAGCAATTTTATTTAATATTTGCATCAACTCAAAATTAAAAAAGCACCACGTAATTATTATTATTATGGGTAATAGCATAAATGGTAGAACACTTTGTTTTAGTAACATATTCTGTACACAGTACTAGTAAAATAAGAAAAAAAATGTTTTGCATGTTGAAGTGTTATGTTGCGACATGTGTGTTTTATTTCTGTACAGTATTGCAAAAAACACGTTTGGCCACGGTATTAAGGAGGTAACAATATCTGCAGACGTATAAAAATGTTCACTGCAGAGGTGTGTGCAATTTGGTGCATACAAAGAATTAATACTGAATATAAAATGAGTGCACGTGCCTGGACTGTGCACAAAGTCAGCGGAGGAGAGGAGACCAGCAGTTCATGGGCATGGGCTGTAGGCATGTGGCAAGTTACTGATCATGCATGCAGACAACTGGCAGTAGCAACCCTCCCCTTCTAACTCTTCCATGTTACTTCACAGCAATCAAACCTATGTCACATTTTGAACTGAATGATGATATTTGATTTTAAAAACGTAATTTTTGTGTGACAGAGGCGTGTAAATACCGTCATTGAAGTTGGTTTCTTTATGACCTCAAGTAAAAAATTAATCAAACTTGGCACTTGCTACGAGTTTTGGATGTTCTGTGCTTATGCATTATGTGCTGGCGACAAAGAGATTTTGTATATGCCCTTCCTGGATATTAGTTTATTCGGAATACACGTGTCTATTTAAATAAATATTTCAGTAACAAATCCTTTGATTTTCTCGCAAGAAGTCCCTGAATATTGACTTCACACTCAGTCGCTGCACGATATTTCAACATTAGNTCCCTGAATATTGACTTTACACTCAGTCGCTGCACGATATTTCAACATTAGTAACTACACGGGAAGGTCAAGTACACATGTTACGGGGTGGGTATAGTTTTTTTCTGGAGACATCTTACTATTGAATCAAATTAATATTCCATACAAAAATCATGTTGATTTGATGTCGGGGAAAATTGTCAAATTTTGGTAGAAATACACTTGTTCGGTGAAAAACTTTATCATTATTATTATTATTATTATTATTGTTGTTTTTATTATTATTTTGATTAGGGATGGGTCGGTTCCTGTTGTCATTGCCTCTGTGTCAATCTCAGTTGTACTATGACAGAATCAGTAAACACACAAATCATACAAAGTAGTACATGAAGTGGGAAATTAATTATATACCACCACGTTCTTAGTAATTACTAATAAGTAATATTTTACATTAAAAATTTGCTAACATCGTGATATTCTACAAGTGCAACAAAATTGTATTGATATCTAACAGTGTATCTCGCAGATGTAAACAATAAAAATTAAGCGTCCGTAGATGTTGTGTACCGCTGTTATGTGCAACCTGCACAAAATAACTCTGATTTTGACAAGACTATGGTGAAAAATGAAGCACTCTTGACGGTGAACTGGAAGAACAACATTTAATAACAAGATGATATATCTGGTATTCATGAACATAAATAATTATTTTAGAAGTTACTTGATGTATGTGCATATTATAATTAAGAACACTTTGCAGAGCTAATGTTCAAGTAGCAAAAATGTTATATTTTAAATAATATGGTGCATTTAATTTTTGAGTAGAAAACTTAAAAACTATTTTACCATATTTACGTGTGTGTTTTATTAATGCACTTTCTACTAGTCAGTAAACTTGTGCAAATAATTGTTTTGATTTCTTTCATAGGCCTGAATAAATTATTTTCATTAATTTTTCATTTTAGTATTTAGTTTTTTTTAAAACCATAGCCACTTAATATGAAAGTAAAACCTGACATTATCTGACATTTATACTTGAGTAGTTAAAAACAGGAAAAATTAATAGAGAGCCAAGAAGCAACTTTTAATAACTGGTACTGAANGCAACTTTTAATAACTGGCACTGAACACAGAACTGAAAATGATCGAACCAACCCATTCGTATTTATTATTTTCATAATTTATTTTGACAGCATAAACAATATACTTCATGTTTATTATCTATTAACTATGAAACAATATTATCTTTTTCAATATGAAACTTAATAAATTGGTTCATGTGTTGTATTTTGAATAATAAGCCACAAAGGTAGTGGTTGCCGTGCAGCATTCAGGTAAACTATCTTTGTCAGCAGTATACTTCATAGCGGCATGCAAACAATGATGTCCAACAAGTGAATATGTTCCAAAAACAAACATTACTAAATTACTTAACAAAAATAATTGTTTGGAATATAATGAATGTTAACATAAATTATTGCAATAAAAGAATTTTTATAGTTTGAGTCTGTATAATACTTGTATACGTTACTAATTAATTAACAAAGTTTTACCACAGATGTTTTGTGTTCACAAGTGACTATTGTAACTTATGTTTTAAAAAAAATCACCTCTCTCTGTAAATGGTTACACTGCTTCTCAACTTGTTCTCATCGCAGTAACTTCTTGTTAAGTCNATATTAGTTTATTCGGAATACACGTGTCTATTTAAATAAATATTTCAGTAACAAATCCTTTGATTTTCTCGCAAGAAGTCCCTGAATATTGACTTCACACTCAGTCGCTGCACGATATTTCAACATTAGTAACTACAGGGGAAGGTCAAGTACACATGTTATGGGGCGGGTATAGTTTTTTTCTGGAGACATCTTACTATTGAATCAAATTAATATTCCATACAAAAATCATGTTGATTTGATGTCGGGGAAAATTGTCAAATTTTGGTAGAAATACACTTGTTCGGTGAAAAACTTTATCATTATTATTTTGATTAGGGATGGGTCGGTTGCTGTTGTCATTGCCTCTGTGTAAATCTCAGTTGTACTATGACAGAATCAGTAAACACACATATCATACAAAGTAGTACATGAAGTGCGAAATTAATTATATAACACCACGTTCTTAGTAATTACTAATAAGTAATATTTTACATTAAAAATTGTATTGATATCTAACAGTGTATCTCTCAGATGTAAACAATAAAAATGAAGCGTCCGTAGATGTTGTGTACCGCTGTTATGTGCAACCTGCACAAAATAACTCTGATTTTGACAAGACTATGGTGAAAAATGAAGCACTCTTGACGGTGAACTGGAAGAACAACATTTAATAACAAGATGATATATCTGGTATTCATGAACATAAATAATTATTTTAGAAGTTACTTGATGTATGTGCATATTATAATTAAGAACACTTTGCAGAGCTAATGTTCAAGTAGCAAAAATGTTATATTTTAAATAATATGGTGCATTTAATTTTTGAGTAGAAAACTTAAAAACTATTTTACCATATTTACGTGTGTGTTTTATTAATGCACTTTCTACTAGTCAGTAAACTTGTGCAAATAATTGTTTTGATTTCTTTCATAGGCCTGAATAAATTATTTTCATTAATTTTTCATTTTAGTATTTAGTTTTTTTTAAAACCATAGCCACTTAATATAAAAGTAAAACCTGACATTATCTGACATTTATACTTGAGTAGTTAAAAACAGGAAAAATTAATAGAGAGCCAAGAACCAACTTTTAATAACTGGTACTGAACACAGAACCGAAAATGATCGAACCAACCCATTCGTATTTATTATTTTCATAATTTATTTTGACAGCATAAACAATATACTTCATGTTTATTATCTATTAACTATAAAACAATATTATCTTTTTCAATATGAAACTTAATAAATTGGTTCATGTGTTGTATTTAGAATAATAAGCCACAACGGTAGTGGTTGCCGTGCAGCATCCAGGTATACTATCTTTGTCAGCAGTATACTTCATAGCGGCATGCAAACAATGATTTCCAACAAGTGAATATGTTCCAAAAACAAACATTACTAAATTACTTAACAAAAATAATTGTTTGGAATATAATGAATGTTAACATAAATTATTGCAATAAAAGAATTTTTATAGTTTGAGTCTGTATAATACTTGTATACGTTACTAATTAATTAACAAAGTTTTAGCACAGATGTTTTGTGTTCACAAGTGACTATTGTAACTTATGTTTTAAAAAAATCACCTCTCTCTGTAAATGGTTACACTGCTTCTCAACTTGTTCTCATCGCAGTAACTTCTTGTTAAGTCACCTGGTTGTGCAAGTACATCAGAATAACTTTATTCTGTGTTACGTTGGCTGCTATGAAGTAAATAAACAGTATAATTAATATAGCAAAAATCGTTGGAAATTTCTCAATTTATAGATATTAATAAATAAGCCTGGTTAAAAAAAAGCAATATTTGTTCAACGTTTATAATCATAGTAAAAGTAGTTGTATTAAATTTAAAAATACTAAACCGGGATAATTGTTGAAAGCAATTAAAAATGATTATGAATGCATGTTTTTGAGGTTAGGATTGCCTTTTGTTTGCATTCAGTTATAGAGATGTTACCACTAAAACAATTCTGTTTACAAATGTGTTCAAATATTACTGCTGAACAAATTTACGAAAAAAAACATGTTTAGACCACTTGTTAGACTTTTTTACCTTATTTTTTTTTTATCTCCTGTTTAATTGTGTATTTTCAAAGTTAGCATGATTTTCTATGACACTTACAAAATACTTACTGTTATACGTGTGATAGTGGTATATTTGGAGAGCCTAAACTTTGTGGTGTGACCGTACATAAACCAGTTGCTTCCCAACTTCAGGTACATCTTGTTTGGTTCCCAAAGTACAGTACAGTATATGGTGAATTATATTGCCAACTGCTATGTCTTAACTATATGACTTTGATAAGCACCACCTAAGCAGGTTACCCTCAGTATCAAAAAAAATTCAGCCAAGTCTGGTTATCTTGAAATACCGGTACATGTGTAAACCTTGGGAAATGTTATTCAAACAACCCTACCTTAATTGTGGCCCTGCTCTTTTTTTAGTCTCAATTTTTTTTTATTGAAAAGAAATGCTGCAATCCCAGCTTTGTGTATACATCCTTAATGAAAGTCATTACCCTGCCATTGTGCTCTCGCTAGCTTGCTCTCTCACTTTGCTTATGTTATTATGACTTGGATTTATCTCGGTTATTGATTACCGTTTGTTGACGGCTTATTACGCTTGGAATTTAGAGGG
>NQII01003933.1:257206-269225 GCA_002778355.1 Clitarchus hookeri
GTGGAAGCTTACAAATTCAAATTGGCTCTCAAATACAACTCTGGACTGTGAAACCAGAGTAAGTCTTCCACCCATTATGGCCTCTACCTCTCTGCCAGTGAATCACACTTGAGAGCAAGATACATTCTAGCTTCCTCACTTCCAGCCATCTCCTCCTCTCCCCAACTTCCTCCATCATTCCGCCCTTTTAGTGGATTCATCAGACGTAACTGAAAGACACGACCTTCAGTGCATTTATACTATCAGTTGAAACCAAAATTTTGTATCCTGGGTTTCGGAAATATGTGGTGTTTGTGTCTGGTGTAAACAACAAAGTTTTGGTTTTGTTTGTAAATATGGGGCAAAAAATTATGCAGCATCCAATGTTACCGTTTTTGTAATTGTTTAGCAACAGTGGAGGTCGCAGATATGCTTCTGGGGCCACATTTTATTCTGAATACGTCTGTTTATTAATATAAACTGATATTTTCTTGAAATTTTGCCAAGTTTTTTCACAAGAGGACACCAAAAATTGGATTTTTGCTATCACAAACATAGGCCATGTCCAATATTAAGATTTTTGTAATTGATTTGTAACAAAGCATGTTGCAGACCCACTTCTCTGTAGAATCATTTTATTTGGAAGAAGTCCGTGTATTAATGTTTTTGGAAATGTCCAATTTTTTTGCAAATGCCACCAAACATTGAATTTTTACTCTGAAAAACATAAGGTATGTTAAACGTAACATTTTTGTAATTGATTAGCAGCAATTGAGGTCGCAGATATCTTGTGGTATCATTTTATTCAGAAGACGTATGTTTATTAATGTAAATTATTGTTTCATTGAAATATCCTTCAATGTTTTGCAAGTGGCCATCAAAAATTGAATTGACTTTCGCAAATAAGCACGCAGCGTCCAGTGTTTCAGTTTTTATAATTGTTTGGAGACAAGGGAGGTCGCAGATACTCTTCTGTGGTGTATTTTATTTGGAAGATGTCTGACTATTGAATTTAATTAATATTCCATGCAAAAATCATGTTAATTTTACACCAGACAATTGAACGTGGACTTTGATACTTCGTAAATACTTGCCCCACTCAATGTTTTTAACATTTTGGGAGGCAAGGGGAGGCAATGTATAAAAGCCTCCTGGGCATCAGTTCTTTCAAAAGACATCTGCGTATTAAAATAAAATAATATTTTATTTAAAAAAATGGTAATTTCCATGCTAGAGATGGTTGAACATGGACTTCATGCAAAAAAATTGCACATTTTTATGTATAGTGGGTTTGGGGTGGGTCAGAATCAACCAAAAATCTATAGCAACAGACCTGTCATAATGACCTTATTTCTGGAAACCATAAGTTGTCCTTTTGGTAAAATTATACCTGCACTATAAAAATATTTGCCTTGCTGCAGACTCTGGAAATTCTGGTTCTGCTTCAAACTCAGGAAACATTGCCAAATTTCGAAAACATTGGCAGTACTGCAGATTTGGGGAAATATTGGCCATACTGGAACGCTCTGAAAATGTTTGCTTTACTATACAGGCTCAGAAAATGTTGGCACTTCTGTGAACCCATAACACACTAATCCTGCTGCAAATATATAACATTGTTCTTGCTGTATATACGTTAGGAACATTACTCTATTTAATTTGGAAAAAATTTGCTGATATACTAGTGTGGAAAATGTAAGGTGCGCCACTGACTCGGAGATATATCGTTGCTCAGACTTTAGAAGAAAAATTTTTATACTACTTGAAGAAAATTGTTAGCATTGCTGCCAACTAATCAAAAAACTTTGTGCTCGCATCACAACTTATAAAGTATCTGCCTTCCCACTAACTTTTCAAATATTTGCCTTTTCCCAGACTTGAAATATCGGCTCTGCCACAGACACTGGAAACTTTGGCCCTACCACATACCAGAGAAATGCTGGCTGTGTTACCATTGTATTGGGAAATGTCTGCTATGTTATAGTTGATTCAGAAANATTGGGAAATGTCTGCTGTGTTATAGTTGATTCAGAAAATGTTGCGTATGTTATAGTAATTGCAGAATCTGTGGCCACATATATTAATAGATCCATAAGCACAAGAACGATTCGGAACTCATCAGAGGCACCATAATCTGAACAAGTGCACTTCAAACCCTTTAATGAGTATCCATTGAAGGGCAAGTCTGATGCCANTCAGAGGCACCATAATCTGAACAAGTGCACTTCAAACCCTTTAATGAGTATCCATTGAAGGGCAAGTCTGATGCCAGCAGTTCCAATAGATCTGCATGTCTGTTAGCATCCTTGGCCATCACTTTGAGTCAGTGCTCTTGCCCTGGGTTCAACCTCAGGATTGTCTCGCCTTCACATTTTCCAATAAGTTAAAAACATTTTGTTAATTTTTGCGTTTACTGCTGATGCCAGAACTATTACAATGTTGTTAATGTTGGAGAAACCGTATTCAATGCACAATATAAGCAAATTTTATTTGTTGTGCAGAAAGCCATTTAAAATGGAGGATGATAATGTAACCCCGAATAAATAAAACAATACACAAGAACAGAAGCCACTCATTTTGCCTACCTCCAAGGTACAGNTGATAATGTAACCCCGAATAAATAAAACAATACACAAGAACAGAAGCCACTCATTTTGCCTACCTCCAAGGTACAGGATGGCCATCTTTATTTGTGGAGGCTGTTTTCTCGCAACCGGAATAGGTTACTGTAGGCATGTGCAAAGGTCTGTTTTTAAATGCAAAGCGAAGTCGAAGCGAATCTTGCATCATGCGAAGGAATTTCAAAGAAAAATCAATGTCGAAGAATTCAAAAATATATATATTAATTTATAGTAGGCTACAGTTTTTAAGTGTATTCAACTCATTTGTACTGTTACTGCCAAAAAAAATGTATGCCTACTAGACACTAAGCAATGGAATAAAACATATCCTAATCTTGTACTGCTGGAAAAACTAAAATATCGCAATCTTCAAGAAAGTAATTATTATACATTTAAATACCTACAAACTTTATAAAAACTACCATACTCCATATATTCAGTCCCATTTGGCACCATGACCGCACAGTGATGCCAATGGGTGGCCATCAACATTTGGCCCCTTCCCTTTACTCCTCCAAGGACCCTTGTCAATGTCAGGCTAGATAGTAAACTTGCTGGATAGTGATGGCATTAGGGCCTCAGAGCAAGAGAGTTGAGCCTCTTTCACCTCTTACAAGGAAAGTGTGCATTTCTTCCAAAAAGACGTATCAGCTGTGATACAGCGCTGCACATCAATTAGAAAGGCAAAGAAACATGAATCTTTCGAAACAGAAAATCCACACTGTACTTGTGTTATGTTATGGTCTGTCACCCTCCTATTAAACAGTTTTCCACTGGTGTGTGTCAGGCAGGATGGCTTGTTGGCCTAACAAAAGAGAGCTTGAGGAAGAAGGAGAAAGAAAGAGACAAAGGAAAGCTCCTAAAAACATTGACTCCCTCCCTTGTTAGTGGGCAGACCCTTGTCAATGTCAAGCTGATATATTATCTCAGCAGAGTGGAGCTTGGGATAAAAACTACAAACTTTGTTTGAATAAACAGTGTAAGTTGAGCATCTTTTTCATTGAGGTTTTCCTTTCCCAGTGCTTCCTCCTATAGGGAAACTTTCAAAGGCCTGGCACAGCTCTGCAACCACTGGAATGGGAATGTAAATTATTCCCAATTTTCACATAAGACATTTGAAGTCGGAATGTGAATAATTCATCAATTACTATTTGCAACTATTAGAGTTTTTGAATATGCATACACCCCTATTAATGACACTGGCTGCTGGTTTTGATACTAATTTTGGTGGAAAAGACACTTGGTGAAAATCTTCGACTTTTCACTCGAAAATATTTTAATTCGAAGATGAAGTCAAAGGTACAAAAGTCTTTGATTCGACTTTGAAAATGCGAAGCTTCGGACAACCCTATAGGTTAGTGTGTTAAAACTTTGTTTTTTGTAGTGTTAATCATGGTGATCAATAATCCATCTTATAATTTTAGCAGATACAGTGCTTAAAGCTATAATATTTGCTGTGATGTGATAAAAGCAACCCCTATTTTGTTTCTGACTAGGATATTGTTTACAATTACCTAATGTGTTGCTTGCTTTTCAATGGAGGGAATGCAGATAATTTTTGTAGTGGTTTTACATGAATATGATGTTTTCTATAAGGGTAACAAAAAATGTGTTCGTATACCCCACACACTTTGGGCACATGTAAATACAGACTATGTTTAAGAACAATCAAAAGCCTTCAGTTCATATTAGTTAAATGCAGTGTTACATTTTTGCCTATTCCCATCTATTTGTGAAACCAGATGATGTGTGTTTTGCACTGAGTTAGTGTTATATTTCTTTTCACCCTTCCCTGCTTTGTTTCTTTTCACCCTTCCCTGCTATTCTCCACAATGTACTCTGCCCTATTTTTTAATAGACACCCTTAACTTCACAGCTTCTGTATGCTGTTAATGCTTAGCAGACTAACCATGCTGGTGTGGATGTGTGGTGTGGATTGTACTTCACAGCCTGGGTTATTTGGTTATGCAAATACCAGTTGGAGTGTGGAATTGAAGAGTACAGCAAGTGAACTCTGCTGTTTTTAGATGTCTTTTATTGTGTACTGGGCCTTGTACACTTTCTGGTTTTAAAAATTGTTTCTGTCTTCATCTTTTCCCTTCTGTTGAAGTCACTTAATTTCCTCAAAGGTCCTCTAACGACAAACTTCGGCTGGTGATTCCCCATCAAAAAATAGGTTTTGTGTGTGTGTGTATATATATACACACACACACAACCTATAGCCTAAGTCTATTCCCAAATGGTTTAACCACTCCTGAAAGTGTATCTGAAGCGGACATTTATTGCTATCAAAACAGCCAGAATGAAAGACATTTCTCTTGAGTTTCTGGATGATGCATTATTGAAGGATGATATGCAAACCATGAAAGTTGGTTGCAGTTATGAACCACCGGATGGGTTGGAACTCCTTTTGTGCATGTAAAAATGTAACTGTTCAACATTTTTTGTTTCTTCCTGTGGCTGAGTAATCTGCCGTCGTACATGTTAATGAAAAAGCCATCTTGTGTTTTTACGCCAAATTGCACAGTTTTCAAGAAATTAATGTATTATTATCTAACACTGCAAATGTTGCAATTCACCTTACATTAATTTCTTGAAATTAGGTAGGCTTAAAACTGAAGGTGGACGTTTTTTTAACATGTATTGTTTGCTCCTCATTGTTTAATAATGCGTTATCCAAAAACTCAGAGATTTCCCTTTCATTCTGGCTCTGTTACGTGCAATAAACGTCTACTTCAGCTAAAATTTCAAGGGTGGTTCACCCTTCCAGAATAGACTTAGGCTATAGGTTGTATTATTATTTTCGAACTTATTTTTTATGAAGGATCACTTTGTTGGTAAAGTTCATATCCACCCTTTGTGTATCTGTGTGTATATGTGCGTGGGTGCATGTGTGCTCGTGTGCTGTGTGTGTGTGCATACATACAGACAGTGGACTTGCAATGTATCGAAAATGCATGTACCAATAAACCGTATCCACAGTTAANCTGTGTGTGTGTGTGCGCATGTGTGTGCATACATACAGACAGTGGACTTGCAATGTATCGAAAATGCATGTACCAATAAACCGTATCCACAGTTAATTTTCAGTGGTCCCGGCAAAATTCCTATATGAACAATGACACAATTACCCACTTTTATTGTTTATTGGACATTGCTTCAATCAAAATATATTTTGGTCCCATCACTTAAAATTTCCCACAACAATCGTTTTTAAGCTGCTTGTTTATACAAACGTCTAATAACTGAATGTGAGAGACATTGAATGTGGCGTGCCGGCGTGGTACCCAGCTTAGCCGATGGTGTTGGTCACTTAGCAATAGCGAGTCTGGCATACTCGCTACTCTCTCCCCTTACACGCTGACCTAGCAACCAGCGTGGCATCTGTGCATTCTCTCTCTCTCTCTCTCTCTCTCTCTCTCTCTCTCTCTCAGCCACGTGTCTTTTTCCTCCCTTTAGATGCCTAGGAGAGGGGAAGCTGTTGTCCAGTAAAAAAAGCTGCATATATACACACTCTCTCTCTCTCTCTCTCTCTCTCTGTCTGTCTCTGTCTCTCTCTCTCACACACTCTCACACTCTCTCTCTCTGTCTCTCTCTCTCTTTCACTCTCTCTCACTCTGTGCTGTGTGTGCTTACTTGCTCTCCTTGCATGCCTGGTGTGAGGGCAATTTGTAGAATACATGAAGCATAAAATAAAACTATTGATATGATCTCATTTTAATGATGCACTGTTAGCCTGTAAAACGCACCGCAGCACAGAGTGGCAAAGTACGCCACCAGGCCTGACCTCTAACATGGTCACCGCAGCCGGGCATCTGTGACAGTAATCAGATCGCAGTCATTTTATCAAGATTATCCATCATTCAAAATAGTTATCAACACTAGTATTTCAAAGCAAATGGTTTCGCCTGAAAATGATACACAATACATTTTAGCGAGGAATTATTTTTTTAAAAGTTGTGATTAAAGGTCATTTTTGCCTGTAAAGTTGGTATTTAATCGTATCTGGCATAAAATAAACCTGATTTCAAAACTGAATATTTATTTCACTTAATGGACAGCATTTTCACCAATAAAATATCCCCAGAAGTGTATACTTGACCACCCCTTGTCACCAAAAATTGTTTGAACATCAAACGACTTGTATTACCAAGCGTAATAGACATTGCGTCTTTCAAATAAACTGATATCCTCTAAGGGCGTATTAGACACCTTTTGTTTAAGGTAAATGTCATTAATAACTTCAACTATACATTTGCGATGCAAGCATGGCATTGCCAATGTAGGTGCAGATTACTGTAGTGTAGATTTGTGGCCTGAATTAGAGATGAAACGGATATCCGGTTACTATCCGTTATCCGGCCTATCCGGCCCTTTGTTCTATTTCGGCCGGATNACTGTTAGCCTGTAAAACGCACCGCAGCACAGAGTGGCAAAGTACGCCACCAGGCCTGACCTCTAACATGGTCACTGCAGCCGGGCATCTGTGACAGTAATCAGATCGCAGTCATTTTATCAAGATTATCCATCATTCAAAATAGTTATCAACACTATTATTTCAAAGCAAATGGTTTTGCCTGAAAATGATACACAATACATTTTAGCGAGGAATTATTTTTTTAAAAGTTGTGATTAAAGGTCATTTTTGCCTGTAAAGTTGGTATTTAATCGTATCTGGCATAAAATAAACCTGATTTCAAAACTGAATATTTATTTCACTTAATGGACAGCATTTTCACCAATAAAATATCCCCAGAAGTGTATACTTGACCACCCCTTGTCACCAAAAATTGTTTGAACATCAAACGACTTGTATTACCAAGCGTAATAGACATTGCGTCTTTCGAATAAACTGATATCCTCTAAGGGCCTATTAGACACCTTTTGTTTAAGGGAAATGTCATTAATAACTTCAACTATACACTTGCGATGCAAGCATGGCATTGCCAATGTAGGTGCAGATTACTGTAGTGTAGATTTGTGGCCTGAATTGCTCAAGCTTCAGCCATCCTTGGTGATATTCTGCAGAGCTGGCTTGCTCCCCTTACATGGTTGGCGGGGAGGGAGGTAGTTGTCTAGCAATCAGTGCAGCGTCCTTGCGCCCTCCCTCTGGATGCTGACCCTTTTGGAAGGGTCTGGTCTGTACAACTGTTATTACCTGGCAACGGCCGCTGAATCACATAATTATTTTGTCAAATATGTCACATTGGCGGTGTTAAATATTTCATCACGTTACAATAAATTGTAAATAAAATGTGTTTGTGCAGAGTGTATTAAACCTCTCTGAAAATTAAAACACTTATTTCTTTCTGCACTGTATTTCACGACACGGCATTGAAGTAAACAAACATGGCCACGACTGAATTCTTATCCGTGTAGACCTACACACATGCGTAGTAATCATTTGTGTTCGTTAACATTCATTACGTTTATTCGGGCAACCTTCTGAAAGGAGCCTAAAAAAATCATCTTCTAATTCCATCAGTTAACTTTTGTTATGTGGACATCCTGTTAAAGACATCACACAACAGTGCTGTGAATTACGTCAAACTTGTAAGTTTGGTCAACCGCCCCTTTAAACAGTTACAGTATCATTTTACTGGTACAAAGTCTGTAGCAATATTCAAAACATGCTAATATATATATATATATATATGTGTGTGTGTGTGTGTGTGTGTGTGTGTGTCTGTCTCTGTCTGTCTGTCTGTCTGTCTGTCTCTGTCTGTCTCTGTCTGTCTGTGTCTGTCTGTGTGTGTGTGTGTGCACGTGTGTGTAATTTTGCAGTCTAATGAAGCCATTGTTTTGGAGAGCTCCAAAATAATGCTATTTGTGAATGATGTCTTGAAATTACCATTTTCTCCTCGTCTCAATTATGTTTTCTTTAAGTTGATAAACATATCAGGGACTCTAATATGTAGTTTTGTCAAGAAAGCCATATGTAAAACATGCTGATTGCCTGGTGGTTGTCCACATTTGAGAGCTGCAGGACATTTAACTCTGATTTAGCTCTCATGCCCAGCCAGTGTAGTATTTTGGCTAAGGAGAAGGAAATGTTGAGGAAGGAAGGTCCATTTTAAAGAAATAATTGTCATAAAATGGCTGGGTAGTGGTGAAGCATAATCACTCCCTGCCGTGATAGAGGTGGTTGGCTCAGTGATCGCTACTGGTGGTTTGCCTGACTGGTGCACATGTTGTGCACTCGTGTATACATAATTTTGGTTTTGAGCAAGACGTAAATGAAACTTCTTCCATGTTATGTTTTTATGCATTAGTGATACTGTAGTTAAACCACAGTACCTTAGCTTTGAAATTAGTTTTGAGTAAACTTGAGAGTAAAATGGAAACCAGAGAGAATAAACATATTTTTAAGCATACAGTAGAACCCCAATTTAACAGTGTCATGTTTCCTGGAAATCTTTGCTCTATTTCGCAGGATTCGTTAAATCCAAATTTATCTATTTTAACACATCAAAACCAAGAAGTTACGAAAACATATTTTTTCATGGTAAGGCAGTGTTTTGTTGTCGGTGGTGCAAAATAACAGTTATTTAAATTGAATACTAACGTAATTCACTATACATATGTTCTATAAATGAAATGGCACCCCGCATGACTATAAACAACCTGTAGTTGATGAGAGAAAAGTTTAAACACTGTGTGCTGCTTAACTTTTGCAAATGTAAAATCCATTTTTGAAAACCTTTTTGTACAAAAATCAAACAGATTTTATTTATTTCAATAGGAAGGAGTTTTCTGGATATAAATATATTATCACAAGACCATAAGCGACCTCACGTAAACGAGAAAAAAGTTCAAACAGTGTGTGCCACTTAAATTTCAACAAATGTCACATAACTTTTAGTGAGCGCAAAATCCCTTTTCAACGACACTTTGTACTGAAATGAGAAGATTTATTAACATAACACAAATTTATTTCAAAAAGCAGAAGTCTTCCATATAGTAACATACATTTCACAAGACCTTGCACCTCCACTTATATTTAAAAAATTTAAACATTGCGGCATGTGCCACTACGTATAAAATTTTTACCAGCGTATAATTTTAGCCAAAGCCAAAAACTTTCTTACTAAAATGAAATAAATAAATAAATAAACAAACAATAGTATGTACACTGCACCACGATTGTGCCTTCATTTAGCCAACGCACTGATGGCCTGTAGCGGCACACACAGTCAGCCGACACGCATGCACACAGCTNGTCAAGAAAGCCATATGTAAAACATGCTGATTGCCTGGTGGTTGTCCACATTTGAGAGCTGCAGGACATTTAACTGTGATTTAGCTCTCATGCCCAGCCAGTGTAGTATTTTGGCTAAGGAGAAGGAAATGTTGAGGAAGGAAGGTCCATTTTAAAGAAATAATTGTCATAAAATGGCGGGGTAGTGGTGAAGCATGATCACTCCCTGCCGTGATAGAGGTGGTTGGCTCAGTGATCGCTACTGGTGGTTTGCCTGACTGGTGCACATGTTGTGCACTCGTGTATACATAATTTTGGTTTTGAGCAAGACGTAAATGAAACTTCTTCCATGTTATGTTTTTATGCATTAGTGATACTGTAGTTAAACCACAGTACCTTAGCTTTGAGTAAACTTGAGAGTAAAATGGAAACCAGAGAGAATAAACATATTTTTAAGCATACAGTAGAACCCCAATTTNTTTGAGTAAACTTGAGAGTAAAATGGAAACCAGAGAGAATAAACATATTTTTAAGCATACAGTAGAACCCCAATTTAACAGTGTCATGTTTCCTGGAAATCTTTGCTCTATTTCGCAGGATTCGTTAAATCCAAATTTATCTATTTTAACACATCAAAACCAAGAAGTTACGAAAACATATTTTTTCATGGTAAGGCAGTGTTTTGTTGTCGGTGGTGCAAAATAACAGTTATTTAAATTGAATACTAACGTAATTCACTATACATATGTTCTATAAATGAAATGGCACCCCGCATGACTATAAACAACCTGTAGTTGATGAGAGAAAAGTTTAAACACTGTGTGCTGCTTAACTTTTGCAAATGTAAAATCCATTTTTGAAAACCTTTTTGTACAAAAATCAAACAGTNAAACACTGTGTGCTGCTTAACTTTTGCAAATGTAAAATCCATTTTTGAAAACCTTTTTGTACAAAAATCAAACAGTTTATTAACAACATTTTATTTATTTCAATAATTTCAATCTGGATATAAATATATTATCACAAGACCATAAGCGACCTCACGTAAACGAGGAAAAAGTTCAAACAGTGTGTGCCACTTAAATTTCAACAAATGTCACATAACTTTTAGTGAGCGCAAAATCCCTTTTCAACGACACTTTGTACTGAAATGAGAAGATTTATTAACATAACACAAATTTATTTCAAAAAGCAGAAGTCTTCCATATAGTAATATACATTTCACAAGACCTTGCACCTCCACTTATATTTAAAAAAATGTAAACATTGCGGCATGTGCCACTACGTATAAATTTTTTACCAGCATATAATTTTAGCCAAAGCCAAAAACTTTCTTACTAAAATGAAATAAATAAATAAATAAACAAACAATAGTATGTACACTGCACCACAATTGTGCCTTCATTTAGCCAACGCACTGATGGCCTGTAGCGGCACACACAGTCAGCCGACACGCATGCACACAGCTGGTGTGAAGCCCACGGCCTACTTTTCTGCAACACGTGCGAGAAACAAGCGAGGTGGGTTGCAGTGGAAACGGGTGGTGCTGGCACGCTCTTATTACTGATGTAAATGAGTTGTCAGTTAACCCTTTCAGCTTGATTGATCCCAACTGGAATCACTCACTCTCTTAGCTTTCACAGCTCATTCAGAGATGGTCATTACATTGAGTAAATGCATTTAGATGTACACTAAAATCACCATTCAAAAAAAGTGCAGAATCACACTGTCCCAATGATGTCAGTTGGAATCATTTCATAAATCCTACCCTGAAATGTGTTTTTCAGAAACTATAGGACAACTCGTGTTCTAGTACACATAAAAAGAGGAAATAAATTGAAAGAAAAAAATTTTCACTTGAAAATTAAAATTCAGGTTGGAAAGGGTTGATAAAAGGCACAAATCGAAAATGGAAAACCGTAAATAAATCGCATTCTAATAAAAATAGCGTAAGCAGGTTAACTGGCATTGCAGTCAATTCCAATTGCAATCCATAATCATAATCCAAGAAGAAAAACCCAAAATCAAAGTTGTAACAGTAATATTTTAAAAATATATCCCAAAGTTAAATACCATGCACAAAGAACATGATGTGGTCACGAGATAAAAGGTGTGCTCATGGGAGGGAACAAGAAGATCTGTAACAAACGTTGTCTTTGGCTACCACTGATGCTATGCAAGCATGATTGGTGGGTAGCTAATAGCTTGGGACTGGGTGCCC